>VZRL01003663.1:1156050-1184894 GCA_013397895.1 Origma solitaria | reverse complement strand
CCCGCCCCTCCCGGGTCCCGCGGTCGCGCCAGCCCGCGGCGGGGCCCGGGCAGACACGGGGTCCGCCGCGCCCTGCAAAGACACGCGCGTGAGCGGCGCGAGGGCCGTACGCGCCGTCCCGACCCCGTCGTCACCGCCAGCGGCCNGTCCACTATGTGGCCGGAGAGAACCCCTTCCAGTCGCTCGTCGACCTCCGTTTTCTCCCTGAACACACACCATAGCAACAGCCCCGTGCACAGCACGCTAAGAGGCAGCACCTTCACCAATGGCCTCTCGTGGTCGCTCCCCATCGACCGGCTAACGCTCCAGAAACGCGGACTGGCCTTGCTGCCGGAGAAGAGAATNCCCGGCCCGGCCCCGCTCCGCCCCTCTCCTCACCGCCAGCGGCCGAGCGCCCAGATCATCGCGCGAGCGGAAACGGAAGTGCGAGCGCCGAGCGGGCCGGGCGCCGCTGCCGCTGTGGGGGCGAGGCCGAGAGGACCCCGGACTAGGGGGGTCGCGAGCCGCATAACAGGAGGCGGTACGGTGAGCGCAGATGGCGTTCTCGGCGTTCACCGACTGCTGCAGGGATGTTTCCACAGCTTGTGTTGGAAGAGTCCATTTTATTCCGTATTACGTACAGAGAATTGCCACAGGTATTCCCTTAACGCAACTATGGTTTTGTAACAATTCAGTGATTTCATTGCACCTTTCCGTGAGATCCCGAACAACTTCCATTTAACCTGACGGCCAAAGACCTCTGAACACAGGTGGGTGGAGTGGTGCGTTCTGCACTGCTGTGGCAGAAAACGTTTCTTTTTCTGCTGAAGTGTGCGCAGAAAACTTTTCAGCATATAGATGAAATAACATGTTCTTAATATTGTATTTAGTACCTTTCTTACAACATCTTACAGCACTGCTCTTAAGCTGTTTTGTATTTACTCCAACTGTTACCACACCTGATCAACAGAAATTGCAAAAGCTGGGACTAGACACACAGAGTCTGTAAATTTGTGCCAAATACTGGAAAGAAGTGTGACAAATATTCTCAGAAACTAGCCAACTATTCTCATAATGGTGTGCCCTCGGTCTACTACATTCCGTTTCCTTTAGGTCAGAAATTCAAAAAGTCAAGAATACTCACAAGAAGGTGAATCATCTTTGTGGCATAATACATATTTAATTTACATTCTGTGCCACCCAAGTTTCTTCATACAGTGTAATTCCAAATTCCTGTATCGCCATGCAGGTGCTCATCATCCTTTGACCCATGAAGAACTGATGCTGCTGCAGTTGCCAGTTGGTGACTTACATACTCAATGCTGGTATTTCCAGCTGTAAAATTTAGGTTTTTTAATAAGACATCAGTTATCTTTGCTTTTAAACATCAAAACATTTTTGTCACAGAGTTCACTAAATAGTTTTGAAATCAGTCATCTAGAGTAAACTGAATTCTGCTTTTGATTCTACAGTGGTAATCTGTAGTAATTAAAAGAACTACTGCAATAATGAAATAACTACCAAACAGGCAGAAATAGTGTGCAGATTATGTAGTTTGTAGTTTAAATGTGCAGATAACGTGTTCTAAAAAACTTTTTATACTATATTTTTCCTAGAAAACAGCTTCTCAAAGCAAAAAAAAAAAAAAAAAAAGTCAGTAATTTTAAGCTAATTTAATTAGCTCAAAGGTTCTTTGTTTTGTTGAAGTGCCAATGCTGAATATAAAATCTGTAAAAGAAAATGTGTGTATTTATTTATATACACGTATTCCAGGAAATTAAATTATCCTTTGGCAAACAGTTCAGGTAATAAAGGGCATGATGGTCTGGAAGGAATGACGGAAAACAAACAAACAAACCAAACAAACAGAAAACCACTCAAAAACCAAACCACAAACCCCTCCAAAATACAAAAAACCCAGACAAACTTGTCTGGAATTAATCCAGATAAGCTGTGCTTCTTCACAGCCAGCACCAGTCTTTCCTTCTGAAAGCTGCATATGATATGGTACTTACCTAACAGAAATCAAAGAGAGGGAAGAAAGAAACAGGTGACTTCGAAAAGGGAAAAAAACAGTTCAAAAAGATATAGATAAAACTTCAAGTGTGATGAAAGAAATCAGGCCTTGTGGTTAATATACAGAAGGTGGAGTTACTTAAACGATACATTTGTGCTATTAATGATGTAATAACGATTTCCTTTTAAACTGCAACCTTAAGGACTGGAGACAAACTTCAATTACAGCAGCAGTCAAAATTTTTCTACGAAGCTAGAATTTCAAGTCATCAACAGATTTTTTGAGGACAAAATAAGTCTTTGTGCACAGGAATCAAAACCTTAGTACTTACTAAAAACCTTGTCTACTGAATTTTACCTCCATATACGGCAGATTATTTAACTGTTGCTGTAACCAAAAACAGCATTGGGGTATCCACATTCTGAGCAGACAGCAATGAAAAGAACGATTCCAAAAAAACTCACCAGAATTTCCTTTGTATGCAATACCACGCTGACCTAATAAAGCTCTAAGTTTTTTTATTTCTTCAGAAAGTTGCTTGTATTCCTAAGAAGGAAAATATATTTAAAATAGTTCTCCCACTTTTGAAATGCATACCTAAATTGGGAGTTTCTAAGAAAAAAATGCTTCTGCACAGAGCTTACACCTTTTGGCTTTAAAGATCTTACAGATAAAGCGCTTGTTCCGAGAACACTGTGCAAATTTCAGAAAAACGTACATGTCTATGTTGCCAAAGAGGAGCCAGCTTTTCTCAAGCCCGAGAGTAAAAATTAGGAATGCTTTCTGTAACTATTTCAAATCTGTCCTCTAACTATCATTTTCTCATAGAACAAAATCCTAAGTTAGCTTCAGGAATACCCTTATTTTATTATTATCATAATGCTGCAGTCTGGAAATTTGTCACCTCCTCAACTCTTGACCTAGTAACTTCATGTTCTTGCTTTCAGCAGTTTCTGTTAACTGTCAGAGAGGGGGATTGCTTAGTACTTTTGAGACTCAAACCATATACCTCAGAGAAGCCCTGATTTTTTTGTTATGTTTTATTGTTGACATGAATATAGATAGACCAAAAGTATAAGTGTGGTTACCAAAACAGCCAATTAATGTAAATTAAGCTATGATGGAGCCAGAAAAGGAAGTACAAATTATTAAGTACTGTATTGTTATTGAATGAAAAAAAAATTACGTGACTATTCCAGCTCCTATCAGATCAAAACGGTGATCTTTATATTTAAGTATATTCACCTTAACCATGATTTTATTTGGTTATATTAATGAATTACTACATGGCGTTTTGTCTTTGCTACGTTTTTCAAATAAAAAGACAACGGCAACCTCTCCTCTGAATTATAATGAATGAATTCCCTTCCGTGCTCTTTTTCTGATGTTCAGGTTGTACTCTTTTAGGCTGAGCACACCTTCTACCTCTATTTTCACCATTCCAGTTCCGTTGCAGAAGAACTGTTCACGTACACAAAAGTCATTCAGAAATGAACACAGCTATTCTGCCTTATGCTTGTGCTACAGCCAATGCCTTGTTACTTAAGTCTGGGTAATTATACAGAGAGAGGCGTCAACATTGTCAAGTTCGTTTAAACATTTATCTTAACTAATAATTCTCTCCTGTCCCCAGACTGTTATTCCCCATAAAGAGTACCTATGAGGTATTCATAATCCAGGCGCATACACTAATTCCTTCATACCCCCCATCTTCTTACTGGGCATTCATTTTTGCTGGTTTGTTTTTGACTTCGGGGCTAGAATAAAGATACCAAATCACACTGTATGGAGGTTGTTACATATTGAAACCTTAAAAGATAACCACTCGAACAGATTCAACTGAATACCAAGGGTGTTTACGTAATAATCTCCCACCGATACCGTCATACAGTAAAATGTTGGCAATTTAATTCCACGTTGTATATATTATGCTTCATACCTTACTGCACTTTTCCACTGTTTCAAATTCCGGAGTTATGTTCTCACTCTGTTTTTCACCTTCCTTTTCTTCTGTGGCTTTTAGAAGTCCTGCTTCCTCAAAAATCTGCTTCAGAATTTTTTTGTAACCCTAAAAAAGAAAGTTTCCAAAAGGTGACAGATCAATCTATTCAACTCACATCTCTGCTTGTAATTTGCACTGGCCATTCCAAGTCCTCAAGCATCATTACCAGTTCATATAGCAGTTACAGAAAACAAAAGGAGAATCTACTGAAGCCAGGCTATTGGACAGTAATTGTTTTTTTACCAAATAAGAGGGGGAAAAAAGTAATAGACCTGGTCAGTTATTAGTTCATCATACAGAAGCTGCTCTGCTTCATCCCACTTCCTCTGCAGTGCTTCAGTCAGAGTCGGATAAACTAAAAAATGGAAGGCAAACCATGTAAAAACCAACAGTACTGTCCTGCATTAGTTAGTTCCTCCTCTAGTATCATGCAAGCATATTTGTTTTAAGAACTCCATGTTTTTGTACAGTATATAGTTTCTATGACTTTCAAGAGCTGGGGTTACGCTTAAATTGCGCTTCACACATTTAAAGTTTCTGGAGAAAGACCAGAAATTTTTCTGATTTCCAGCTACAAGCCTCAGATTCCTTTGCTCAGTGTAATTCTAACTGAGCTTTTTTGTAATGTAAGGAAATGGGCAGATACTGCAGGGCTTATTCCTACAGTCCAGGAAAAAAAGGAAAAAAAATCATTCACTGGGTCTGCACTAGTAATGACAATTTATTTAAGAAATAACTACATGTTATAATGACTGGGATTTAAAATACACTTCATATGATATGTTACATTTAATACTAATTTATATCAAGGTACCAACTCAACCTAAAACTGTACGCTCTGAGGATAGTGTAAGATGCCAGCTGTTCCACAAAATATTTTCTAAATCTTACCTAAAAGTGAGTGGGGATGGCACACAAGAGGAGTCTCAAATGTCAGAGAGTAAACACAAGTACTTGGCTCAGAGACATAAGCCAATTTATTGCTCTTTCCACAAACAAGATGAACCTGAACATCAGTAAAAACAAAGATGAGCAAAAAACATCTACATGAAAGAAAACCAACAGTGATGATCAATTCACTGCGTTTCAATGCTGGTAGATGCGTTTCTGTACATGCTGTCATGTTGAAGTTTCCAGTGCTTTTTTTTTCCCCCACAGGAAAAGAATCACAGCAAGCACACTGTCCAATTATTTTATCAAATGTGAAAATCGTTTTCTCTAATGGGAAATTATTCTTCCCACCTACCGTTGTTCTTGCCTTTCTAAGCAGTGTATTTCCAGCAAGAATTAGAGTAAAAAGGAGGGTGCTTCCCACCTACCGTTGTTCTTGCCTTTCTAAGCAGTGTATTTCCAGCAAGAATTAGAGTAAAAAGGAGGGTGGATAGGGATACCCTTTAGAACCTCATCTAACAAAAGCACAATTTTCTTAAATTTTACTTCTGACCTGTGTGCTAATTAGAGAATACAAGACACATCCAGACTGCAGAAAATTGTTTCCATCTTTTATGTTTGCAGCACCAGTATTTTCTGTCTCCAAAATGAAATGCCAGTGCAAGATTTCAATCACAATACCAAAGGTCATACAAGAATATGAATTCTTTCTGCAGCTTCTGTGGGAATTAAAGACATTAACCAGGCACCTCCATTATAGTACAACATTTTCACTTACGCCCAGGATATGGCAGCCAAGTTGGCAGCTAATCACAAGAGATTCGACATGGCAACCGGGTACCTCACCTGGGTCACAACAAACCCGTGCACCGCTCTGGGCTTGGGCAAGAATAGCTGGAAAGCTGTCTGGTGGAAAAAGACCCGGGGATGCTGGTTGACAGGTGCTGCTCATCAGGCTTCTGCTCCAGACCCTTCCACAGCTCCACTGCCTTTCTCTGGACATGCTCCCTCACCTCTGTGTCTTTCTTAAAATGCCTCTAGTGCTTGTTCTGACACCATACTTAGCTTCTCCACATCCTATTGTTAACTGCCTAATTCTTTTCCCTCCTTTTTCCAGGAGGCTCTTAATAGGCTGGCATCTTGAATTCAACAAAGAGCTGTTTTTCTTTTTTTCCCTGACACAAATTACAAACCACTGTATATTTCTCCAGTAGTAAGTATACCACTCTATCAAGGAAAAAAAGAGTTGTAAGTAACCAATGAGAAAACATAAGTAAACGTCTTCAAAATTTTATCCTGATTCTAACTTTGCTCCTCCGTTAATTCACGTAGTCTTTATGTTTTCTGTCACAGCTTAAATGATGACTTCTTCAGGGTAGGAATGTTTCCGTTTGTAGTCTCACAAGCATGTGTACAGTCATGCTGTCTGAATTAACATAGTCTAAGTTACTATACCTTTGTCTGTCTGCTCTTAGTTTCACAGGAGTCTCCTTCCCTCATCCACATTCCAGTAAATGTGTTGTTGTCAATTTCCCATTCGTGCCAGATTCTGAAAAAGAGGGCACTATTTTGTTTTAAGTTACTTTAAAAGAAAAAGATGAACCCTCCGGAAAAAAACCAAGAATATCCTTACTCCGTCTTGAACCGTCTTCAATTGAAGTGTATATACTTCATTTTTGTTGTATTAGTATTTCCATTTCCTACTGCCAACACCTTGGAAGCAGTGTAGTTTATTATCCAGGTAGCTATATAGGGCACGTCGATATCAGTTTTTGAGAGCAGTTTTGGATCAAATTTCAGTTTGCAAACCATTTGCACTTAGAAATCTGTGTTTAAGTCCAGTAAAATACATCTTACAGATCACGCCCATAGCTTATAGATCCATCCCACAACAAATTCCAGGAGGCTGAGTACCCTGCGCAACGCTGTCTGCAGGATTTTTAGTGCTGGTGAGAGCACTGACAAAAACTAGTCTACTTCTGCTAGTCCTAATGCAAATGGTACCCTTGGCATGGTGATGTACCAGTTTCCTCACATACTGGCTTACCATTTTGAACATAGGAAAAAAGAGACATCTATATACAAAATATTTAGAATGGCAATGTTCCAGTTTATACTTAGATTTATTTTAGGTATTCTGATTTGGGGGTATTATGATCCAGGGTCTTTAAATACTTTAGGATACTTTTTTGGGGGGTCTACCTTGAGCGTGTGATAACTTTTTATAATGTTTAACAACCATTAGGCATAAAGCACTCTTTTCATTTTGTAATTTTTGTATTTAACTCAAACTGAAAATAGTTAACAGACGTGAAATCTGTGCTAATATAAGCTGTAGTTCGACATTATTGAATTTCTCACATGAACATATCTTGCATGCAACAACACTTGCCGTTGGCATTGTTTATTAATCGGTCTCCAGCTAAAACAAACCCAACCCTGAGTTTTTCAAGACAGGGTTTTCTTATGTATAATGCCTTGGGAACTTCCATCACCTAAGCTGACCAACAGAAGAATCTTAATTTTAAAACTGCCTCCTTTTTACAATCTATAAAATGGCCTGCTAACAACATAGCTAAAACTTAAAAGGTCTAAATGCCTCACCCTAAAATCCCACTATAGGCATTCCATCGAAAAGTCTGCTCATGCTGAGTCACATTATGGAAAGGACAAAACTCATACTTGTACCTTAAAAGGAGGGAAAAGAAAAATAAAATAAGAAATGTTTCAGACTGGAATGAAAACTATTTAATTCCTAGTAAGTATATAGAAACAAATATCCAAATCCATTACTCACGTGGATTCCACAAAGCTGAAACACTTGCCAGCAAGCCTAAAGAGATGTGCAGGGCCTAAAAACATCACAACATGACATAAAGGAAAAAATAATGTTTTGGTTAAATTTAAGCAAGCTACCATGGTGACAGAAGTGCAAGGAGTATGTGACGAATTCAGTTTTCTGCTTACATAAGGAAACTTCTACCGTCCATGTGGATTATTGTAAGTTCTCACTAGCACTATACTGGTTTTCATCATGATCTTTAACACTTTTCATCCTCACTACCCAGTGAAATAGATAAGCCTCTGTCTACAACAAAAATAAGAAACCCGTGTAAAAATAAATACTTGGAGGCCGGGTCCATAAAAGGAATCGTTGGTGGAGATCCTGCCAAAATCTACCATTGAAATCACTGAAACTCTTGCTTGGCAGCTGTCTGTCTCCAAAGTCATCTAAACTCTGCAAGTTTGTACTTGTAAAGCCCATTTGTTCAGAATGTTGACAGCGCTGCATATTTAAGTCTCGCTGAGATTCTCAAACTGGATATTCTTTTTCACCGTTTGTCTTCACCGTCTGATCCAGGTAGTATTCAACAAGATAAACCTTTTACAGGGCAGTAATTGCGGTTCTGCTCTTGTAGTATTGACTATTCCAGGCTTTGCTGTCAAAGGAATCCAAGACAGGTAACTTATCTTTTTTTAAAGAGGGCCAAAAGTTCTGAACTACGTGCTAGAGGAGTATTTCAGTATCCCTTGTATAAGGAAATTTTCCTTGGAATTACTTATGAGGAAAGAAGAAAAGAGATTATGGAACATGTAAATTAAAACTCCACCCTGGATTCTGACTCCCCCCTGTCAGGATTGTGCGGGTACTTTTTCCAAGTATCCAGACAAGCAATCATACAAACAAAAGTCAGGCCACCAGAATAATGCCCTCCAGAATGCCTTAACTGGGATACAGGCAGGTTCTCTTTCCCAAGCGTTTTTTCTGACTGTATGATCTTGTGTTTCATTCTAGAGATACGCTTGGCCAAAGGGTTTGTTCCTCTACTACATGAAATCTGTGCCCTATCGATTAGGATGCTCTCCCCGCAGATGCAAAAAAGCAAATGTGAATGTCTGTAAGGAATGCATTAAACTTGTGCCTCCCTTTCCTGTGCAGATGCTCTAGAAGAGAAATTAACAGAACTGTTACCCCCTCTGTCTTGTAGAAGAAAAGAACAAGTACAGTTTCCACGCTAAAGAAATAATTCTGCAAGGCAGGCTTCCATGCCCTAGATTCATGTTCCATATACACTCCCAATTTTTGGCTACGGGTAAGATCCCATGACAAAGAAGGAAGCGTTTCTGGCATGCTGTCCTTTTTTCCTGCTACTTTTGGCATCTTCCCATTCAGCATTCTATTACTAATCCCATTTCTAACTATTTCAGTTTTCGCATGCAGTACATACAGAATTATACACTTAATTTGAGTTATAAAACATAACAAAAACCATTAAGCATAATCATTCAGTGTCGACCATACCAAAATGTGTTTCTTGAATCTGAACAAGGTTAAGTCTGTGCCTAAGGTCAGCAGAGAGACAAGTTACTCCTTTTGCTTAGTCTTTGCCTTCAGTGTTTATCTGCTCTCCTCCATAGATGGCGTAGAATTTTTTTACCATCCTGTTTTGCTTAAGTGGTGTATTTATGTTGTAACACCTAGGCTGTTTGTGAAATGAAGCCCCTCTGATTGGTTCCAAGGCTACTCTTAGAACTTTTTTTAAAAACTGGTTTTGGGTATTAAGTACTATCAGATGATGGGATGACTTTTACATGTCAAGAAGAAAAAAGTGTTTACTGTGGGTCAAAAGGATCTGTGACAGGCTAAAAACCACGGAATAAAACATAAGGATATTACCATCACAAAAACAGTATAAACAGCACTGGGACCTGGAACCACCAGTGAAATTATTCTAGGTTTTAACCCTTCAGGAGCACAGTAAAGTATATTTGCCCATGCTTATTTTCCATGATGCTTATAAAATTGCATGCAAAAAGTCGAAGTAGACTATGTGCTTTGCAAAGAACTGTTGCTAAAGGATGAAAACTGTACAAAAAAGAAAGTAACGCTTGCATATACCTGATACTGCAGACGGAGACATCTTTGGCTGCAGCCTATTTGTTTGAGGCAAGAATGGGTTATTCAACCTTTCAAAAGAAGGAAAGTTAAACGTTTAAGGCTATTACGCATCTGGCCGTGGATACATCCTCCCCTACCTGCGTGTCCCAACATCGGCGCCCGCAGCCCGCGGGCCAACCGCGGAGTCTGCAGCAGCGCCCCGGCCCGGCGCCCCATCCCCGGAGGAAGAAACGGGCTGGAGCGGGCACAGCGGCAGACGGACCCGAGCCCGCCGAGTGCGGGTGGATCGCGGGACACGGCGAGCGGGCGGCCACGTACCCGAACGTATTCGGCTCCTNGGAGAGAGCAGTTGGCCGCGGCGGACGGACCAAGCCGCCGGCGCGCCCGCTCGCCCCACACTCACCCAGCGCCGCGCTCAGCGCCGCCAGCAGCAGCCGGGCCGCCATCGCCTCTTCCGCGGGAAGCGGAAGTGCGTGACGCCGCGGGGGCGGTGTCTCCGCCGAGCATGGCCATGGTGCGCGGCCGGCGCGGCGGCCGGCGCGGCGCTCGCAGCCTCGAGGCTTTCGCGGCGGAAGCGGAGGCCGCGCTGAGAGGTGCGTGAGGCGCCGCGGGACGCGGGCCTGGGCAGGTGGGTCCTGCCGGGCTGTGCCGCGTCGCCGCCGGGCACTGATGTACACCTGCTGTTTTCAGCTTGCGTGGAGGGCGAGGGGGCCGCGGATGGGGGCGCTCGGAAGGCCACGTTCCCCTGCCCCCTTGCTATGTGGGAGCTCGGACACTGCGATCCCAAGAAATGCACCGGGAGAAAACTGGCCCGGAAAGGATTACTGCGAACCCTGCGCCTCCGCCAGAGATTCCCGGGCGTCGTCCTCAGTCCGCTGGCCACGGAGTATGTCTCTCCAGCTGACAGGTGGGGGCCCGGTGCCTGTTGGCAAAATTCGGGGCGGGCCGCAGACTGTGAGGGAGAGCAATTGGTTCAAATACCGTCCTGATGCTGTATTAGGGAGAGCATTTTAACCACTGATTCATGGCCAGAACTCTGACACGGAATAAAATTGACCTTCTTAATACATTACACCAATGCGTGAATATAAGAAATAGAGCCCTTTTATCAAATCACCTTAACATTTTTACGCAGCTGGTATCCGATGAGAAAAGCAGCTGTAGGTCCCGTTGAAAAATCAAGGTGCGCGTCTTGTGTGTTAATTTGTTCAGAGCACGGGCCTATAGCTACTGTATCTTTTAGTATGCCGTATTTAAGTTCTTCGGTTAGGCAACACAATCTCTTAACTAGAAAAACTTTTTGCGGGAAACGAGAATTTTCTTCAAATGTGCCTGCAGAATTTTTTATGCACTTACTCAGAGGAAAGATTTGTCTTCAGAAGCTAGCAGAGAACCTAAATCTGAACTTTGGTGTTCTTTAAGAATGTGACCATTATTATTAACCACCAGTTCTCTATGATGTTTATTCACGTTTCATTTAGAAACATATAGATAAACCTTTTTTTTTGCCATTTGCATGTTTGAAGGAAAACCATGCTACTATTCTTTTTCATTGCATCTCTGGTTTAGGTTATTGTAAAGCATATGGGTTTTGATTGACAAAAGCAGAGGTTGTATGCAAGTTTGTTGCCAGTATATAGCAGTAATTGGAAGTCTCACTTCATCAGTATAATGGTGACGGTTTTTCAAATACGGTGGCATTTCTTTTTTCCAGGCATGTCATTGCTCAGAGTGGAATTGCAGTCATAGATTGCTCATGGGCCAAATTAGAAGAAACTCCCTTTAACAGAATGAGAGGGAGTCATCTGCGGTTGCTGCCTTACTTGGTGGCTGCAAATCCTGTAAACTACGGTCGGCCGTGCAAGCTGTCCTGCGTGGAAGCTTTTGCTGCAGCGTTTTGCATTGTCGGTATGCTCAATTTGTCTGATATGAAGTATGTTGCTAGCAATTCTTACATCCTTAATAAATCAGAAGAGATGATCTGTGAAAAAATAAACTGTAATGCTGTCACACTGGTGATCACTTTGTTGAGTTTGGGATCAGATCGTCTAGCTTTCTTCCAAGTGCTTGTATCGGTGGCACTGAGGTATCTGTGAGTATTCGTGTCAGCTACTAAACAGGACACAAACTGCTAATCGTCATTTTGTCTGGATGGTGTGTAAGAGAATGGTGTGTTAGAAAAACCGTTAAAGAAAGACAGAGAATACATAACACAAATCCTTAGGCACCTTTGCCTTAATGAGAAGTAGCAGCTGGCTGTTAATAGGGCGCGGTCTGGGTAAGAAGAAAAGAAATTGCCCCCTCTCATGATGTTTTGCAGACTCATCATGGAACTTTGACAATAGAAGAGAAATGCTCTACCATTCTGCAGACCAATGTTACCTTCCAAAAATACTGCATCTACAATTAGTCTTGTACTGAAGGACTGTGGGACCTAAAGCTTGAATCACTCATTACCTGTACAAAATATTTTTATGTAAGACTCCCAGACCTATTCTGGGATTCAGTTCCATGTTTCAAGTTAAACTGAAATTTGAAAGTACTTGTAGTCTTTCCAAAAGTTTTAATCCCTGAACACTGAAAAAAACACTAGCAAACACCTCTCTGTTGTAGTGATACGTAGGCATGTACTGAACTAGAAAAGCGTAAGCCGAGTGAAATCCCACACTAAAGAAGAAAACTGATCATTTATTTTTTGTTTTAGGGTTCCCAGATCTAGCCACCATTCTTCTAACGAAATTTAAATGGGGTAAGGCATTTATTGACCTGAACAAAGATCTTTTGGAAAAATATGGAGCCTGTCACTGCCAGGATGATGTGCTAAGCATTGAGAAGGACTTTTTAGCCAGTGTCCAAGAAACAAATGACGAAGAAGTGGGTAAGAGAAAATCGCACAGACACTACACGCCCTTTTTCTAACTAGTTTCTTTAGCCTTTTCCTCACATCTCATGAAAATATTAGCAAGGTGAAAGGTAAGTGCTTTGTTAATATGTGTCATTCTGTCTTTACACTGTGCTGAGAAAGTGTACTCATTTGCCCACTTTTTTCCCAATTAAAATAGGTGAAAATTACTAAAGCAATTTAATGCATAGAGTAGTGCATTCACAGCTGAACTGTGAAGCACCTAACCTTATTCAGCTAACCAAATTAGAAAACTTAGGAAGAAAATATGATGCTTCCTTGTGTTATATACAGATGTTAAAAGCAGAGTAAAAAGACTAGTAGTTGAGAAGGAACTAGGAGAGAAATAAAGGCATGCAGTCAGACAGCAAGTTAGTTATACATAAATCTAAGAAGGACCTTTAATAGACATATTTATATAGCCCCCAATCAAGATGCTTAAAATCAGACCTCTAAAGATAATTAAAATAATTTGCAATACGTACAAGTAGTTTATTCCCAAAGTCTTCCAGTAATTTACTGGAATGCGGTATTGGAATCCCAGGCTGTATTCGCAGCTGAGTGCTTGGTCTCATTCAAGACAGCACAAAGCCAGGCAAATAACCAAGAGCATATAAAAAGAGATTATCCTAATTAACATTTTCCTTTCACAATGATTAAGCCCTGTAAAATAGGCCAGGGGCTCATACTGTAAGGTGGCCAATAGCTTTTAGTTGCTTTAAACTTTGATCTCTTTGCCATGATACTGAATTAAACCATCCTCTTGCTTGGTAGAAGCCTAACTGGTTACAGTAAACTGAAGACAGCTCTTAAAGGGTAACACAACTATGCGAGGTAAAGCACAGTTCCACCTACGATCGTATTTTCTGGTTGAACTGCAGAACCAACACTACCATGCCTTTTTTGACTTTCCTGAGGCAACGGTTCTTCCCAGCTACCTCAGCCAAAGTAAGCCCAGCCCTACCCTTACTCAGCAAGAGCTAAACCTGGACGGGTGTAATTCACTTCTCAGTGGTCATCAGCTAAGTAGATAGCCCTTTTGGAACTTATTCAGAGACCATCCATGTTTTCTTACCAAAAGCCTTAGAAACCTGGTTAGAGATTCTAACTCTAAGGAGCTACTTAACCCCTTGCAGGGGGGTGAGGGAAAACAGTGAAAAGCCTAGAATGGACAGGCAGGATTTGGGTTATTTTCTCACCTCCCCCGGTTTCTCATCAAACAACTGTGATAAACTTAAGAGAAATCTGAACCAGTCCTTCTGTGCCTTCCCCTCCCTGCCAATAATCTATGAAAATGAAGGCAGATGGTTAAAAAGATGCTTTTTTCACCACCTGCAATTTTTCCTTCTTTTTCCAGATCCATTTGCTGTTGACTTAGAAAAAGAATTTTCTAATCCCAACAGGCCAGTCAGTTCCTCAGGGTAATGAAATTTAATTTAAATATTAGTTTTTAATACTGTAAGTTATTTTGCTTTTATAATCCTGAAAAATGTTTCTAGTCTAACACAAAGCAAGGAAGACTCTGAGGAGGACACTGCGAGCGATCCAGATGATGCCACTGAAAGGAGCGAAAGCACTGATGAGAGCGGTCCAGAAGAAATAAAAATACCACAAGGAATAAAAATCCCCAATAATCCCAAAGAGTTGTAACTTCTTGTATAAAGAAATTTTCTTGTGAACACTTGAGTGTGTCTTGTTCAGCTGTAGCTCGGTGCTTAGCAAACCTCAGTCTCTGCAGGTTTTTAAGTCTTTTCATGCACGAGGGCTCTAGGTTATTTAATTTTTAGGTAAGTATGGAATGTTAAATTATTTTGCAAGGAGCTTGAATCTTAGTTGCAAGTTAAAAAATAAACAATCCTGTATTCTAATCAGAGCGTCTGTAAAGTGGTTTATAGGGATTATTTTAAACTAATAGTATATTAGGTAAACTTAACTTCTGGTCTGTATTTCAACAGGAAAACATGACTAAGCTCTTGCCTTCTTCACAAGTACCTACCACATAAGCAGTCTCTGACTTCTTGCATGCTTGAACCTTGCTGTATGTATTTCAACTACTTCACCTATTTATGGTAAACTGATTACTTAAGCTTAAAAGGAAAAAAAATGCTTCCTGGAATTGCTGTAACATCTCAGTATGTCTTTTCAGGAACTTTAATTGGTCGTTTTATTTACTATGATACAGTCCTAAGCAACACACAGTGCTTTGGCACTTCATATTCAGAACTGTACTGTGAAATTTCAGATCACAGGTTCATCAGTGCTATCTTGGCGTATTCTTATCACTCGAAGCGGCACTGTACCAAGTCAGAAATACACAGCGTCTGGCTCTTAAAGGTTTGTGTCAGACTCACACCAGCACTAGTATCTGAGGTCGCTTTCCATACGCCTGCTGGTTCATATAGTGAAAATGAGCTGTCAGCTGTTGTTACCTGTATATCTAAATAGAATACTCTTTGGAGTTTCAAGCACCCAACTGAAACATAAACTTTAGCAGCCCTTCAGTAGAATTGGAGATACTAAGGACAATTTGTAGACTCACTTTCACAAATAAAAATTCAAGTCACAGGACCTTCTCCTCTTGACCTTCTACTACTAGAGGGATTAAATGCTAGCCCTACTAGAGCTAGAGCTGGGAGTAACAGCAGCAGTTTGAGTGGTACAAATACACAATTTCCCTTTTAAAAACCAAGAAGCGCAAGTAAATTAATTCTACAAGGAAACTTTCCTGTTGATTCAGTTTCTCACTAACTTTCTCACCCATATGAAATCTCCCAAATGTGATGTTTCAGCAAGGATTTTTAGATAGTGACAAGAAAGCAATCCAACACAATTTTTAAAGGACTGACAACGATGTGAGGCTGTTACCTATTCTAATTTAGGGGAATGCTTTTATATTATAAAGGTAATCAAACGCAGACAAGCAAAACAGACCTGAAAACAGAGCTGTATCACTTAAGCGTCGAGCAGTAGCCAATTTTTTAGTAAAAAGAACTGAAGAAGCTAAGCTCAGATGAAACAAAGCTTTTCACACTTTTTTGTTCTGCAGAATGATTTTGACTAAAAAAATACAATTAAAAAAAGCAGTGGAAGTTTAATAGAGGGCATATGAGCTTGACATACACGAAAATAACGTGTATAATTTATCATTTCCTTTACAGAAGGAAATTGTAATTGCATAGAGCACGTCCTTTTCCTAAAAGCTATATGCATTAACAGATGGAAGAAGATGCAGAATTATTTCTGATAAACACGTACCATTAAAAATCCTCAGCATTCCTCGGGCAGCTTCTATTATTCATGTGAGCCTCGTGCTCGTGTTATTTTATATTAACATCATCACGCTGGTACGCCGATCCCATTACGCGCAGTTAGCAATTGGTCTCTAGCGGGTCAGAATTCCGTACGCTGCTTACGGAACCGACCAAGATTGACTTGCTGCAGTTACCACGCGTGGCCCAAGGAAGGGCCACATTTGTGCTCCAGGTCAGGACAGGCAAAACGAATGGAGGCAACATCTAACCAAAAGGCAAACGTAGCATCTCAGGCCTTAAAAACAGGACTTGCACTGAATTGTGTTCAGAGCCATTTAAATGGCAGTCTTTTAATAATCTTAATGAGGATAAATGAAACAAAGCCCTTTATATAAACAGTTTATTTACTCTAAACAGCAACACAGACAGAATGCCATATAAACACAAAGAAAGTGATGCAGAATAAGGATGCTGGCTAACTTTGGATCTCAGAGGCTCTTAAGCAATAACAACCTAGTTTCTGAAAGATAGAAAAAACAAATTCAGGGAGGGAAGGGGGTGGAGGGCATGATTTTTTTTCATACAGCCAGCTAGAGGCTAAATATAGTTCTAACATTTTAAAGCATGCCTGCATCAGATAGCAAAGTAACTAGAGATACTAGTGAATTTATAGAAGTATAAAAGTTTATAATTTTACAGCAGTTGAAATACTGACATCAATATTAAAATAAAAGCAAGTTTTACATAACAATCAAAAATACAAAAGACTGAAGGAAGAGACCCTGTATGAAAAAACTGGGGGCAATTCAGCAAATTTAGAACTGTATACAACTGGCGAATATGGAAAATGGCACACATACAACCCCCTCCCCTTAAGTGGATATTAATTGTACATAGCAACATTAGATTTTGCAAAAGTTTTGTAAACAAGTTCTTGCCAAACCAATCCCTTCCTTTTTAAGATGCCGCACGACAAATGCTTATGATGGTGCAAACTTCTTGGCTTGTGCTCGAACCCTCTTTTCATATTCCACTCTGTTTTGGCTGAAAAGAGGAAGGGTAATTATAGTTGAGAAATCGGAGGCTGTATTAACAAAGTTAGTTTCATAATGAAGAGAAATAGAAGAGTAAGTCATTGCCGAAGGCAAACCCATTTGATAAGAATTCACTAAACACTACAATAATTTGAAGTATTTTCTGCACCACTACTCTGACAATTTCCTTTGGATGGAAGTATGGTACCGTACAACTAATTACTTCCCAACCATCACCTGTTGTCAAATGAGTGCACTGACTTCCCACCGTACCAGTCTCTTCAAACAGGTTTGCACCTGCTCTTCTCAAGGCCAACTGTACCCTCAAGTACAAACATTGTCTCATTCATCTGAGGTTTTCTACTCCCCACTCCCATTAAGACCTGAGGTCATTAACAACATATTCCAGTATCCTAACAGCACAAAGTGAGGAGAGCAGTTCACTAACAGATAGTGGACTTCATGCCATTTTAAATTACCATCTTTAGTGCTTCGGAGAGAGAATGGAAACACTCCTACGGAACAGGAAAATTAAAATGGTGTGATCATTTTAGCATTTATCTCTAAAGATCTTGACTCACAGATTTAGGTTTATCCTACTCTTCAGTTGGGAAAAAAAAAGCCAGCTCTACATAGCTGACGAAGTGTACCATACTTGCTACGGATTGATTAAACCAGCAAGTACTACTTGAGAGAACTATGTCCAATCACTAAGCCTCAGACTCGAGATGTAAAAGGGCAAGTTCTTTGTTTTCCATTCTGCCAACAATGGATAGTACTAGCATAGTAAAGCATCCATTTACATTCATTTTTCCATTCTGTATTAGCTGTCAGAAATGTCAGCTGAGCAAAACAAAAATTTGTAACCATTCCTCTTCTGCCAGAGGTAGTTTAGAATGACTAGATTTTACAGACAGCTTTGCAGCAAATTTAACTTACTTTCATCTATGAAGACTTGATGCAGTGAAAAAAGAAAAAAAAGGCAGCAAATTGTATCTTCAGAACTTGACAGATTGGTGGGGGGAAGAAGAAATGAAAGCAATTTTGGCCACAAGCAGTGAGCAATTCCCAGCAAAGAGATTGAAGGGACTCTCTTCTCAGGAACATATTTATAAACTTTATAATACTTTTCTTCTGTAAGTTATATTGCGTTGTCACACAAAAACATAGCCTAGCTGTTAAGTCTCGCACCTGCAGAATCTGCACAGAACGCCTTCCGCAGCAGACCCCGAATGTCTGCAGCGAAGAGGAAGCAGTATAGCACATTAAGAACGCAAAAACTACTGAACAACGCTACCAAAGGAATCCCGAGAATACTTCTTATTTTGAATACGTTTCTTCTCGAAAGTTTAACAACTTGACTGAAAGACACCTATGTAAACAATGCTGCATCTTCTGCCGTCTTTATCAACTATGCCAACATTACAGATGCACGCACAATCCCGCTCTGTTTAATTTCTATCAGATATTCACTAAATAGTGAGAGAGAGACACTCTCAGACAGCAGAAAAACAGTAACCCATCTGAAATACTCTGCATGTCCAAGAGACATGAAGAGGATAAGTGGAAGCCTATATATACTTGAAGTAACAAAAATCATGTAATACTTTAAGCTCAACAGATATTCCCCCCGCCCCCGGAGGCATTTAAAGCAGAAACAAGACTAGCCAAGGCTGGTTTTGTATATACATGCATGCGGGAGGTGATTAAAATAAATAAAACACAGACTATCTATGCACATATAGAAATATATTATTGAGGCCTGCCTCATCATTCCTGGCTCCTACAACAGTGGCCACTTAACCATCTTCTGTATGCACTCAGCTCCATTGAGCCTTCGGTAAGTACTTTAAAAAAGAACACACAGTGAGGCCATTAATTACGTGCAAGCCACACTACCCATCCCTATGTTTCCTTTTCACTAGGATCCTCTAAAAAAACCCAATTCTAGCACAGCTTGCACGTGCAGTCACATAAAACGTTATTTTTCAAATCTGGCACTCTTCTGGAGGTCTCTTCTGTCCAGAACGGTAACTCCACATTTCCATCTTCGTTATTATTACAATAGCTGCCGAGTGCCAAAAGCATTTGTTTAAAGCATTTTGCTTCCCTCAACATTATAGAACAGACATCCATTTTTAGTGGTGGGCACACTTTTAAGATTGAGCCTAAAATAAACCCCCAAAACAAAACAGTCTCTTTAACTCACAAATTATCCCTTTTCCTAAGCAATGTAAACTTCATTCTCCTAAAATGACAGGCATTCTGTACTTTTCAACCTGTTCTTTCAGATGATGTAGTTCTCCCAAAATGCCATGTTTCCTACAGTGATCACAGCTCTCCTTTATCCTTCGGCCACAAGTGCTTACAGGTACCCAGTACTGGGCAGAAGTAAGTTACTCCCGTACTGATGAACGTGACTTGTCGCCTAATTCAGTCTCCTCCTGGTCTCATGACACCATTATGCCTCGCTGCTACTATTCAGCCTTTAGTGGAAAGGATTCTGTGTTGGGCTAGAACCAGGATGAAAATCATGATCTAAGGAGTCTTCACACTTTATTGCTATTGCTTTGCTATTAAAAGCTCCAGTAGCCTAATAGCCATGAAGTTATCATTTTGTTCAAGTTTAGCACAATCTAGGCATCTCCACAGGATACCGTCACAAAGGTAAGAAAATTCCCCTGGTTGTTCTTCAAAACATATGCATGTTATACTACAAGCAACAGGGAACTGTAGGCCATATGATAGCTTTCAAGCCGATATGCGAAGACACTTACCAGTAAATTGTGTAAGCCTCTGCTTGAGCGGGATCTTGAATATTTGGTTCATTTAGAAGTTCCTGTATTCCTAACAAGATCTATGGAAAAAAGGAATAGAAGTAACACAGGCATATATTATGGATATTACTAAAAGACATTCAGTGAAAAACCCTTAAAAGCCAGTTGCAGGAACACACAGTGAACATCTTATATTCGCATCAGATAAGCAAGCAAAGCAAAAGGGTTTAAGAATATGTCTAAGTACAATTAATGACCTGTTTAATTGTGATTGCTGGCCGCCAGTCCTTATCCTCCTCTAAGATGGAGAGACACACGGTGCCTGAAGGATACACGTTTGGGTGGAATAACGGTGGTTCAAATTTACCTGATAAAGAAGAGGAAATTACTTGTATACAGCACTAAGAGGAAGATCAGACAGTTGGGTTAGAATCATTAGGGGAAAACAAAACCCAAAAATCCCCAAACTGACATCGGGAAAAGACACCCCTGACCCCCAAATAAAACCCCACAGATTTCTGGAGCTATTAATATCAGTTTTCTTCTTGTCTCAGCCCACACCTAAAGCAGGAACTCCATCACATCTGTGATCTGCTATATTAATCCAGACAATCTAACATTACCTTTTTGGCTGGTAATCTTTTGCTTTAGGAGTGGAAACTGATGAAGTAATTTGTAGTAGCTTTGCGATAAAGACCTTTTAAAAACACTTCTGTCTTTTTAGCCTCACATACTACCTATGTAAAGGAAAGATACTGCCCTTCACTCGCCTTTTCTCTCCTCACTTTAAAATAATGAAAGTTTCATACAAGGAAGACTAAAGCTCCTAGCATTTTTTTTCAGTTTCATATTTTCCTATGTATAATCAAGATGAATTGAACAAAAGGAACAAAGTTTGAATTACAAGACTAATAAAGCCTTGTGCTCCTTTCCCTCCACCACTCAATCTATAGCCTGGCATTTTTTAAAATCTCTAGAGGACTTAAATGCAACAGCCAGCGTCTTGATTAATGAACATTCCCTTTTCAATACATGAAATACCTAGATATTTGGGCAATTCTCAATCCATCTGACATCGCATGCGTTCAAAAAACATAAAAGTCTTGCGGCCCCATGAAGTTCAGCACTACTTCAGAGGCTGCAGCGGTAGGAAGTCTTACCAGTCACATACACACCTTATTTTAAGGTGTGACAATTCCTGTAACACTGCCAGGATGTGGTAAGTGGTATTTCTCGAGAACACAATGTGAAATTATTTTTTACTGTTAGAAGAGATGTTTCCCCCTGTGTTACATGTATTTAGGTGGTAACAAACAAAAGGAGTAGCCAAGAGTTGATAGAGCTGAAATACACTGTGATGAGAGACGAATCGCTGTCAAAAGAGTGATTTGTAATCACTGTCATTGATTTGAGATGGTAGCCAATTCAAAAACCAAGACACTGTGCAAAGCAATAGAAGTTCTCAGGTTTCTAAAACAGGTAAGTTTGAGACGGTATAAGGAAAATTCAGCTCAAAAACTTAGTAAGAAAACTAGGTATCTGAAGATCTGTTATACATAGCAGCAGAAAGAGAACAGATTAATGCTTTAGAGCAAGTCGATTAAAAGGTTTAAGTTATAGAACCCTTTTTTCCCCTAAGTTCTTGTCTCCTGAGTTCCTAGCTTAGAAGACCAACTTAACGGTAAGGACATGCATAGGGATTTACTCTAAGCATGCGCACGTATCAGTTTCCAAGGAGTGCTGATAATGTAGTGAACACTTTAAGTGATGCTTTTCTCAAACTTTGAGGGAACTCACACAGCAATCTCCCTCCCCTCCCGATTTTGTTGTCCTGAGCACTTAGTGGATTTCATCACAACTCTCTGAATGCAGAGGGGGTGGGGAAAAAAGAAAAAGCAATGTGCCTTTAAAAAAAAGCAACAAGATCAACCAAAACTGTAAGAACGTAATAACCGTCTGTAGAACCTCATGGTCTAATTCAACACTGTTCTAATAAACCTGTGCTTTTCAATAATTTTACTTACATTTTGGGGGTGAAGACGGGTAATCATCCTTGAAAAGCATCCGTAGTTTAAATAAGCCTCCTTCCCAGGGTGTCTATAAAAAGTTACAGCAGTGCTTTAGTTACAGCAAGGAAAAGTCAAAATTGTGGAGAAAAGCTTACCAAGAATACAGTTTCTCCGGCAAAGCACAAGACATTCTTCTGCTACACAGTAGAAAATAGCTGTCTGGCACTGTAGCACACTGTCTAGACCAAGGTAAGCTATCCTACCTATATAACGAGTGGAAGTGGAAAGGAAGGGGTTTCTTTCTTCATTACAGCTAGTAAGTGATGCCGAGTCATCGACACAGTCAGTAACATCACAAATAATTCCATATAAAAGCAAAATTTTCACACTATGTAAGAACAGAATACTTCTGAAGCTTTACATGAGACACATACAATGAGGAAGAGTCTGTTGTACCCCCACTTAAGTTTGAGAAGATTGGATACTGATACATGCTTTAAGCACGTGGATGTAAACAGCTTCTATCGTGCCTTATGAGAACAGCTAATAAAACCACAAATTAACTAAAAATGTGGACAGCACTCCAGTATTGCTACAGTTAATGAGATTCACTAGTCTATACTAACCCTGTCTGCATTTGGTAGAATGTAATCTCATGGATCCTATCTTTTCTGTATAACAAGAAATTCTAAGAAGCTCTTTATCCCAATCCAAAACTGGGAAGAGCACCGATAGGAGCAGTTCCCATGACACAGAGCAGACCAAGTAAGATAGTGCCACTCAAAAGGGTCACATAAACAAGAAAAAACATACAGCAATAGAGAAAACGACTGTCTCACATATACAAAACATGTAAACAAAGGAAAAAGCCCATCTTCTGACAAACTGAGTTCTGCTAAGAGGTGTAGAAATACAGAAAAGATTTTTACAGCTGTAAAATTCAGACCGCTTCTCTGTATCTTGCCCTTGCTATGGAAACACTGCAATGAAAGCAAATGTTGGGTTGATTCTTTAAAACAACTGGAGTCGAGATGGTCTCACATCTTAAGAGCAAAACTGATCAAATCTTATCCTCATAGATAGACAGATACATTTGAAGACCACCTGAGAAGGAAACCTTGTTTCCTATCTGAATTATGTAATTTTTAACTGAACAAAAAACAAAACACTCAAAAAACCCACGTGAAAAGAGAAAATTGCTCCATTGTCATTGGTATTCATTACGCAAAGTCTCAAGCTGGAACAGGAAGAAAAACATGCTAGGAATTAATAAGATAACACATTTCCAGAAATGAGTGAGTTTGATTACATCTCCTATAGTGTATTTAAAGATCTTTTTCTAAATGGCTATAGTCCGTTGTCAACAACTAGAAAAATCTATTCTCTATAACTTCTCAGAGGAGTTCCTTTTTAGAAAATAGGAGCTTTTTGATAGAATAAACGTTACCTATTTTGTTTGCTTTCAGTCACAGGGAAGACAAATAGCTTTTAATAATTTGAGCAGAAGAACAGAGCTGTTGGTGAAGTTTTAATCGTGTTTCTGATAGAGCAACAGACCTTACAGTGAAAGATAGCAGACATTCAAAAGCCTTACTAAGGCTAACAGTATGACAGTAGTATCGTCAAGACCATATTGCATTGTGGGACTAGTTGCAGATGTTTTTTGAGTCAAATTTTAGGTAGTTAACAAGTGATTTGCTGTCAAAAGAGTGAACATAGTTTGCAACCCAGGACTAACACCTTTTGAATTTTTCATCTGGCTGACAAGAAAGCGTTTCGGTGGTTTCAACTACTCATCTCAGGGGAAGCAGCTACAGTACAGAACGCCTCCAAACACAAAGGCAATGGAGAGCAACTGCTCGGTCTGGTAGAGATGAGCAAGTCATGCTGCTTCTTGTTAAAAATAATTTTTTTTCATTAGCAGGAATCACATCAGCATAACTGATCTTCTCCTGGTGTGACACATTTGCTAGGAGACATGAAGCTGGCTTTAAGCCCCAGTTTGCTCCATTTTATGGTTTACAAAACTTCAAAGCAGTAACATAAAGATTTTGTATGGCATAAAAATTTTACCTAAGTATTTAAAGGTGCCATCTTGATAAGGTACATAAACCTTTAGGGGGGATAATCTTGTTTTGGCAGAACACAAGAGGATGAGTTTTTCCTTACACTGTTAAATTATCTGTTGGTGCTTCTTTAAGAACTAACTTAAGCTGTGCAGGCAACTACCAAAACTAAGTTGTAACTGTAACAGCAATTGCTACCTGCAGCATTCAACTAAGGCAGCAGCAGAGAACCTGCAGGTTTTGCCTACACAGAGTCTTCTCAGAATCTAAGAAACAAGATCATAAGGGAATTTAGCAAATTAGCAAAAGGCAGTAGAAAAGGCAATGCAAAAAAGTCCCACGCCCAATGCAAAACACTAAAGACCCGAAAGAATTAAAACCACCTCGTAATTGGTAGCAGTATTTCAAAAGAAGCAATTGCATCCACTGAATTCAAGAATAATATTCACAGGTTGAGTTACATCTTGAAAAACTGAACAAAGATTCTGCTCAGAATGAGATGTTATAAATGACAGTGTACAAAATCAAAGAAATTTCATGTATTAATGGTTATTTTCACTTAAAAGTGATCACTTGTCTTATCCTCTAGAACCAGATCAAGTCGACAAAAATTAGCAACTCTGGTCTCTACAGACCTTTTCCTTGTTATTCCAAGAAAAATGACACAAAAGCACAGGTGAAATCCGATAAAATGAAACAATGTGATTCTTCTTTCCCCAAAACAGAAAGAGAAAGCCCCATAAAACAGAAGGCAATGAGATTCCAAGTTGATAACATAAATTATTTTCCATTACATCCAAAATATAAAAATGGTGCTACAGGACTTCTGTAGGGCTGAAGGATCTCACTATTGTTTGGACAAAAAGAACAGTACAGGCAGTTAACCCAGTAGAAGCAACGTTTTGGTAATAATTATTTTCAAGCTTTAGGGCTTAAAACAGCATTTAGTAAAAAAAAGAAGTCACAGTAAATCTTAACATGAAGACAAACTCCAGTTTGTTCAGTGCAACTCTTAAAACACTCCTCTGAAAACTTGTATTCTTAAGGTAATAAGTGCCAACAGTCAAACAAGCTTATGGCGTGCTTTGTCCAATATTCCTAGTCCACAGCACTTTTAATCCTAAAGTAGCAGCAGGATACAAACCTTTTCATTAAACTACACGTAAGTTATATCATATTCTCAATTGTCAGTGTAATGCATAAAGAACTTATGTTACTTTTCACCATAAATGAGAAGGTGGGAGAACAGTAAGTCTTACCCCTTTCTTTCCTGGAATAGCGCACTCCCAGTTCATTAGATTCATTGTGCCATCTGGATTTTTTGTAGGTACTGCTACAAATCCCTGGATCAAGGCAAAAAGATGAAGGGTGAGGATTTTAGAAGATGTACGTAAAATTCTTCATGATATATTTATCTTTATGGAAAGTTACTTCTTTTTGCACTATGCAGTTTTAAACACTACATAGTTTTAAAGAGCTTTTGAAAAAATTTTTAAATATTAATTTTAATTTTTTTGAAAATCCTATCAGGGTAAAGAAAAAATCAGTACTAGAACACTGAAACAACTGCAGAGTCAGAAACTTGGTAGTTTTCATACTTACAAATGGATGATCTTTTCTCCAGGCTTTTCTCTCCTGTGCAAGTCTGCTAAGAGCTATGCCAGACATATTCAAGAGTCCCTCTGAAACAAAATTAATTGCTGTTAGTATGTACTTTTACTCGTTGTGTAAACAACACATTATGTGTTTATAAGCCATGCTCACTCAAGAATTATTTTGACCTCTGATTTTCACTTCAATAACCAAGACATACGTTTTTGCACAGCCTGCAGAATTTAACATCGGGAATAACATCAAGTTTACCCATGTCATCAAGCTCTTAGTTACTGGACTTGACCTACAAAATCCTATCCTTACCTTTTTGCTTTATATTTGAACCCCATCTTAGAAGCAACTTTGACAGTAGCTTGACAACAGGAGTATTAGTTATGGAAAAAGTGCTCAAACTTCCTATTTGTTCAACTAATACACATTCTGTTTATCTCCTTCCTACACCACATCAGGTATGGCTTTCTTCTGTAGGCAAACACCTGCACTGCTCCCATTTCTGGCAAATGAGAATAAGAAATGTTACTTTTAGGGTAAATTCTCACTGAAAGCCAGCATTCCACATAAAAGCAACACAGGCACAGAATTTAACACAGTCATCTCAGTTTTGCAGTGATGCCACTGTAAAACCTCTAGACAACAGCAGGAACAGCCAGCAACATGGAACTGAGCTAAGGAAGAGCCAGTGGCTCATTCCACAAGTGAGATTTTCATTTCCAGTATAAAATAAAGAGTATTTCTGCACCTTCACTGCCTTAGTAACAGTCAAGCATGGTGACCACAACTATAGAAAAAATATGCGGAGCACAGGTCATTCACTACTGCGTGACACAGACTGGTTCTAGACATAATGATTGCACAGGTGTTGCTTTCAAATTCAGGAAAGGATTCTCCATTTGACCAGAACGATACTCAAAGTGAGAGTTTATTTTTCATTGTCAAACTGTATCTAAACTCACAGTTTCATTAGCGAAGTGGTCAAATTCCAATGAAGGTTTTTAATCCTCCTCATATGCACTGCACTGCACTTCTATGCATTTGAAGTAGGAGCCAATAACTGGCAGTGGGAGAAGTCAGATCAATTTGTTCTCAACTCCACATTGTAGCTAACAAGCCTCTTTGACAGCCAAAAGCCTAGAATGTTAAGTTCCACTTAACAAGCTCACAGAATTAATGAAAACAGTGTTACCACTCTATTAAAACAAACACTTATACACTGGTTAAGAATTAAGCAAAATTTCACAACCTCTCAACGCATTGATTACTTATAAGAAGTATTGCAGTCTACTACTACTATAAGGGTATGCATTGAAGCTCTTTAAAAACACCAGATTGAGCAATTTATGCAGTTCCTAGGACAACACATATTTTAAACGCGTTCTTCAACTTTTTTAAGCCAATAGTGCATGGATGGCCATATTCCCTAATTCGCCTTCCAGACAGCAACTAAATTAATGTCAGAGAAAGCTTTTTAAAAGGGACCATTAACATTCAGTGAACATGCACACACACAAAAATATTCCTATATTCAGTCCAATTTTCCTCTAGTATTCCCAACACATACACCTTAATTATCTTAATTACGTTAGAAGACTTGCAGGACTTCAGTGAATGTGTACACATGACTTCAGATTTTAGACTGTTAACATGCAGGAGATGCAGAACCATTAAAAATGATACCAGTGGCACAAAAAAAAGAAAAGAAAAAAAAAGAAAAAAAGGAAAAAACCCACCAAACCCAAAAAACCAAACACAACCAAAACACCTCTCCTTTAACCCAATTATACAGGGAGCAATTGTAAGTATGTTGTGAGCCCACGCCCCTGTAAGAGGTGTAAATGAACTGAACATAGGGCAGAATTTCAGGTGTGCTTTTGGTACCTGGTGATCCACTGTACTAACACTAACCTTCCCATCATAGTTTGAGAAAACTATTTGTGCTTATAAACCACCCAAGTATTCTTAGTTCACTAAATTCAGTTACCTTTTCTGCCAAAAGACACATTACAGGATGCTTTCAAATACATGAATTCCATTTCCTGTGGCTAACAGCCAATTAATTACAAGATGCGCCTCAAGGGAAATGCCAGTTTCTCATTGGGTAAATAAACAGTGCATCTCCTGCAGAACAAGGCTAATCAAGAAACTTTTCAAGTAATTGAAAAGAACCTGAGTTTTCAGGCCATGCATACGACTTGCTTTTGTCACACACTATGCTGTACCCTAGTACATTAAAGATTTTTCTGATGTTCTACAAATAGTTTTCCAAATCTTGAAGCGTTTGACTTGTTAAGCACTGACAGGCCACATCCAAAGTTTCAGTGCATATGAGAGATAACAGGCTTCATATATATGGTTTTCACAGACTTCTGTTACATTGACAGGAGCAGACACACATCTAAAACCTCATCCGTCTACTAGAAAATAAAGATTAGACGAAGAAGACTGAAAACCCATTTGAAAAATGAAGATTCCATTAAACATCCCCTTAAAAGCAATCTTGCCAACAAACTGCCGATATATACACTCTATATCCCAATCTTTTTATATGCTATATCACCAGAAAGTTGTTGCACCAAAGGAAGTCTATTCAATCCTACCTCGCATATGCCACAAAAGTCAGAGACTGGTCTTCACGTTTTGTTTTGAGTTTAATCTCCCAAATTTACCCCCAGCATTAAGAGGTAGTAATGTCCCTTTTACTGCCATCAACTCAGAAAGTTAACACAAACTTCCAAATTTACTCAGTAACCTTTGCTGCTTTTACGACCTACTTCAGAGAAAGGACAAAATGAAACCATCACGCTCATCACAGATGCAAACTTTTGTGCCCCCTTACAGAATATCTTACCCATTTACACCCTCTGGTGGGGTGGAACAACCTACTTCCACACACAAAATGCCTGTCTCACAAAGAATCGTCCCAGCGCCACGGACAAGTCTCTACATACATCAACAATATGCTCTTTGAGGTTCAAGAACATTCAGTAAGTCTTATTAATAAAAAACAGCAAGAAAAAAACTCCACAACGTTAAGATTGCTAGCCTCGCATTTTTACTCAGCAGGTTAAATACTGAAAAGCATTATCGGACGGATAGGAAGAAATTATTATCGGACTAGTTTGCGCCTGAACTATACAAACTTTATTTTTCAGAAGGGTGGAGAAAACCACGGTCTGAGCTTTAATCACAGCACGCTAACTCTGGACTAGTATAGGAAGTCTCCTCTGCCTGCGGCAAGAGAAAGGTAGAAGAGGCCGAGCGGCGACCACAGTGGCAGGTAAACAACAGCAGATGCCGCGCGGCGATGGGCTCGGCGCTCGACGGCCAAGGAACCGGACAGGCCCGAGCACCACCCGCCACCGCCGAGGGCCGCTGGTCCCATCGGCCCCGCGAGGGGCCGGGGCA
>VZRL01003663.1:1122204-1155754 GCA_013397895.1 Origma solitaria | reverse complement strand
GATGTTCCCGCTCCCCCTGCTTTGTCTCCACTCCGGAGTTTCCCTCCCTCTCGCCTAGGCGCGGAGCGCGACAGTGCTAGTCTGTCCCTCGGCCCGACCCGTCCGTGATCCGATCGTCACGCTTTACGCATCCTCGTGACACAGGACCCAGAAGCGCCCCAACAATGCCTGCGTACGAGGCACCGGAAACATCCACGCGAGGCTATTCCAAACCGGTCACTTCCTCGTGCCTCTCGCTTCCACCAGCTCCGGCGGAAAGCTGAATCAATTTTTACCTCCGGCGCTGCGAAAGCCGCCTGCGATTAAAGAACGCCTGATCCGTCGGCGGGCGCGCGCGGGTCTGGCGGGTCGCGCTCGAGCCGGGCCGAACCCCGCCCACTGTGCCCAGCCGAGCCTGATTGGAGGTTGGGCCGCCTGCTCTGGCGGGGCTTTCGCAACTGATGGGCAGGCGGAAGAGCCTATCAGAGAGCTGGGGGCGGGGCGAAGGGCGGTCTGCAGTTCGGCTCCCGCCGCGCTGGTTTCACTGACTTTTACGGGATTTATGGCCTGCTTTTTGTTTCCCATTGTTTTTTTTTCGTTGGTTGGTTGGTTTCGTCCGGTATTTTTTTTAGTGGGGATGAAGAGGGGTGTTGTTTGGCTTCGGTTTCTAAGAACGCATTTTTAGTGGCAAGTAGAGTATGAATCACGTTCTATTCTCATCTTGGACATAGTTTTCTTAATAAAATAGAATAATTTTTAGTCCTGAAACCTCTGTCTAGCTATGCCTTGCATTGGTCTGTGTCAATGTTACTTGAACTATGCTCTGTGTAGTATTAAAGTTCAAAATGGTTTCTTGGGAACTCTAGAATTGACTATTTCAATAAATAATCACCTAGATTTGAGTCAGCCCTAATCAAAATATATGCTGAAGATGACTCTAGCTAAGAAACCTTTCACCACTAGCAAATGCCCACGGTAGACCAGGACAAACACATACTCCCTTGTGTAACTTCCTGCACAATTCCAGTGGCATTATAAAAAGCAGTAGAAACTGTTAATAGTCAGCTTACAGGATCTCTCATGAGATGGTACACGTTACAGTCTCTGAGAATGTCACATACATATGGACTATGTGTTTATGACTACCAGGCAAGACCTCAGCACACTGAAAATGAACAGCACACTAAAAGGTGTATTTGCAGGATCATTTTCATCTTTCTGAAGTGAAACTTCCCGCTGAAAGTGCCAAGTGAACTCTAAATGTTATAAAAGATCCAAACAGGTTGCTAATGACTTACTCCTTTATGTGCCTTTTATAACCTGGTTTCTAGTTCAGGGCAGACACATCCCTTTTAGGCTCTCACTTTTTCTAATTGGTGAAAACACCTAAAGCAACAGATGCGCAGAGTAAGAATTTGGATTGAAAGTCTTGCCGGTTGACTCTTTGCACATAAAACTGATTAAATAGTTAAGATGAAATGCACCTCATATGTAACTATACAGCCTTGGAGATTTTAAAAATCATGGGTCTTAGGTTCTCAAATTCTTCCTAGCAGTTTGGAAAATAAGAGCTGTCCAGTGGTCTTCTCAATACTAATAATTATGAACTCTTTTATACTTGTAGAGGACACAGCTGCCAAACTTCCTGCATAATTTCAGCAAACTGTACCTGGTACTTAAATCATTTACTTCCTTCAGCCATTTCTATCCTTGAAACGTATTATATACTATATGTTTGCCTTATTACAAAGCATCAATTTCCAACAGCTTAGTTTTTCAAACAATGGAAGCATTTATATTAAAAAGCAAAGTAATGGATTCTAGAATCTTTGATGTTAGGCAGGGTGATTTTTGAGTTGTGCGAAAGAAAAGGCATGCGAAGTGATTAGTTAACACTTCTTCATGTGATTATACAGCCATAGGAGAGACAACTGTTTCCTCCTATAATGATCAGCAAGTCATAGCAACCGCAAAGGAAAATAATTTCCCAACTGATATATATCTGAATAAACGTAACTTTTTTGTGACCAAGTCTTTGGGGCAGCAGTAAAGGACACATCTCCTTCACAAAGGATAAAGTGTTAATGCCTTGAATCACTGCACAAATGTGCAACTGCATTTTAAAACAGAAGTGCTAAACTAGGAATGATCGGTGATATTACACTATTAATATCAATTGATGCATTTAAAAAACACGGATATAAGACATCACACTTTAAAAGGGAAAAACAGGGTTTATTCCATGCAGTTTACAATACACTAGTGTTATGAAAAGGAAGTTAAAAAAATACCCACACACATTTTATTTGTACATTTGTTTTGAAAGTGATGGTTGACTGTAACCACCTTCAAATTAGTTGGGAAGCCCTAGTAGATTTTTTTCCAGGGAAATTTCCCTGAAATCAGTTTCTTGTCTGTGTCTGTGCTATGAGTTTTGGTTAATGCAAATGCATTAAAACCAAATAAAACCTCAGATTTTGCTGCAGTAAGAACACTTCAGAGATAATGAATTGGCACAAAGTAAAGTGTTATTGCTAATCCACTATCCAGGAAATAACATGTTGCAAGTATGGCCACTTGAGTATAAGCACAAACAGCTAACGCACAACTAATTTTGAGACCAGAGATTCGGAGGAAGAGGAAAAAAAAAAGAACAACTGTTGAATTGCGTAGGTGGGCCTAGGGAGTGCATAGGACGTAGATTTTTCATAGCTAGGTTGAGGTGAGGATAAGGACAGAAGCAGGTGGAAAAAGCTGCCATTTGATACTTCTTGAGTTTGGTAATCTTGTTTCAGTTCCAGGTAGACAGGTTGGCAACATTCCTTTCAAGACTGCCTTGGCACTTGCTTCATTCTAGCAAGTACAGGTGAGCCAAGATAATGTGAGTAAAGTTGTGCATAATCTTTTGGAAAATCTTCAAAAGTAGCAAGAATCATGTACATAATAAATACATTTACATTTCAGATTACGAGGCCTCAAAATCACAACATGTCTCAGGTCAAAATTTAGGCTCAGCTTTCTAAGGCAAGGAGAGCACCCCAAAGTAGCAAAATAACTTTTTAAAAAGTTTCCCTCATTATAGTAGTAACACACAACATCCTGAAAAGAACCCTTTGATGGGCCCAGAAAGCAGTATCTTTCAGCAGTATCTATTCACTGAACTTCTGAGAAGTTTATGCCTCGGTAGACCTTGCTAAAGTAAAGGTCAACTAAGTTGAAAAGAAATATTCTGGGACAATTTCCTGGGGCAGAATCTTCTTCAAAGCCTCTCTATTGCCAGCGCTGTTCACAAAAGTTGCAAGATTTCAGCAAAGGCAGTAATATAGTGGTGGGTGAGCATATTGCCTTCTCTAGTGTGCTCTTATCCAATCTGGATACTGAAAATCCAAGCCATATAGGAACACTTATATCTGCAATTGGTTCAGACATTTGTAAAAATTATTTTAGAGTCCATGAGTTGAAAGGAGAACAGACTAGTTGTTTTTCAAACGTACATCTCTGGAACCTCAAATTAGCCCTGGAAAGCATTTTAGCCCTTAGCACTTCTGCTCTGAAGATGGAAAGAGTTCCTTCTGACAGTCATTTAGGCAAACTGAACAGTAAGATTTAGCCCTTTAAAGCCTCCGTTCATTAAGAAGCCTTTAAAGACAGCTCCTGATTTTATGAGACAAAAGAAAACTTATATGACACTGAGTTCAGAGAGCCTTTCACTTTTTTTCTTAAACTGAATATTCATGCTATTTAAAGAATCAACAATTCTACGCAAAAATCCGGGTAAGATGCCAAGATTGTCCTTAAAACTGGAGATAACTGCAGTCTAAACTATCATGAAGTAATGGGCAGCACCCTCAGACTTAAGTGTTTCAAAACTGTTGACACTTCTCCAATGACCACTCAGGTTTTAATCTTACTATTTTAAGATAACAGACACTGTTAAAGGTGTAACAAACTTTCATCCCTTTTAAAGAGCCCCACCGTTCAAGGGCTGATTGAAAAAGTTAATCTGAAAAACCTGAAACTTTTGATGTGGTGAGAGAGATTACAGTAGCAGAATGGCACCCTGATTTTATCACATCTCAAGTGAACAAAATCCCCGGCTTCACCTCCAGGCTCTCTTTCATTTGACTTTGATATTCTTCAAAAAGCCCAGGACAACTTCACTCTTCTCCCAGTACTTCCCAAGGAATGGATTCCAGTATACCTGAATAATTATAATCCAGATTCTATTTAATTCCACTGAACCAGATACTATTGCATTTTTGCACTCCAAGTTCATTTTGGTAATACTAATAAAAACAGTAATCCGTAATTAATGTGTGTTAGTTTGCCAGTGGTAGCTCTCTACAGCTCAAAAAGAGACTGACAACTCTCAACAATCTCAGTAGACATCCACAGAATAGTGTTCCGAGAAGCCCTTTTCTGATAACACAATCATCCTCCTCAGCAGCCTTGTTCCCTTGGTTGCATGCCTGCAACCAAATTATCTTTTGTTTAATTTGAAAAAAGTTTTCGTTTTTCTCCTGAAAAAACCCCAACAAACCACAACTCTCAGAAAAAGAGGAGACACATTCAATTTTGGAAGCTGCAGGAAATAGTCCTGCTTCTAATCAATCGTAACAGTCCATTCGCATTGCTAGAAATGGACCTACGTGACTATTGTCTAGAGAAAATCCGAACACGGAAGTCAGATGGATTCATCAAGCTTCATTTTTTAAGAAACATGTTTCCCTGATATCACAATGCAAGATGAAAGGAACTTTTATCATTACAAGAAACCTGAATTTGAAAAAAACATAGTACGTTTTCCAAATTTTATGAGTATATGAGTCAGAGGACTAGAACTTTAGTAAAGAATCAAGATAAGCTTCTAAATTCAATCCAGACTTTGACACACAATTAAATTACTGTGAGATAAAGAAATTGCAATTAACTGTAAGCCACGGAAATCCCACAGTAAGTAGGAAAAAATCCCAGGTAACCTTTGGGCTGGGAGCTGCTGAGTCAGAGTATACATTTGGACAGTTATTACAGACCATGTGACATTCATGTCTTTGAGGCCTCCGAATAGCTTGTTCATTGCAGATAAACAGATTCAGCTGCCGCCTGAAGAAGTCAAAAGCATGTAATATAAAAATGTCATCTCCAATAAAGGAAAACAGCCTGTGAGAAAACTTAAGGCCAACAATATGCTGTTTCCTAATTCAAAGCATGAAATTGCTATAGCAAATTTGAACTTCTGTTTTTAAACAAGTTTTGCAAGAAGTTTGTCATGTAAATGCCTTCGAGGAATTTAGTATCTCTCTGTTCCTGCTTTATTCCTTCTGCTATGACCTCTGAGCTCAGTATCTAAAGTTCTAACTTGGAATACTGTTCTGATTTAAGAGTAGAGGGCTGTGTAAACCCAGAGTTACGTCAAGGGGGTTTGCAGTACAGCTTTGCAGCTTCAGCCTGACAGCCAACCCCTCAGGTCTCCAGTCACAGGCAGTTCTCACGCAGGTATTCTCCAAATGGACGAGAAGCAACAAAGGATTCTAGTTTAAACTGTACAGGTACTTCATTCTGCAAGATCTTAACAGATGAAGCAATGTTTGCAAAACCTGGTGAAGCAGATTGGACTCTAATGCAATCACCTTGCTACTTTCACTAACTTTATTTGAAACTGCAGGAGTCAAACAAAAAGAACCCAAACTTACTGAGGGATAAATTCTTAATGCCTTGAAAGAAGCTGATGATAGCATTTCCATCTATCTGAAAGCCTCACATGTTCACAAAAATTAAAGCGATAATGACATCAGAAAGAACAGGAAAGTAGTTAATCGGTGGTCTCAAATAACAGCATATTTAAAATAATTTACAAGGTACCTGCCTACCGAAGTTGTCTTTTTTCTTTCCTTCTTAAAATCTTTGTGAGGTATTGGAAACAAAGTGCAAAAAATTATTAAACACCCATTTACCTAAAATTAGCTACGGCAGGGATACAATGTAAATTAGACTGCAGGCAATCTCATCATAAAAGCAGGTTTTAAAATTGAAAATATTCCAGCAGGAAAAAAAAAATACTTAGAAAAACCCACTCTTTTACATATTCTAAATTTGTTCAGTTTGCTCAGTTTGTTACGCATGCTTTGTTGAGGTCATTCAGGAAAATTTCACTTTATTAAATAAAATAGGCTGTCCTTTTTGGGTCAAATAAGAGACAACAGAAATGCCGATTCAGAAGGATCACTGTAAAACAGGTATTTTAGGCATTAAAATCCACTTAGACCAATGCTGAATTACTCTGTAGAGTGCATCAAGAAAACAACAAGTAACATGGCTGGCTGCAATTCCATGAGCTGGGGAGCTCAGAGAATTTGGTGGAGTCATACTGCTTGAAAACACAGTGACTACTGCAGCAGAGGAAATGTTTTAATATGCAGTTAACACAGACAATTGTTATGCTTATTTTCAGATACACAAGATATTCTGTCACTATTTAGGGGAAATCTGTGTGCTCAATTTAAGCTGATAAAATATGGGTGTCTAAAAAAGTATAAAAGTATAAACATTTCCCCCTACACAATTACAGTTTTAGTAAATTAAATTCAGTTTCACCTTCTTAAAAAAAGACAAAAATTTTATGTGTTGTGGAAGGGCCAGCAGCTTCCGTGCAGACCGCATCCTAGTTCCAAAATGCATTACAAATCCTTTTAAGCATTAGGCACATGGACAAAACATTTAGCCCATTGCTTAATCTGCTTAGTAGAAATGGTTTTTACAAATTGTTTTGCCAAACTTTTACCAATGTGTAAGTCCTTTAAAAAAAAAAAAGTAGACCCTGGGTGTTTGAAAATCAGGCTTTTGTGTAAAGAATTACCTACAGTATATGCATAAATTTTGAAATTACTAAGAACAAATCTTTAGAATTTAAAACCATCTTGTAGCTTTTTGAAAATCCCTTCCACTGATTCCATATGTCAGTGAAGCCAAGTTTTATACTATCCATTTCATTAAGTGTTTTAAAGATGTGCTGAAGATTTTGCTCAAAACATAGTGTGTTAGAAAGCTCCGGTCTTGCGTATTAGCCTTCATGGAGGACAAACTAATAAAGCTGCACCACATTCTTTTCAAACACTGTTCTTAACTGCATAGTTGAAACTGTACAGAAAGAGAAAGTTTGACTACAGGTATCCCGAATGTCCAAAGTAATCGGGTTTTTCAACTGGATGAGTTTATGTTCACACTAAGGTTGATTTTAATCCCAGTCGTAGAGACAGGGACCTAGGACTAGCCAGCTGTATTTCTGTAAAACCTTCACCTCTAGAAAAATTTCTAACCTAATCCACACAGTTCAATGCTTATAGGCATTTTATAAAAGCACAAACACACATATGAGTACAAACATCTCCAAAGAAACAGAATGTTCAGTTGGTCATTTTAAGTGAATTTTGATTCCCCTTTCAAGCATCTAACCAGGACTGGAGCATAACTTTTGCCGGAGACTGTTTTAACAGAAGGAACACCAAGAATAACTCAGATGAAGGCCATTTTCTCTGAGCTTAGTCTTCCCTTTGGATATTAAAATAAGCTATACATCCAGTCAATATATACACCCTTCAGAGAAACCTTTTCTCTGTTGTGTAACTTTTACACGTGCTAGTTTCAGTTGATCTCCTAGGCTGTTATTACATAATAGATTATGTCACAGAGCCAGAAGGAATGTGCAGTATAATACAGTCAACTGGGGCTGACACTGATTCTGAAACAATGTAAGCCCAAATACTTGCATTTGTGGGCTGTAACGTGTGTGTGTGTGTGTGTGTGTGTGTATGTATGTGTGTGTGAGAGTGTGTGTGTGTGTAGCACCAGTTACATTGTCCTTTTAAGGTTTACAATGATTAGTAGGAAAATGTCTCCAAACTGATCAACACTGGGTCATCCAGCACCGGACATTAAGTGCTACATGTCTCCGAGGAAATTATGAGTGCATGGTCATTTCTTTTCAAATGACCAGTGTCAATCAGCCAACAAGAGAGTACAGCCATGCACTACATCCAAAACTTAACACACACTCCCACACCATCTATTCCCATTATGTAATCTTGCAATGCTTCCAGAAGCTGACATCAGCTTATAGGCAAATATGGTTGAACCCAGATCAACAGAAAATTGTCTAAATCAGATTTTTTCTTTTGCAGCCGAGCTTCTTCGGTATGACAATTCACTGCATCTTCGAATAAAAGAAAAAAAATTGTCACCGTTCAATACTGTCTTCACATCCTGGAACCTCGTTCTTGCAAAATCTGAAATAGATCAATAAAAATTCTATAAATGAAAATTAGCTCAATATCATTCCTAAAGCATGGAGATCAGAGAGCAATGTAATCACTATTTTAAATAACCGGTAATATGTGAGACCTGGTTTGAGGACATTCCTGGAGTCTGGGCTTTAAAGCTGAAAAAAGACAGATAGACATGTACAATGTCTACTATCAAATACCATAAAAACAGATCTAAAACACTACCAGGAATTGAGTATTATTAATATAAATAATTAACGTATTAATAAGACTTAAGAGCTGGCAATTGTAAAAAGTCCTTAACTTTCTGAAGTTTCAGATGCAAATTGTGTTCCATAAATTAGTACTGAAAACATGACCTAGTTAATCAAAATGTGCAAAAATGGCACACTGGGTGCGATGATGCAATAAATTTTTAAACGCCAAGTACAACCTGGCATGATTTAAATCAACAACACCTGTTCTACTTCCTGTTTGACTATTTCTTCTCCTTTTCTGTTTCAGTTTTGTTTGGCTCCTCCAGAGAGGAAAGGATCCAAGTCTTAGGACTGACTGTTCAAGCAACAATAATTGCAACCAGCAATAATGAGGTCAACTCTCAGGCTGTGTAGTACTCTAGAACTGTGTCAGTGGGCTGTAGAACCAATCACAACAAAAAGCAAACAAAGCATTAAGCAAAGCTTCAAACATAATCAGCACAAATACTTAAGAATATTAATCCGTAAGTAAAAGTCTTATGATACTTCATTTTCTTTTGCTTCTTGATAGTTTTCTTAGTATTGGGAAGGGCTCTTGATTTCAAAAGTTGAAAGAAAGCAAAGGCACAATCCCTGGACAACGGCAGAGCAGCCTTCAAGATGGAATTTCCTTCTATGATGATCTTTGTGTAGCCTGGTATTACAACAAACACTCAGTAGCACATTCTATCCCACAGAATTTGCCAGCACACACAAGGACTTCAATCTCTGTGCTTGTAGGGCAAAGGCTGACAATCACTTAATACAGCACAACAGTTTCATGTATGGTTTTAAATTTTAAAAGTGTAGGTATTTGGTTTCCTTTTAATACTGTTAAAATGGCTATTATGTCTTTCATAGTGACTGAAGTCAAGCAAGGTCTCACCTGCTTTGCACAACTTCACAGAATTTTTTAAGGCCTGAGGTTCATAAAGAACCCATTACCATTTGTGTAGTTCAGGGACAGTTCAGGGGTAGTGCGATGTTAGCTCAAAAAAAAGAATCCACTTTATCACTTGCTCACTGTACTTCCTCCTACATCTGGATCTAGCTTTGTGCATACGAAGTTATTTTTCATTTTAAATTCAGCATTATGGCTTTGAAGTTATGAAGTCAGATGTCAGTGCAGCTATTTTGAAAACTTTCCGAAATACAGGAAGATGTTTTCCACGGGCCACGATGGGCTTTAGGATATGTTTTAGACATACTTATTGCATGAAGATCATCTACTGTGTATACTAATCAAAAAGCATTTCATATGAAACTGTAGGAAAGATATAAGTGAATTCTGTGGGGAAAAAACCAGGCTCTGTAAGTTACTCAGCAACTGCTTGTGTACTACATGCAAAAGGGACTAGATAAACTTAGAGAAGATAGTGCCACTGATATCAGCTCATGATAGTATAGTATCATTGTAGCTTCCATACAACGACCTGGATGAAGCCTTGAAGCCAAAATTCCTAAACTGAATTTTACTGGAAGGTAGGGAAATATATCAGGAGTAGACATAATAAATGCTTCATACTTAAACTTCTTCCCCAAGTATTTTCTGCTGGTCACAGTAGAGAACAAATGGAGTAGATGCCCACAATAGAGGATAACAATCTCACCCAGCAAATGGAGTCAGTCAGTGAAACCATATCCAACAGAGACAAAAGTATGGCTGAAACAAATACCTGTACAACTAGAAAATAATATTGGATCTTAATTTTGTTAATGTTTCTGAGTTAATATGAAGCATTTGAGTTCATTCTTTCCTAGAAGAGTACTTGCAACAGTAGTAGACTTAGAACTATTATTTATAGCATCAGGAACACACGCAATAAGATAAAGCTGAGCCAGATCTGTACACTTAACTTTGCACACTTTACTGAGCCAGTAATCCCAACATAAAGGAGAAAATTCTATTCCATCAGGCAATATTTTAACACTCTTTTCTTGGTACTTCTTCTGTAACCATCACCTCTACTGAAGGGGAAATCATAGAATCACAAAGTGGGTTGGGTTGGAAAGGACCTTAAAGATCATCATTCAAATCCCTGATGTGGGAAGGGGCACGTTCCACTATCCCACGTTGCTCCAAGCCCCCTCCAACCTGGCCTTGGTCACTTGCAGCGATGGAGCAGCCACAGCTTCTCTGGGCAACCTGTGCCAGTGTCTCACCATCCTACTCATCATTATATCCAATCTAAAGCTAGCCTCTTCCAGTTTTAAAACCTCACCCCTTGTCCTGTCACCACAAGCCCCTGTAAAAAGTCTTTTTTCATCTCTCTCATAAGGCCTTTTGAGTACTGAAAGGATGCAGTAACATGGGCCCTGGGACTCTCTTCTCCAGGCCTAACAATCCCAATTGTCTCAGACTGTCTTCACAGGAGAGGTGCTCCAGGCCGCAGGCCATTTTCGTGTCTCTCCTCTGGACCCACTCGCACAGGTCTTTTTTGTACTGGGAATCCCAGAGCTGGGTGCAGCATGCCAGGTGGGATCTCATGAGAGTAGAGAGGAAGAATCACTTCCCTCAACCTGCTGGCCATGCTTCTTTAGTTGCAGTCCTGGATAACTGACTTTCTAGTCTGCCAAGTATTGCTGGCTCATGTTCAGGTTCTCACCCACCAGTATCCCCAAGTCTTCTGCAATTCTGCAGTGAATCCATCAATCAGCTCCCTTCAGCCATTCCTGAAGACCTGGCAAAAGGCCTTACTCTACCCTAGCAGTAGCTTCTGTTAGCATCATTTAAGAAAGTAATGTCGGTTCTTGGCTCTTCTTGAGCTATGTGCAGCAACTTCATAGAATCACAACATATCCTGAGTTGGAAGTGACCCACAAGGATCATCAAGCTATGATCCTGGCCTGGCCCCGGACAATCTCAAGAATCACACCACGTACCTGAGAGCATTGTCCAAACTGCAGAGATCTGTGTAAGGCTGCTTTACAGCTACAAATTTCAGGTGTACACGTGAGAACCTGAAGTCCAATTTCATGCAATGACAAATATCTTCAATTTATACAGCCTCAAACGACCACTCACACCATACCACTGAACATTCAATGGTATGTTATCTTCTAGAAACTAGAGAGCAGAATAAGTACAAGCAGTACTTAAAGACACATTAGGAAAAGTGCCTAAGTTGTTTTTTCAGATGCAGCTTTGTTTCTGCTCTTCCACTTGTGACTTTTAATGGAACTTGATCTTCAAACAGATGTCAAACTACAGTGGAAAGGCTTCCTCCCCAGAGCTGTTTCCTGCTTCAACTGTAGCATCAAGACCACACTATTTACTTATATTCGCCACATCTTTATTCAAAAAATCCTTAGTTTCAAAATTACAAGATGATGTTGCACTTCAGTCAAGTTTGTTAAATTATTGCCAAATCAGACATTTAATGAAAATGTATACTGTAAGTTTGTATCAGATGCCTCTACATGTAAAAAAACCCATTTGACAGAAATGCTGGTGCACGTAAAGTAAGAATGAAAAGCAATTCTGGCCCTAGAATCTACATGAAGAACTTTCCTTCTCAGCAAAGCTTTGAAGGAATTACTCACAATACAGTTCATAAAAGCGACACTAATTATTCTGTCAAAGAAGCAATATCCGGAACAGGAATTCTATCTTTGCTAACCATGCCACAACTATAATCACAAACACGCACACACACACGCCATCAGGACTAGCCAAAGGACAGCGCTAGTGGGGGTGGGAATTGGATGGGGCAGAAAAGCATCTGGTTAAAATCCTAGGGCAGCTAGTGCTCACCATGACATTTACACTTAATCTGAGTCATTCATATCGTAATCCGTTTCTTCATCCTCACTCTGAGTGTCATGCAGCATGCAGCAAGTATAGAAGAAGGAAGGGAAAAGAAGAGATTGCAAGTGAGTCAGAGCTGCAACAAAGTACAATCCACTTACACCTGAAGCATCTGGCAATGACATTTATTCTCTTTTACCTGGGACCTCCACTCTTTGTATGAAAAAATATGACAGCTGACCATTTCAAGAAGGAATGTAACAGATTTCATGACAATTTCTTCTTCCAAATCTCCTGAAGTCAGCAGATAGAAGCCAATAGTCAGATGAGTAAAGTGGTATGAAAGAGAAGAATGCTTGTGGGAGTACAGGCTATCTTTTGGTTGTGCCATGGCTACCAGTAAAAGCTACTGGAACCATTTAAGATTAATTTCCTTTGCTTAGGCGTATTAGAAAGTTACACAGAAGTCAACTACTAATTTACTATGTTGACTGTTAACTAAAAAAAGAAAACACAAGAAAAAAGTCCCTAAGAGGGAATGAAGGTGAAGCTTGATTAGATGGCTATCAGGAAACACTTTCTCCTATTCTGAAAATCCAGGACTATTAATTGAAACTGAAGTGCTTGTCAATAAAAATTACATACTGGCAGGTTTTTTCCTCTAACTCAGTCTGCTGTAAAAGTAATAGGAAGACTTTCTTATGGCATCTAAAAGTCAGTTCCAATACGTGAGCATATTATTCTGTATACAACAGCGGATACCAGAATTTCAATCATATGAACGTCATGAAGACCAACTCAGACACTATTGAGACTAGAGGATAATGCTTGCTAAGAGGGAACTGTGGAAATAATAGCTCCCAAAGTCAAGATTCCTGGACACAGCTGTCAGAAACCTCTGAAGGAAAAAAAAAAAAAATCCTTTTTCCTTTTTTCCCCAGTCACAACATATACCTATATAAGAAAATATGCTCTCTTAGAAACGTAATATATAAAAGAATTATTCTTCGAGTATTGCCTATTAATTTCTAGCAACAGCTTAACACGTCCAGGACAAAAGGAGCAAATGTTTCTATATCCAACCGAAATCAACAGTAATTACTATTCATCATGCTGGTCAAATGATGCTCTGCTCTCATCTATGAAACAATGACCAAGCAGCACATCAATGGAGATGTGTAAGACAGCTTCTCTCAGCACTACTCAATCTACAACAGCTGTAATGAAGTGTAAACTAGCTTTTGTTTTTCATTTTTAACACTTGCATTTGATCCGTATTTCTTTTTACGTTAAAGGATGCAACGTAACTCTGGCAACTTCTAAAATTATCTGAAGATGCGCTACCATTCCTTATGAAGATGATTATTAGGCTCTAGAATTTCACATTTTATTTCAGGTAGGTATCTCAGCTCTAAATTATTACCATGCACCTCTAACATGCCAACTTTCAAAGTCTTCCTCAAGCATCCTGGCAAAAGCAGACCTTAACTAGGATTTTGAAAGAGTGAGACATGTTACCAGTGAGACATGTTACATACTTACCCAGTTTCACTGTCTACCTCGGCTACATTAATTCTTTACAACTCTTTGGAAGTTTTATTTCAACCGTGATGAACATAAATTACTCATTTCACTAGGAACGAAACATACAGCTTGGAGTGTTTTTATAGTGCAAATTATAAAAATTACTTCATATGTGTAGCTGCGTAAGCATGTTACAAAGCATAGAAAGTAATGAAGTTTTATCCGTTTGAGGCCTCGGTGCCAAGACTCAGATCCATTCTTAGCATTATTTCAAAATCAATTTCTTCAAACGTGATTTGTGAAAAAGAAAGCTTTGCTATTTTACCTATTGTCTTCCTTCTACCTAGGGGAAATGAAAATCTTTTAAACCAACTACAAGAGTATCCAGTTTGTTTGTAGTCATCTCCTCATATAAAGCAGCAATACAATGATAAAAGCTGTTCACTAAGCATGACACTGAATACACTTACATTACAGAACTGCTCTGCCTTATGACTAATCAGCTGTGGTTTTCTATTTTCCTTTGTACAAATTCTGAAATACAACTGAGTAAAATGCTAATATACTGGGCCCATTACAATCTTTTTGTAAAGTTGGTTACAGAAAGTAAACTCAGTAGAACCATGAAAACAATAAAAAGTACCCTCATTTTATAATATATTGCACGACAGTTTTACAGAGATAGCATCTTACAAGTTCCATTCTTGACAGTAAGATTTCTGCAGCTGAAGTTAAGCAAGAAAAACAGTTTTTAACCAAATCAGTGTCATTCCAATGTTTAAGAAACAAAACCTAGATTCTCAACTGTAAAGGGCAGGTATCTGCCAATACCTGAAAAAAACCCAGGTACTGAAATAGTACTGAGTATTGTATTTAAATAATTCAGGCATGCATGACAAACCCATGCTGACTGTAGCATTTACAATCCCTCATACAAGGGACAGGGAATCATTATTATTAGTCTTGAACGAGGGGGAAAAAGGGCAATTAAATAATGGTCCAGAACAGAGGTAGCTCTAGCATAACTTGTTAAGCCCACCCAATTCAACACCATTTCTTTAGTTCGATGTCTAGTAACTCACCTTTGCTTTTTCGCTGGGTTCACTGGTTGTGCCGTAAGGAGTGTTATGCAATTCCTTCGAGACAACACAGAGAAATTCAGCCTGATCTTCATTGCCATAGTTATAGGAAGAACCAATACTGACCAGCTGAAAGATGAAAAAACAAAGTCAATTGTATTTCCACATAGAACAAATTCCATAAAGTCTCATGATTAGTACAAACAATCCTCACTCTTCAGACTGTAGGTTGTGCCTGAAGCATGATTCTCCACTTCAATGCAAATATGCTCTGATGCTGACAAATACATTGACAATACACACTCTGATGATAAGATAAACACAGCTTTTCTTTTTAAACGGTTACAGAATTAACGATTTACAGGTGTAAATATCCAGTGATAGAAAAGGCTATGGAGGCAGGCCAGTGGAGAAGTAGCCTGTTTCTATTATTTACTGGAAACCTTCATATCCTCCAAAGTTAATTTTTAAAGTTTGTATGTGGTATCTTAACATAGCATGATTTAACATGTAAATGGCTGCATGCAGGAACCTCTTTAGCCTGAAGGGATACCCATCACTACTTACAGAATAACTGTATTTCTATTAAAACATATTTTGAATGAACAAACACAACATTTGCATCTGATTGGAAAACAGCAAGAGACAGTATGGTGGGACATCAAGATTAACATCTGAAATTCATATGTACTGCTACAAGGAAGCTAATTAAGGAAGCATTACAAGCGGAAGCGATGTATAATGAAATGTGACATATTTACAAATTTCTACAGTCTCTATATTGAATGATGACAATTTACTCACAAAGAAGAATTTGCTCAACATCAGTACTACTTCTTATGCAGCATGTTTATCAAATGGCAGAAACTGTCTTACCTTACACACAATACACTTACCTAATGCTAGAAGCTTTACATAGCCTGCCTTTCCAAGCCAGATTCAATTCAGATGTAGCTGGTTCATTTATTTTAAAGCTTTTTTTCAAAAGCACAACAAGATAATGTGTGATCTACAAGATAATGTCAGATCTACTGACACAGATCAAAGTCCTAGAAATCAACCTGTTGCACAAACACACTGTATCAATTTGTCATTACACAAACTACACTGATTCTATCTACCAAATCACCACACACATACAAAGACTGTCCTATTCCTCAATCTCTACTATACCACTGAAGTGCTCTAGAAATGGCCATATAGAAAAGGCCTAACTTGTTTTTTAGGGCAACAGCACTTAAAACACTGTAGTTATGTCTGTAAAGACAAACAGTGTACTACCATTAGTCTAGCATAACACCAAGGAGAGTAAAAGCTTTGTTAAAGCATGAAAGATGAAGTCAAGATGGAATCCTGATCCTGAGTTTGTACTTAAGAGATAAAATTATTCCTCCAACAAAAACTGAAGTTAGACAAAGGTTAAAACCAGCTTCTATAATAGCACTGTCAGAAGGAAACAAAGCCTCACTGTACTTTCTAAGGAGAGCAGAGATGTTCAGATATTCCCGCACCACAGCAAGACAGCCAAGCAAGCGCTTCCACAGACGGACAGAGCCATTGTCTAGAAAGAGCAGTGCATCTGCATAATGAATCAACTTGAAGCCAGGCCTAAGCAACGTCAAAGTTTTTGGACCCTGATGATACTACAGCATACAAGGCTCAGCCTCCCATGAGCAGTACTGGCTATAAAAATTCACCACTCGCAAATTACGTACTTTAACTACACCGCGTGTGATCACCAGAAACTTTCCCTCCCTCCTCCTCATCTAACATCACTCTAGTTCTGCAAAATATATACACAGTCAGTAAGGAACACAGGCGCAGCACAAATTAACAAGTTAAAGATTTCTTTTTCAACCAAAACTGCATAATGAAGTTACAAGCCCTCTGGTTTTTTGGCATCACCAATGCATATAAAGGCACCATTTACCTTGAGATGTTAAGTCGGCTAATCTTTCACAATGACTAGTCTGCAGTCTGCAGCGTAACGTATTTGTGCAATATAGAATCACAAAACCCATAGAGCAACTAGTTTCTCAGCTGCACAAAATGGACTAAGAACGTCTACTGAAAAGCTGGAAAATCAACCCAAATTCACTTAATATACTGAGATGATTTATTGATTGTCTTTCCTATCAACAAAAACATGCACAAATTTTCAGAAAAAACCAGCAGTTAAGTTGGCTTTAAACCCAACAAAGTGGTATAGTTTACACATTATATAGCAATTACAAACCATTTAGTATAAATACAGTAACTGCTTCAATTATTAAGGTAAAAGGTAGAAAACAGCAATTTTAACCCACTTAAAGGCTCGAAAACGTGCAGAAAGTTTGGATACGTATTTAAATAAAGCCAAGTAAAATTCAACTTCTCTGAAGAGAAGTTTGAAAAACAAAATCTGAGCATACAATTTAATTAATATACAGTTGACTTTTCTTTATGCGAAATGGCCACAACTTGATATCAGATAAGCTATGATAACTACCAGAAGGAAAAATACTTCTTTACTTATTGACACTCTAAAGAAGTAAATGACCTCTCTGAAAGCAGATACCATACAAGACCCAAACATCAGGCAAATCATCAGTCCTGGTTCAACCAGGTTGACAGGCTCTGAGTCGATAGCTACATATGAATGCTTCGTAATCCAACCACATTAAGTTAACCTTTTGCGGTCTTTTTAGGAGACAGGGCAGACTGAATACTTTTAGCCAGTTGGATAGGACTATCGATTTAGCTGACTGCAAAGCATCTAATGACTTTTGCCACTACTGATCAGTTGATAAAGTCACTATTGCAGCATTAGACCCAAGTTCCTCAAAACTCCAACACACGATACTCTCATAAGCAGTTTTATATGTGTGCAGCTAAAAATGTATAATTTGCATAGTAGCAATTGCATAATAGAAATTTCATTGTAGCTTTCTGAAATGCATCAACAACAATAACGCTGATGGCAGAAAAAGAAACAATGGAAAATGATTGCAGATTAAAACTGAGCTGTTGTGTCAGGAACTGAGATCAGAAATAAAGCAACGTTCCTATTCCAAAACTCACTTCATTGCTCCCAGTATTGGTGAAACACTTTAAGAAGGATGCTGATAAAGTGGAAGACCCCTGCCATGTCCATCTGCCCTCACACCACCAACCCCATCCCTCCCCCAAAAGAACCCACAGCAGACCAGAGTAATCTGAGGTACGAAAAACAGGTCAAAGGATTTCAGATTATTCAGACTACTGCTTCTCAGACTTTCTGAAAGGGTAAACTATTTTTCCTTCATGGGGCTTAAATGACCAAGAACTTAAGGATGGATAAAAGAACATTTTGAAACAGTAAATTCCATAGATTTGTATGCTTTTACATATATATACATGCATGCACACATGCATGTATCTGTTTCTCTGCATTGATTTACGCCTTCCATGACTTGTTTCGTTATACACCTTACTAAAGCAGTGTGATCCTGTTTAAGCATCCTTGAGAGCCCCAGCTCAGGAACAACACGGAACTGAGCACAGGAAAACGCCAATGCTACTTATCACAAAAAATTCTTTAGATAAGGATCAATTACCGTTTGCATGGAATAAGGGTGATGATACTAGTAGGCTGTCAGCTACAACTAAAAAAGGCAGGAATGGAAAGCAGCATTACTTTTATTATTATTATTAAATCAACAGAAATAGTTATTGCTTGATGTGTCCATAGAGGTGACGATTTTCCTGAAAAGACAAAGAAATCACAAGGAAGTTCCTGTCTCATAAGGAACTTTATTTTTGAAGTGAACTAATCTCATGCGTAACTGAACTGAGACAGATCTCAAAACCAGACACATTTCAGTAACACATCTATACAGATTTGCTATACTGATTTAACAATATTGATTCAAAATCTATACAGTATATTTACCAGACAAATCAGCAATAGTATTACCATCTCAGATAACCACTCCAGCTTGCACAAACATCAGCCCAGTCGTCTTCATCTTTGTCTTCTTCTTGTCTTCGTCTTCTTCTTCCTCCGCTTCCCATTCGAGTTACTCATATTAACTAACTCTTCTACTTTGCCACTACTAATATCCTTCTCTACTCTGTGATGGTCTGATTCTCAAAACCAAGTAAATTCTGTAACAATTATTCTCAAATTCTGTTTTAAATATTCTTGTACTTTTGAATATTATTGCTTCTATTTCAGATGTGGTAAACTCCTTGCACACAACAAAGCTTGAAAATCCTGTCCTTTTTTAAAAAAAAACCATACTACCAGCTAATAGAATTAAAGAAAATCCTCCACTCAATTGTTTTTACAGAATCAAGTTAATGAATCTAAGAATGGACTCTATGCCTTTTAGACATATAATGCATTTGTTCTGCCTTCCGAAAGGATTTGCAAAAGGTTATGAAGACACACACACATCAGCTCTTAAAACTCAGCACTGATGACTGACACCAGGCCTGAAATAGTATTTATTTCAGGTCTCTTGATGCAATAGTCAAACTTCAATGCTTCATTTTTAAAATTATAATTTTTATTTTATTTTATACCTGCATTAAGTTCTTCACTGCCTTCCCCATCTTCCATTTTATAATGCTGACTTTTACTTTGAACTATCTAGGACATGAACACATAAATAACATCAAGCTGCCCGTACCTTACACATCACTAACAAGCCACAATTCTTTCTCTGTTGTCAGAAGTCTGAAAACCCCACATTACACATTCCAAATGTTACCTATACAACTGTGAGTAACAGACAGTGCTTGGTACATTGGAAGCAGATCCTGGAATAAAGCTGGGTAACAGTCCAGGTTTCAAATCCAGAATTGCATAATTAAGCGCCCATATAAAGTCATAAGCAAACCTTTGCTTTTATTAAGCCATTATTAAGCCATCATGTTATTTTCATGATGTTATACTCCTCTTTTAGACTAAATAACCACACATATAGCAAGAAAATGAACAAGTACTCCAGGCACTTTATTGATGAAAAAAACTACAGAACCCCAGGTTCCCAAATCAATTCACGTACAACACTTCAAAACGCAGCACAGATATGTAAAGAACTGGAAACTGCCTCTGAAGTTACTGAAAGAAAAAAATCCTTCCCAAAATTCATGAATATTTGGAAGTAACACAGCATTCAAAAAAGCAGAACAAGGGGAGGAGGAAGGATGGGGGAAAAAAAGAAAGCAAATGAATGAAGCTAGGATTCTCCATCTGGATTTCAGGAAGATTTCCAAAGATGGAAAAAAACCTTTAAAACAACAAAACAATAAAGCCAAGAACACACCCAGGATATTTTTTTCAACTTGAGACAAGATGTCAAACTGTTCATTTTGTTCTCCCCTCACTCCTTCATATTTTACTTATAAAAAATTACTGTTATTTGTTATTCCAGTTTGAACATATTTCATCCACCTAAAAAACAGTTAAGTTCTGAGTTACCAGAAATAAAGGGTTTGAACTCAGAACTTAACTTTGATGGATGAAATAATCGTTGTCCCAGTTTACCACAGAAACGTTCCCTTATGAACCCAGTGAACTCAAAGTTGTATTTATAGGGCTCCTTAGGTTTGAACTGTACCTCTTACTTAACAAGTACGGATCAAAGGCTGTTAACTTTGGAGGAAAGTTTAAGGAAAAGAAGTTATCTACAGATGATGTAAGAACTCTTCCTAAGAAAAACCTTTAACTACATAACTAAGGAATTTTTGTTCGGTTGTTTTTCTATTATTTTTACAATGTGGACATTCATAATGTGTAATGAAGTACGCTGAATATAAATAAAAGCCATTCACAAATACACACAAATTACTATGTGCTGTACATCCAGAAAAAAGGTGGAATGATTTGAAAGCAGCAGAAACGCAAGGAGGCCAAGCATATCAGTGTGAGGGCAAAAAGAATGGTGTGACACACCTCACTGCAGCATTTCTGGAAGCATCTCTCTTCCCCTTTCACCTCCCGTGACACTATCAGCAGAAACTCTGACTGCTGAGCCCGGCCACAGCTGTACTGGGAACCTATACTGACAAGCTGAAATAACCAATCAAAGCAAAACACAAAAAGAAACCTTTGTAAAGCTGAAGCACATACCGTTATCCAAATCGTACAAGTAACAGATGAGCTCAAATGTTCAGGTAACATTTACTTGCCACTAGAACAGGTTACTATCAAGCTACAACTTTCACTTCAATGTAAAATTAACTGAGGCAGTTGCAAAGCCCTCTGTAATTTAAAGGGAAGTTAAGAGTTACTGAGAAGAAGACAGAAAACTCCCCATGTCACTGTGCTGTAGCTAACTACTCTGAAAAACAAACAAAGTTTGGTGCATTATGAGCATTATTTTCCTGTCATACTTGACAAGTGAAGAAGGTAACATGGATATAAAACTGTAAGGTTTTATGCAAAGCAATATATCAAGCTTGTGTATTAAAGAGCTTCATCTTGTTCCAAATACTGATACAATACAACTAAGGAAACATAAGAAGTCAACTAGAGTCAAAAAAAAGTTGAGTGGTCTAAATTGGTTTTAGAAGGAGTTATTTCCAGAAGATCCAAGAAAATAATTGGAGTGTAAAAAATTGTCTTGTTCCCATAAAAATCACTACCAAGAACACTGGGTAAACATCTAATAATTTAAAGTTCAACATCAGCTAGATTTTTCAACCTCTTATTACAGAAAATATTTTACCTTAGTAACACATGGCAATTCCTAGCCCATTTAAATTAAAGTATAGCCTGTCAGTGCACTTGAGAGAGATTGGAACTTTGAATTCCGTGTGAAGAGTTAGACAACAATTACAGTTCTGAGTAAACTGGAGATTATGGCAGATGAGAAGGTCCATGAACAGTAAATTTATATATATGTCCTGCAATTGTGTGTGAAAAATTTTGGACACAGCAGTTAAATACCATCCTCCTCATACAGTGAACATACTTAAGACTGCATTACAGTGACAGACTCAGGTTACATTAATCATTAAAATTTTCATGATCAACACCGCTGCTGCTGAAAGCCTTTGTATTTAGCCATTTTGTATAGCCCACAGTTTTTTGATTGTGTTGTATTGCCAAAATACTGGGGTTTTTCCTATTGCCTGAAGAGGTAACAATTGAAACTAAAAATCCTCTACAAAATAATCCACTAAAATCACAAAAGTGGAGCAGCACAATTTTTGGTAATAGATTCTGGACTGGGACTAATACATAATTGCATTGTTCTAGCAGAGTTTTCACATGTGTTCTTTGTAAAAGGGCATTGATACATCTGCATAAGTGCACCAAAAGTTCAGCACCTTCCACTCCTATTTAATAACCATATCCAATCATATTTAACAATAAAATTTTGAAATGCTAAGGGTAAAAAAATACTTTTTATCAAAACCAACCACTTAAACATGCGATATGTGGCTCAGAGAACAAGGACTCTCAGTCTGTAAGAATATCATTCCTCTCAAAAAGCTCACGATTCCATCTTTTTTCACATATAGAACACGGTGGGTACTGCCCCAAAAACTGCTTCTGAAAGAAAGCATGCTGCGAAGCAACATGGGCTTAGAAAAAAAAATTTCAGAAGTGCTATAGTGTTTGAAGATAGTAACAATAAAACTGTTTATGCACAATATTCTAATCCTGTTTCAAGTGAATGACGTCTGCTGCAAGCAGGTCTGCTGTACAAAGGAGGGAATGGCCTAGTGTGAGGTAATGAGCTGCTAAGAATTATGACATCATACAGCTGTTGTGTTTATCTACTTCAAACTATGTATTTAAAAGTGTGCAACATGGGAGAGGGAGGAAGTAGGGAGAAAGCCGGATGAAATAAGGATGTAATGTTCAAGAAAACCTCTGGATTCTTCCAGTTCTAAAAGAGATTATAATAGGTCTTTCAGCAGTTGCACTGTCAAAGCAGTATTACTCCCAAATACAGTATCCCCAAAGTGTTTAGGATAGGTAAAAGACATGGTGTCATTTAATCTACTAAAAAGTAAAGGAGTTCTATTCATAATGAAAGCTAGTTTCTCATGACAAAGAAGAATGTTGAAAAACCTTTTTCCATGCACTGGCCAAAAACAGTCATATGCATTAAGCGAGAGTTTTTTTCAGGGACTTAAACAACATTTAGCTTCTGGCATGGCAAACAGACCTGGTAATACTCGAGGCAGAGTACCAAAGCGTAAAAAACTTTCTCTGTGCTGGTTTAGTCTATTTGCTTATGGCTGTCACCATGTCACTAGCACCTTACACATTCTCTCAAATATAAACAAAATGTTCTCTTTTACCTTAGTGTCATGAACATTTTATAAATGCTGCTTGGTTGTGTTATTAGAGTGAGATTGCACAGGATAATGGGCTCGTGCTTATTTCAATTTCTCCCATGGTAGACATCAGACACTGAAAAAGGTGCTAGCAGATGAACACTTGTGTTTCAGAGTTAGCAGATTCATTGCTCCAATGCAGTTTAAATATTCTCTTACATTAGGAATGTGAAGGATGAAGAAGCTATACAGTTAATTTCTTACTTACAGAGACTATCAAAGGTAACAGAGAGATCTTGTGATTTTACAGTGTGTTCTTGAATGGACACACAAAGCTATTTTTATGCACTGCAAAGAACAAAAACATTCACATAGCTCACAGCTATCCAGCTTCACATCCACACAGTTAAAGTTCACCCTCCTTTGTGTATCAGTTTTTTATCTGAAGAACCACTCTTTGGGCCTGACAAACATTTATCTCCCAAGCTCTTCTCTTTTATCCAGGGCTCTTCATATCTATCCTACCATTCATATAAACTTGCATTAGTTCACTGTGGTTGATTCACCCTTCAACTGCTCATGTGTAGACACAGAAGAATTACATTTGAGACATGTTGCAGATGTTTTTATAGAAAGTCAGCAAAATTTCCCTCCTAGAAAGCTACTTTTTTTTTTTCTCTATGATAAGTGCAAACACAAATACCACATCTTAAGTTAGCTGCATATGTTTATCCAAATTCTGAAAATGACTGAATTAAAAAAGAAACATGGAATTTAATTTATATTCCTCTTTCAGAAAACTGATTTTTTATAAGACTTTGTAACTATATCCCATATGGATTTTTTTACCTGCTCAAATTTCCAGCCATCAGACATTGTGGAAACCATTTGAGTGAGTTCCTCTTCCTGACACTGCAGCACTCTGTATACATGTTTGACTGGCACCTTCAAGAAGAAATACAAGATGCTCAATAGGGCATGGAATTCACTATGTTTGTGACTTGTCTGAAGTTGCCCTTTCTCTGTAGAAATGGTAAGAAACACCACTCTGAACCCATCCAGAGCAATGAATAATTAGCATCATTTTAGCTGAGACATACAGTAAATGCTATCAGAGCAAGCCTGTGACCCCACCACCTGGCTTCAAGAGAAATTTGGCAACATGAGTTTGCAGTATCTCCATGAAGACCCAGTTACCAGGGAAGCCTAAGTAGCAGAGTTAAAGAACGAACTTTAGCACATTCACTTTCACGGAGAATATGGGCTGCTATGAGAAGAAGCAACCTTCTCAATCGCAGAGCATTACAAATAAAGAAAGTAAATTTGCTACAAAAACATATGGCAGGAGCTAAACAGCATCTGTAAGTATGCTGCATAAACATACTGTATAAAGAACAGTTATACCACAGTTAGGCAACCTCATCATATTCGGAGTATTTAAATATAAATGAGACAGATACGTTCTACAAAAACTGTTCTCTAAAATAACTATTTCCAGAAATTATATTACAACAAATTCTACTATTACCCGACATTTTGGAACAATTACTTCTATGTTTTCTGTTTTTGAACAAGATCTGTGAACTTTGTAAGCAGATTGGCAGAAGCCGGCAATTAAGAATATTAATCTTTGTATACTAGTGATTCCAGATCATCCAGTGACGGGGACAGCCATTCAGTATCTTACTGGGAAAACCAGCAGTTACATAAAACAACAAATGCAACCTACTCACTAATTGTCATAGAACAAATAATCAAAAGCACACTAGAAAATAACCTCACCTGTGAGATTTTGCTGTCTCTTTCTCTTATTTTGTCCTTTACCAGTTTTATTAGAGATGTGATATTGTAGAATTCAGCCTCTTCCAGTACACCTAGTAGGAAAATATTTTTTGGAAAGACAGTGTAACTAAAGATTCCAGGCCAAAATCACCAATCGGTTCATACGATTATCCTTTCAACAGCTGGAGAAAACTATTTATTTTTCCTTATGATAAGATAATTTACCAACCTAATAATTCTGGCTTCTTTCATGTACATGTAACTGAATGTTTAGCTCATTCAAAAAAATTGTCCTAAAAATACCCCCCCAAAAAACTGATGCCATTTCATATACAAAATGAGGCAGGAAACAAAAAAATGCACGCAGATTCTGCTCCATAGCAGACTGACAGACCACCATACCTCAGGCCCTGTCTCAGGCTAGAACACAAAAGAGAAATTTAAATAATCCTACTGAAAATCTCTGCAGCTGCTAGCAAGCAGAGAATTTTTCTTCCTGTCATTTGCGATCTTAAGAGTCTGAAACAAAAGGTTAAAGATACATACTGCTCTACTCACATGTTCAAGGCTTACCTGATCTCCACACACAGTATGCTTAACAATGCACATGGAAATTGTACTATTTCCTCCTAGTACTGTTAAATTACTATGATAAATTTCTTTAAATAAACTTCGAAATTTCTATGTTAAATTCCTACGATGAATTTCTTTCTTCGACAAATTTCTGCAACATGCTATCAATACAGTTTTATTACTCTGTGTTTTAAAACAACCATCCTCCATCAGGGTAAAATTGACACCAGCTGGGAACAAGGAGGGAGAAGCTGGGGGCAGAATTTAGTATTTAAAAGCATATTCCACACATCTGAACATCCCAGAACTTCACTTTTAGTTTGCTTTACATCTTCTAAAGCTTGTTTCCTAGGCCGTATTCTTTTGCTTAAAGAGGACTAAACCCAAATATTTCACACACTCATACCAGAAAGATACAAGATCACATAATAAAAGGCATCTCCCCTTTTGTTTGAAAACTTATGTTCCAACTGAGAATGGGGGTTGTGAAATCAGGAATCATACTCAAAATGCTCAAATAACCCCATCTACTATAACTGCATGGTACCTTATCAGTTTTGCTTGAAACAGATTGAAATGCTATACTGATTAAGGTTTGCCATCTTGTTAACTTAGTTTTGGTGACTCAAAAGAAGTGAAAATAATAAGCAAGTGGCAAGCAAACAGGATATTTAGAAATATCTTACCTTCCTCAGCTAGGTCCTTGTTAATAACCAGCTTCCCATGTCTGAGATAGTTGAGCACTGGCCCAAAGTATGTTGGGTCTCTGTCTATTAAATAGGCACCCGTTTCATCCTAGATTAGAAAAACAAACAAACACAAACCAAACAACCAACCCAAAACAAAGCAAAAGAACACCAAAACTCAAACCAAAAAACCCACAATGATTTGAACATCCAAGTGTGAACTGCAAGCTAATATCCATCTCGCAACAAGCAGGTATTCAGATGAAGCCACATCTCTGAAAGCCAAATTTATTAAAGACAATAAAAGGAATTAAACAATATAACCGTAATTATAGCAGACTGATCACTCAAATTATGTAATACACAACTTCTCTTACCTGATCAATCCTCCAAACCCCTTATCAATGACTAACAACATTGTTAGCATGAAAGACCTAAGCGGTTAAGTGAGAACACTGAAAATTATGGTTAAAAATAGCACTTAGAAGGAGGAAATTTTGTTTGGGAACCTGAAGAGTCAGAACAAAGGCTACATTCTAGTAAACTCCAAATACCAGATTATTTTTTTTTTTTAATTAAAGGCAAACAAACCTAATTATTTTTAACCTCAACACTTTGCTCTAAAAACATTTGGTTTTGTGTTAGTTCAGATGTACAAATACACACAGGGTACTGAGAACTGCTGTATACCAAGGAAGGGTTGTACATGCATCTTATAAAAAACCCCATACACTGAAGATGCAGTTCCTACATACCTCATGAAGACAATGAAAGAACAGATGAATAGATCAAACTAACTAATGCCCAGTTTACCAAACAGACTACAGCATTTTGTGAACTGCAAAACAGTTCAAGAAATTCACCTGCAGAGCTGATACTCTTGACAAAGAGATAAAGAAGCAAAATTGGTATTTCCTATGTTATTTAGAACCTATGTGTGAGCCCCTGCAATCAAGACACTACCAACATACTTTACGCTGGCCAGAGGTCTGAGGAAGATTCAATAGAAAGGTTTCTAACTGATCCACTGCTCCTTTCTACTACCAAGTGGATCACTGACTGTATTAATCCTTTAGTACATAAGGTTTTGGTGCAATGGATATCCTACAGATACATACTGGAGAGATGTGGCAGCACCCCAAATACTTTTTTATTTATTTTTAATATTCTAGCAGTTTATGGAGACACTAAAAAAATCATCATTACCAATAATCCTAGCTAAATTTGGATCATACTCCCTCAAAACCACATATATAGTGATACTTGCTCTTCCATATGAAATAAATTCTACTGACTCAATGCTCTGTATTTGAACATCCATGCTTATATGTAAAGATTCGATTACTGAACTGTGATACTTGAAAATGCTCTCTGCTTAACGGTACCTAGAGTTCCTAAAATGTTTCACTAGCAAAAAAGATGGCGGATGTATTTTCACGTACATGGATTTAGTTTCTGAATAACTGCACTTGTCTAACCAGGTTTGGTAGAATGTAGAAACTACAAAAGCCATAAATGCATTTTTGTAATTACAATTAAATGCTTTACATACCTAGACACACTGTCATTTTAGAGTAAGCGAAGGGGTGTATAATTTTGTATAAAATTAACTGCTCAAGAAAACATACATACTGAAATGTGCTGTCAGTTAACCTACACTCAGACCAGACAGTGCTTGATGACTTCTAATCACAATTTCTTCTGATCTAAGCTCATGGTCTCACAAAAGTGAGACTACGCACCAAAACTAGTAGATAGAGATGAAGTGGTATAGTTTTAATATCTCATCTATAAATATATTTACATTACCAAAACACTTCAAGAACAAACAAACTAGAGATACAACTCGAAGAAATTAAAATAGCTGGCAACTGTATGAACGATAAGCTGAAAAGCATTATTTAGCAAAGGAACAGAAACCAGTGAGGTTGGAAAGGAAGATCTAAAACAGATAAAAAGAAACACCGTTTTAAAGAAAAAAACCAACTACTTGGTCATCATTTGAACTGCATTAAGAAACATGGAACTTACAAAACTGGAATTCTTCCCAATTAAGAAAAACCTCTAGAAATAATCTTCTTCATTAAGATTATTGTAATTTTTTACACTGCAGTGTTTTCTCACATCACCTTTTGAAGCAATACCAGCCATCAACTCTACACCACTACAGAGACAGAGAGGTGGTTGACAGAAGCAAAGTAATTAAAAGCTCTAAATGAAATCTTCAATAACAATGGCTACTTCACTCCTTGCATAAAAGGCCTCAATTTTTTTTTAAAGGGCTACATTATCTGAAATTATTTTTTCTGAGTTGATTTCTATGTATTAAACAAGCTTCCAACAAAACCACAAAGGGAAGAAGCTATGTCAGGCCTTCTCTTTCAAATTCTACCTTATCAGAGGTCATAAATTAAAAAAATACCATCTCAATAGTATTATAGTTTACTCTATGACGCCTTTCAGACAACAAGTGTCTTGAAAAATAATAAAAAATAAGGCACACAAAAGTCCTATAATTTTTGCTGTAATAGTTTTGCGGTTTTTTTAACATTAGTAAATATCAACAGTTAAAGAACTCTGGGTAAATTCTAACAGTGTGCAACCCAAATTCTGTCAACAGGATTCACTTTAGCACGTAAATTCCATGCAAAAGTTGCTTACCCAGATTACAGATATAGAAAACATGCATTAATTAACATTAAGAGGAGGATGTGTGTCTTGAACATTGACCTTACAACTCAGATATGCTACAGACTAGCACCGGGGAATCAAGACCCAAAAGATGAACCAATCAATAAAGACTCTTGTAACCATATGCAAATAATACACAGGCGAGTGAGGCAAAAAATTTACTTCCTCAGCATCATCCTATAGAAAACTATCACTCCTCTTTTTGACAGAGCTGTCTAAATATCCTTCAATGTGTGCTAAGAACTTCATGTTGGAATCACTAAGAAAAGCCGATTACACTAGATCTTTAAGGATATTTATGTAAACATAAATCCAATGCAAGCTGACACAGAAGTGTAGTCATCTGCTCTACCGAGAACTCTCAAAATACCAATCGTAAGTCTTTCAAAATATTATCAGGATTGGTTTCATCCACATGTACATGAAAACACACTGTATTATTGCATGTAATTAGCATTTTGACACTTTCTAATATAAACAGTTCTATTGTAAGGTAAAAATAATAAATTGCAAATGTGATCCAATGTGATCTGGACAATTTAAAGAGGCAGCTAGTTTGTACAGACATAACTAGCTTTAGGCTTGCTAGCTTAAGTATTAATAGACTTTGATGCCCCAGCTATGCAATTTCCTCTGCTAAGTTGTTTTTCTACAAGCTTTGAGCAAGTCTGAATCTTTTCTGACACAACTAGTGTAGGTACTTTGAAGCTATTTCCCAAACTTCAGGTGAATACCACAAATGTCAGACAAACCTATATTCTAATAAGGTTTCAAGGTTCTCTTTTAGATGTATTTTTATACAAACAGGTGTTAATGTTTACCAGAACAGCAGCTGAAACTCTCTATTCAGTATAGTTACATTACCCCACACCTAGAGGTGTTGCATACAAATGTTGACATTCTTCATAAGAAAACTCAAAATAAAAGCACCAGTTTTCTTTGTGCATCCAACCCTAAATGGCTAGTTAATCACATGACTGTTTGCATCTTTACCCAGCTCTATTTTTGCATTACATTCTTCCCTCAAGAGAAGAATGTAATTGTGTGTGAGATCTAGGCCTTTTTCATACATGTTTATGAGGACACCATTTAGAAGAGAGCATTGCCCAGGTACAGTGAAGGCTGCATTTCTTTATTACCACTCTCCCACACTAATGTTTAGTTCAAGTTACAAACATCAAGGAATTTTAGAGGAAACCTAGTAACTTGCTCTGAAATTTTCAATCACCTGGTTCAGCATATCAATGAAAACTCAATGTAGTTCACAATCACATTCCTTTGAAAAATACTAACCAAGGCAATTAAATGATCACATACTCCAGTAGCAAATGTTTTTACTTCAATCTTTATAGAGACTGAGGATCAAAGGATCATAATGAACACTTACCCTGATCTTAGTTTAAAACACACATAGAACTTAATTTATTTACAGTGAAATTTAACCTTTAGACAGTAGTGGTGAAACCTAACCATTACAATAAATAATTACTGTCACTGCTAACATTATTTATGTACTTTCTAGCAAGGACATCTATAGTCTGACACTTGGCTAGGTGGATTTCACAATGCCTTTGCTAGACCAAACGGGCTTTACGATTGGATTTCTTGTCTCCATGTGTGTTGTTCCAGACTGAGAAGTCACTCCTCAAACTTCTTGCCAAAAAAAGTATTGTTCTTTATAACTTTTCATCAAATCATATTTCATCTTGTGACTAGTCCCTGCCCTGCTGTGACCTTGAATTGTGGATACCAGAATCCAGTACAGGATTCCAGCAGTACTCAAAAGGTGAACTGAATACATACACCTCCCTAATTCCATTTAACAACCTCCCCAAGAATTGCATTAAAACACTAGTCGAAATGTCATAAATTTATTTACAATTAATTATCTTCATTGTGATCAGTACTGGATTCGGATACACTCAGAATTCACACCACAAATCTCTTGGCTCAAAGCTGTGTGCTCTAACATGAGTATTTTTAAAATGACATCATTTATGTATACTGAGCAAGCAGAAGTTCTGCTAAAGGCAACAATATGCAGAGAAATACAGTAATATTTGGTACTAAATCTGGATTTATAAATAATTGTCTTCCCCATCCTCTGTGCTCTTTAAATATTGAGCCAAATGCCCAGAATACATCTTTCACAAACTCTGAGTGTCCACAGACTAGAATACTTACCAAAACTACATCAGTAACACAACCCACCTGACAAGTCAGAAATCTCATGGACAAATGAAGTGTATCTGTTACTTCTTAGAAAAATGACTACAGTTTAGATATTTCTTAATGCTGACAGTCAAGGTTGTGCTACCAGGAAGACTGATTTTGCTAAAACATTTAGTGCTTGCTTGCTTCCTTCTTTGACAGATTCTACTTCAGCTTTAGAAAGGCATTAAAAATCAAGCATGAATACTACTGCCAAAACCGTATTAAGAAAGTTTGACAATCTCCTTACTAAGGGGAAAGTTAAAAGAATGCTAGAACAGTCTGTAAAAGAAAAACTGGAATATAGGTAAAACAGGACGATGCTGAAACAGGGAAATATATGTAAATTATATACAGTAGTACAGTAAAAGCATTAAATAAATTAAACAATTGTGTAAAGGCGAGCAAGACTCTGCTTGTCTTTTCATATATTCATCTCTAAACCAAGATTTAAATACTATGGAAAACAAATACTATTGTGAACAGTAAGTATGACCACTACCACTCATTCATTTGCTGAAATGATTCTCAGAATCTTAAATATAAAGTTGTGCGTGACATTGTGAAATATACAAAATTCAGTGAATCAGTGCCACCATCTTATTCCATTAAACACTAGTTTTGCCACAGGGTGTGCCAAGGTTAATCTTTCTTCCACTACAAGTGGAAACACACCTGACAGCAAAAGACAGGCTGGCCCGCCCTACTCAACATTAGTACCTGAACATCGTACACAGGCCAACATGCTACCTCTCTTGAAGCCTGAGCTCTTTACAGTAGCAAGCATTAAGGAAGTCATAGAATCACAGAATATCCTCAGTTTGAAGGCACCCACAAGGATCATTGAGTCCAACTCCTGGCCTGCACAGCACAGCCCCAACAATCCCACGATGCGCCTGAGCTCTGCCAAGCTCATGGCTTGGGGCCATGACCATTCCCTGGGAAACCTGTTCCAATGTTCAACCAACCTCTGTGGAAAGAATCTTTTCCTGATATCCAACTTAAAACTTCCCTGACACAGCTCCATCCTGTTCCCTTGGGTCCCTGTCACTGGTCACACAGAATGAAGATCAGTACTGCCGCTCAGGAGGAAGATGCATACAGCAGTGAGCCTTCCCTCGACCTCCTCCAGCTGAAGAAGCCAACTAACCTCAGCCATTTCTGGTATGGCTTCCCCTTCAAAATTGTTGCGTCCCTCCTTCGGTTGTTCTTTAAGAGCCTTAGATCCTTCTGATATTGTGGTGCCCAAAGCTGCCCACAGGACTCAAAGTGAGGCCACACCCCAGAACAGAGCAGAGGAGGAAAATCCCCCTCTCCCACTGGACTGGCAATGCTGGGCCTGATGCACCCCAGGACACAGTTGGCCCTCCCATCTGCCAGGGCATATGGCAGTGCTTGATCTTTTAATTAAGAAACCTTAGAAGAATGCTCTCCTACTCTCTCTCAAAGACAGCTGACCTATCAGCAAGGCACCTACATTTTAAAATTTCCTTTTACAGGTTAGCTTAAGCTCTCAAAAAAAATCTCAACCAAAATGAGAGACAGCAACAAAACAATTCCCACACCACCACGATTTTTCTTTCTCTAATTCAGGAACATTAGGTTCTGTTCCCTATCTTAAGTGTTCAAATATCCTTTCTGGAAGTTATGCCTAAAAAAATGATGAAACCTACTACTAACCTCATTGAAAAAAAATCTAAAATTTATATGTAACAAGCAACTCTATTTTCAACCTGTTGGTTACGCATTCAAGGGTTATAAGCGGTTCCTTTCTTTTCCCTAACTGTACTATAGTGGAAAATGGTTTTTTGTCCATGATGCTCCAAAACGTCTTTCAGAGCCAGCACTCTCTACAAATACTTTATATCCATTACTACATACCACACTACAAATAAAATCTTAATAACTTTCTTCCCCTACTAAAAATGAGTCAGAGTGAATACCAAAATATTCACCCACCATTTGCAATCCATGCAGAATATGTAACATTTCTCTCCAAGAACTGCTGAAAAGACAGAATGCTACATCTAAGTGAGAGATTATTATCAAAAGTACTTTGCTCTAGTTCCTGTAATTGAACAAGAGGAGAGTGACAGTGCAGAAATAAGACAACGTCAGTGCACGCAGATATTCCATTAAAACGCTAAAACTAAACCCCGTCAGACAAAAAAATTACACAAACGTACAAACAATACTGTGCTCTCTGTTGTATTTATGCGCAGTTTTGTTATTCACGAACCCAACTGCTTCGCACGGCATCAGTCCACCTTCCCACCTCAAATCCCCTGAAGCTCACGGACTCATTAAGCAACAGTCTTCAGAAAGACTCCCTCGCGGCAGCAGAGTCGGTCCTGCCACCCCTCACCGCGGCGCCGGGCCCCGCGCTCCTTTCACGCCGGCGGCCGCCCGGGCAGGCGTCACAGCGGGACCGGGACCAGCCGCAGCGCAAGCTCAGCGCGGCGGGCGGGGAGGGGGACAGGGGAGCGGGGCCGGAGCGGGGAGC
>VZRL01003663.1:865277-1122004 GCA_013397895.1 Origma solitaria | reverse complement strand
CTCCGGCCCGGGCCCCGGGAGCAGGGCCGCTCACGCCTGCCGCGGGGCCGCCGCTGGGCCGGAGGCCGCCGGCCTGTCTCGTGTGCCCCATGCCGCCCGCCCCACGGCGGAAGGAAGAGGCGGAGGCCGCGCAGGACCCTACATGCCTTTATTACAGACTACCAAGCATAAGTGAAATCCGTCATCCAGTCACTAACTACACATCTACAGCACAGAGATCTGTCGAGAGGAGAATAAACAGTCATTAAATTATGAGATATGATTAAATCATCGACCAATAGAAAATTTATATAATAAAGCCAGAAAAAAGGTGTAAAATATAGTTTACAATAATTATTCACATTCAAGGCTGTACATCAATACATACAACACCATGGCCCCGAACATGAATTCAATCCAAATAATTCATATATTAGAATTTAAATAACACAGACTGAACTAGAGGCCAACAAGAGCCAGCAAATAACCTTATAAGAATAAAAATACAAAAGTGTGTATATCATTGCATTATTTGCTTCTGTTTTCACGAGTTCTTGGAAGGAGGGGAGATTGTTTTGTGGGTGCTTGAGGTGGATCGGGGGTTTTGTTTGTTTGGGGTGGGCTTTTTTTGGTTTGTTTTTTTTTCCCTGTACATCACAGTTAGAGCTACAAACCCAGGTAGAGCATATTACACATGTAACTGACTGCCACCAACCTGAAAACAGCATACAACTATCAAAACTGATATGGTTTCTGGTTCCTATTTTTTCTCTTTTGTCAGATACAGTAATTTTAAGTTCTGCTACCATTTTGAACATTCGCCACATCAATCAGTTAGTACATGGCCATAGGAAGCTTTGTGAAATGGAACCATCTACGTTCATGGTCCTGCTGACAGACAAACTTCTTTCTTAACCAGGGACAGGACTCAAGGAAATGGCATGAAGCTGAGTCACCGGAGGTTTAAGTTAGGTATCAGGAAAAGGTTTTTCACCCAGAGGGTAGCTGAACTCTGGAACAGAATCCCTTGGAACTGGTCACAGAACCAAGCCTGCCTGAGTTCAAGAAGGCGTCTGGCACACAGTGGGATTGTTAGGGAGTCCTGCGTAGGGCCAGGAGTTGGACTTGATGACCCTGATGGATCTTTCCCAACTCAGTATATTCTATTTATTCTAAAACCAGGCTATTAGGTGCTTAAGAACCTCTCCAACTGTTTGTTGCATAACAGTAATTTCTTCTATGAAAGAGGAAACATTCTGAAATTATCAGTCATAAATGAAAATAAGCCATTTTGGGCCACAGAGCTACTTGTCTGTAAGCTCCCTTGACCAACTGATGGAAAATCTGCATCACGAGGCTTTGCAGGAGCATTTCCATTCGGTTATGGAAATGTTTCCATGAAGTATTCAAAGTATTCAGCAAAATTTCAGATATAAATACCAGACCTATTTGTGCAATTTACTAGTAAAAAGAACGATCAGAATCCAGAGGCCACACTTTTAGGCAACTATTAATCCACAAGTTCTCTCCTCTCTCCTCAGCAAGGTGTTGAAATAAAGCATTTTGTCCACAGGCCAAATGAAGTAATTGTCTTGACTTTACTAAATCATTTAAAAGAAAATGTACATGTGGGAAATTCTCATAATTCTTCAAAATTCCCAGCACAAAATATAATGATATCAAGCACATTAAATTAAGCATCTTGAACTACGAAAACTGATTAGAATCAACACATCTTTGTTTCAATCCACAGTTCCTGCCAGATACTTCACAATTAAAGTCATGTCAGAAGGAGAAAAGTAGAGCACAGTACTGTCTGATAAGTTTCATTTTTTCATCTAAATGCTTAGCAAATGGAATCGTGATAGGTAATATCAGTTTGCTCACAATGTCTCAACATCACATCTGATGAAACTCTTCCTTAATACAAAACCTTACAAAACTGGACTTTAAGGCGAATGGTAACAAACTAGTTTCTCCAGTTTATCAAAGTACTTTGAAACTTCTTGTGACTGGGCAGTAGTACTTCATCCTTTCTTAAGCTCCACACCACAGAAAAAGATGGAATAAACACCTTTCAGAAGTTCAAATACCAAGCAAAGCAAAGCTACAACATTATTAACCAGATTCTTCATAAATGATTGGCAATTGTTCAAATTGCAAGAGATGGAATGAACCAATTGACTGGGTTTTCAGTAGGTCTGCAGCGAGGAGGATTCTTAAGAAGAGTCTTCAAGTATGTAACAACTTTTTTTATGCTTTGAAAATCTTGCATTAAGAGCAGAAAAATCACCTGGCTTATGTGCAGCTCTGAAGAACCTCCCTTGTACATCTCATTCCATGAACTCCCATGAACCACAGGAGTGATCTTCAGGACAAAGATACGAATCTACCCCACATCAGGTATGAGCACTTAAAATGGGTACCAGCCCTTCATAGTATGCAGCACCTGTCAACACACATTTAAGTGGACAAACTGGTAAAATGTACTTGAATCCACAGCTGCTTTGTGACGCCTCACTATACTCCTGCCATCTTTCAAAACCACAGATTTCACATATAGTCCAAGAATTAGAAATACCTCTCCCAGAAAAGTTCTAGTTCCTTCCCAAGAAAGCAGTAGCTAAGTAAGACTGGATTAGGAACACTGAAGTTCTAAGTGGAGTGATGCCTGTAAGAGATGCAGTTTTCTAATAACAGCATTGTCAATTAAAAAAAAAAAAAGGAATTCTAGAATGCAGACATCAGCCTTCCAGATACCTTATTGACAGCTTACTGCTACCAAGATTTGGCTGGCTAAAAGCTTTTGGTGTGCAGGATAGAAGTCTACTGAGAGAAGATTTCCATGGTGTGAAAACACATAGCAATTAATTTGTTATGGCAAAATGACTAAAAGTCTAAATATTACAGAAAACACGTTTAAGCACAGCTAGATTTCTACCTAGTTAGCATGCCAGTAGAGGTCATTTTGCCAGACTTTTTATGTGATGCCAAGTTTCGTCACACTGAACAGCAGTGGCACCATCAATCTCCTCTGCAAAACTCTCCTGTATAAAGTCAGGAATACGTCTACATCTCTGTACCAGAGGCTAAATCCGAAAGTGGTAGGGTTGCCTCCAATGGACGCAACAGATGGCTGGAATTTGACAGGTAGAGAACAAATGGACAGCACTGCAACAACCTTAAAATCTTGGTTAGAATGGCACATATAGCTTACTACAGACACAGACCAAAGATGCACTGTGCTATTCAAATTTGAGTGACAAGGAGTGTACTTTGTATGTGATGAAATTTCTCATGATGCAAAGGGAACACTTTCCTGTCTTTTGCATCTCAGCCATTTACAGGACACCTTCTCTCCCTTAACACCAGACACTGTAAGCCAGGAATTTGCTTCTCTCAGGTTTTGGTATGTGGTGGGATATAGAAGACTAAAAGAATGGAGTTGCTCCAAAAGAAAAGGCAACTGCACTGTCTCTTTTAGAGACTGGAAAAGCTGAACTGCCATCAAGTTCAACCACACAACTCAGTTTTTAAAAGACAGTAATAAATCTCCTTCACCCTGCACAAGAAAATATTTGACATCCATGTGTTTTCTGAGAAATCCGATAAGCCATTGTTTTTAAAATACTTCTTCTAGAAAACAGTAGCCTATGAGTTCTTTCAACAGTGTAGTGAAACCTTTCTTTGGTGGATGGAAAAGCACATCATAATACAACAACTCAAAATGCAAAGTGATGGTACGTGTAGTGAGTGAATATAAACAGGCGTGATGTTTCTACTGCTTTTAAAACAAGGAACAAATGCCTTTGTACAGACCTAGGTCATTCCTCTCTGCAAGGTTTAGGAACACAGGCATGTTGAAAATAACATTGAGGAAGTTTTTTTTAGCACACAGGAAGCTGTGTTTTTGTAACACTACAAGAAATGTCTGACCACAAAAAATAGCCATAATTTGAAAAGGACAAAGGAGTTTGATACAAAAAATATTTTCATTTTATAGATATGCTTTAAGTACCATGTATTTTCCCCTTTGTATCAATATTTGCCTTTGATTTTCTAAACCAGATTACTTTATTATCTGTATTTCAATTGCTTACTTTTTTTCCAGAGTTCTTGCATGTTTGGCCAAGGACCAATAATAGAATTGGCATCTCATTATACAACAAGACAAATAAAAGTCAAGTAATCAATTGTACAGTTTTCACACTTCCTTCTCTACCCAGGTAAATAGGCTGGCCCCACTAAAATGCATAACACATGCACACCCTGGAAAGAAAGCTTCTAGCCCTCATCTGATGAAAAGGTAAAAAACTATTTCCTATCTCAATAGTAACCTTTTTGCCCCCATACTAACTAGTTTCTCTTTTAGTTAGCATTAGTTAAAAGCATGCTGGTAAGTTTCTCATCCCTTGATTAAACAGACATATGACTCACATTAAAATTTAAACTTAATGTTTAAAATGCTTCAGAAGCCAACATTTCAATTTTAGAAATTTCAGTGCTACGTTCAGCATTTTACTCTCTCAAAACCTTTATCACTGGCGCCTGTCTGCCAGACAAATACATCTGATTCATTCACATAGTTACTAAAGTACCACATAAATCCTGCAATCAGAACTATATTAGGAATTACACAAGGGTGCAACTGACCTGGCTACAAATGCCATATACCAATAAGCTGGGGGACTGTGAGGAAAGGAAGAAAACAAAGAGGTGGTACTTAGGAGAGGCATATAAAAGCTCCCTGATGAAACACAGTTTAATGATAATCTGAGAGTCACGGAAAACTCCAGCCCCATAAAATGCAAGGCTGGTACATGATTCGGCATGTGTGCGTGTGGATTGGTTTTGACTTATCTTAAGTGAAGCTGGTAATGCAAGGTCTATCCACTAGTCTGCAGCAGAAACTGAAGTGCACAAAAGCAAGATCTTCACTGCAATGATATGCATGTGGAAGCCTCAACAGAAGCACAAAGAGCAAGCAAAGCAACCCTGAATTCCATTAGGTTTTTGCTTTTCTTCTTTTTTTTCCTTCTTAAAAAAAAAAACCAAAAAAACAACAAAAAAAACCCCTAAACCCAAAAAACAAACCCAAAAAAAGGGAAAATAAACAACAACAATAACAAAAAAAACCAACCCCCCAAAAAAAAAAAAATCCAAAAAACCACGAAGATTTCAGACGTATGCTTCCCCTTGAGATGGTAATACGTGGGTTGAAAAGATTCCTCTGATCGGCTGCACACGGAGTTCTAGCAGCAAGTAGGAAAACTGGGAAATTTTGGATGACCTTTACTATTTTGCAGCATTCTGATGGTATCTGTGCCGCCAAACTTCATGTATCTTTTTGCACCATTTATGAGCATTCCCACTTGGGTCCATCAGGTAATATGTCCTGTTTGGCTATAAGTGAACAACATTTTAATGATTACTCCAAACACAGTTTAACCAAAAAGCAGTAGTAATTCTGCACCTACCAATAAAATAATTATTCAGAATTAATTCATTAACTTTCTGAAAGTTACATTCAATTACAACTATATAACATTATATATTACTGATTAACCATACATCTGGCACCCGAATATTGTTAAGCAGTCAACTGACAATATATTATTGGTACACCTCTCATGATTCATTACATACAAAGAGGGCTAAATTTTAAATGTCCTTAAGAACTCCCTTCAAATCCCAAAATCCACTCATAGTTTATTTAAACACTAATAATAATAATACAGTTGCATTTTTGTGATAAATGTGCATATCAGGGTGAGGTTTTGTGTGATTTTTGCTTTATTATTATTTGATTTTGTTTGGTGGGTGGGTTTTGAGCTTTTTTTGGTTGGTTGACTTTGTTCAGGTTTTTGTTTTGTTTTAAATTTAGACTATGAACTTTTGTATCTAAGCAATTATACTTTCTCCAGAAAAATCTTTTTAATAACAACTTACAAAAACTGCCCAAGGACCTTAGAGCAATTTACAAAGAAATTCAAAAAAGAAACTTACTGTGTGAACAAAAAATGTCTTAAAATTCTTGGCTTCTGGACGCAACTCTAAAGACCATGGAATTTCTCCTTTTAGAACTTTGTTGACAGGATCCACATAATACAGATGGGGCCCTTCCGTGAGCAGCAATTGGCGCCGCCGTGCAAACAATCCCTAAAAGGAAAAGCAGAAGCAGCAATGCAAAAAAAGAATGCATAAGGGAATTAAAAATGTAAATTTACAGATCTCTGAACTGAACAACAGAGGCAGAATAAAACCAGCTCAGCGATAGGATGGTATGTTTGGATTTGGAGGTCTTTAATTTTACTTTACCTATTTGACCTCACTCCTTTTTTAGAGTGTTGCAGTGCATTTCTACTACATAGCAAAATGTAAGTATTCAGGAAAGTATCTTCAAGTTATAGCAAAACATAAAACACCTTGCTGTACAGAGTGAAGCAGAATCTATTTCTCAAGAGATTCCAGCACAGAAATCAATAGCCATGATCTTGAAGAAAAGACTACAAACAAACAAGTAGTAACTTAGGTGAAAGAGAACCTTCTTTCCTGTAAAGCTGATGCAAATTATCCTTGCTCATCTGTACATTGCTAAAGTTAACACTAAAAGCTGTTCTAATGCCACCTCTGCCTCTTTCAGGATAAAGGCACAAAGTCGGATCCAGGAAAAACACCACAGTTGAGAACACTGGCTTGTATTTAACTTTTTTGTATTTTTGGTTCAAACCACATTCAGATATGCATCAAGAAAGAGTGTTTAGTGGACTATATCAGATTGGGAGGAAGAGGGGGAGCAAACACTCATTTGCTACAATCTCAAAATGAAAGCACCAATAGCAGATTTACTTCTAGCTTTTCCAAGAAATCAAGAGCACATAACTAAATCAAGAGAAAAACAATCTATTCACACAAAATCACTGCATTTTTAAAAGTAACTTGTTTATAGGTGACGAATTGCTTAAACAAGGACTCTTTAAAACAGGTTGCTTATCTACGCTGCAACTGTGCAAAAATTTGAGAGCTGAATCTTGTTACAGAAAATTAAGAAAAACCCTTACCTTTCTTTTGTCCACCGGACCCATTTTTAGGATTAAATTATTCTCAACAAACTGATGCCTTAGAAAAAGAAAAATAACTATTACTCCAGAAGTAATTGTTTCACAGAAACAGCTGTCAATTATCAAGCAGTTTTTCATGTCACTCCCCAGCATGTTCTTTTCCACGAGAGTCCTGAACAACTTTAGTACATGAGTTTTGGACTCTTCCTCAGCCCAGACCAGAGAGTTTTTTCTAAATTTGACAGAGGGTAAAAAAAAAAACCAACCAAAACCAAACCAAACCCCCAAATCAACCAAAACAAACAAACAAACAAAAAACCCCCACCAAACCAAAACAAAAAAATGAACAAAAACAAAGCAACAAAAAAACAAACAGCAAAAATCCCCAAACCAACCAACCAACAAAAACCAAAAAACCATAAAAACCAAAAAAACCTCCCCCAAAAAAACCCAATTAAAAAAAAAGCCCTAAACACATCAACAACCCCCCCCAACAAACAAACAACAACAACAACAACAAAAATTGACACATGACAGACTTCTCTAAAGAGTGAAAAGAAATGCTGTTATGTAGTCTGGAGGTATTTTGGTTAGATATCCACAGAATATTATCATGCAAAAAATCCCAACAACTTATGGCATCTGTAAAAAAGGAGGAACCTTTTCTAGTTCTAGGACTGTAGAGCGAAGACTCCTCAGCACTGGATAGCGTCATTCTGCCTATCTTATAAACACACTCCACATCATCTTCTAGACCTTGTAAATTTTAGAAATATAATATTAGGGTTTTGCTGCTATTGCTTCAAAAATAGAAGCCAAGAAAAATCCAGTTGCTAATTATTTACTTGAAAATACTAAGATTGACAAATATTAATTTGAATCAAAATCACTTATTTTTCAGGATTCTTTATTGCTGTGCAAGTTAGTTAGCTACATTCGAAGATCCTACCAAGGATTTCCACCAGCTTGTTTTGCCAGAAGTAACCTCTTTTCATCTTCAGAAAACTGTAAATCCAGCTCAAAGGAATTGTTGTCAAGATCATGAATATACTGTTCAATATTTCCTCCTGATGTCTGTGGTGTACTTGTCTCTGCGGCAGACAGTGAATGGGAAGAGGCAGAACTAGAAACTTGCATGCAACCGAACTGACTCAGGAGATTGTCATACTAAAGGAGGAAACAAAACGAAGTAATTAAATGTCTTTTATTAAAAAGCTTATTTTGCACTAAACTTTGGCTTTTAATTTAAGCATGTTTTGTTTATTTTGCTTTTGGGCAAAAAACCAGCCGATTCCCTACAGATAAGCAGGCTTTTATGCAAAAAACCCATGACTGATCAAAAGCAAGCCAACCAGTATGTTTCCAAAACACTCTCTTTATCAAAAAACAAATGCTGATTTAAGTAACATTTTAACCAGCAATTTTTATTAGATTCGTAATAATGAAAGACTTCATTAAAATATAACTAACCAGTAGTGTCACTAAAAATATTTATATTAATATTTATGTGATTTATATTAATATTCAATAATTATGCTATAATTAAAGTCTCAGGCAGCATCAGAGCTGAATATAGCAATAGAGAAACATACATTTCCATAACAGTCTTCATCATCCTCTGACATAGCAGGCAAATATGCTGTAAGTTTAGGGGGTGTTTGAAGATGTAGGTTCTCCCACACAATGGATTCAAAGAAGGGATGAGCCTTAAGAGGTCCATATCCTCCCATTTCTTCACAACCTAATCTGTTGGTAGCATCTAGAACCTAAGCAAATTAAAATTAAGTTAAACTGCATAAAATAATTTAAAATGGCAAGCATTATTCACATTTGCACAGCAGCAGGTGAAATCATAAAACCAGTTTGTCCCATTGCCCTAATCATACATATCTATAATATAAGGAGGCTGTTTATAATAAAAGACATCTGTCAGTATGTCTTGTCAACAACACTTTGTATTAGATCAGCTCACAGATCTAAGGACAGAAGAACTTCTTTAGGTGCAGACAATTTTTTGGCTTTGCTTCTTCATAAAGACTGAAGCAAACATACAGAGAAGGCCTGATGAAGCACACCTCATTTAAGTTTAGTCCACCATCACATTCTAGTGATGCAAGACGCTGTGGAAACTATAATTGGTGTCAAACATCAACCTCTCAAGCACCTTAAAATGACAGTTCTCAGGATGTTAATACAACCTGGACTTCACCATTCAGGAGGCACTGGCTTGGCTGTAGACCTTGGACACAGGTACCCACTGCTAGGCCTTTTAGGTTGTACTTATCATCCACAAAGGTAAGTGTTTCCTCCTCACCTATGATAGACTATTGAGCTTAAAAAAGCTTGTAGCACCTAAAATGTTCTCGGCATATTCACCTGAGTTTCATGGCTATAATCTCACTGATGGAACAGACCTACTTTTTCTTCCTACTGTCAAACCTTCACAGGCACAGTAATTCCTAGGCTAATACTACTGAGACATGTCAAGTGCAAGGTAAACGTATGCTAAAATGCAAGGCAGCTGGATTTATATTGTAATGAATGTATCTGCTTCTGATGTATAGAATGCTGTTTTCAACTAAATGATCCATTGTACAACTCAAAAACAATTTATCTGAGAACTATGTAAGCCTAAGTATTTGAATCTTAATTTCTCTTTGTAAATGCACAGTGTCTAGAATTGTTTGCTTCCATTTCAGAGAAAGACATTCCACACTTTAGAATTCAGATTTGAAGTAATAATCGAAGTACTGTTTAATAACAGGTGTTGATTTTCAAGACATTCCCCTACACAGTCAATAATGCTCACAGACATTCATATTATAAGATTTGCAAGAGTGCACAGAAACTTTCAGAAAAGAGAACTACATAAGCTGAATGTTTTAAATGTTATCAAAACATTTAATGACAAATCATTTTCAGTGATACCTTTTTGGTTCAAGAAGTTAGGCATTTAGGTACTTGGTCATTTATAAAATCTAACAACACAAGATACTTACTGCATTCAAGGAAAAAAAAGCAAATATTTACCAATAGCTTTTCCACAAGGTCTTTTGCCTTGGGAAAAAATTTTTCTGGAAAGTCATATTCCAACTTTATTATCTTCTGAAATATAAGATATTCATTTCTGCAAAAGAGAAAAATATTAACTCTTGTTACTAGTTTTCCATGGTTCTTTCACCTTAACCTGAATAACCCAGAGAAATACTAAACAAGAAATCTACAAGTCAAATCACATTCCCATAAATCTTCCCAGGGTGAAGGGGTACCGTGACCCTGTAAGCACCAGATACTTGAGCAGTAACAAGAAAAGTTCAAATGATTCAACAGAGAGTTGAAGATATGCCTTATAAACCCCTTCACATATAGTTATATAGTTACCTACAGTACAAATTACATGCGAAATTCTAGGATAGTTTAAGGATTCTATCTCTCAGTAACTCTAGTAATAGCTGTCTAAGCAACTTCATGACATCAAAAAGGACAAATAAAAGCAGGCATGACATAAACACCCACTCTGCAACATGAAAATTCTTCAGAACTGGTACAAAGGTAAAAGTCAACTCGGAGACAATATATTTATGATCCACATGTAAATAATTAGCTCAAATCTCTTACCCAGCTCTAAATGGAGGCAATCCAGCTACAAGTTGATATATTATGCATCCCAGAGCCCAGAGGTCAGAGCTTCAAAACAAAGAGGAAAAAACATAGCATCTTTTTGCAAAATAAGTCTTTAAAATGTAGTTTTAAAAGAAAAATTCTTAACCTTCTGCTCCTTAGAACGTAGCATGAACCCAGTGGACAAACCTGCTTTGTATAATTTCCACACTATTTTCACTTCAGCCCTTGACAGAAGAGTAGGCTAGCAACACAACTTTCAAGAAAAAACCATAGAGTAACAATTCCACAATAACTGACTACAAGCACAAGTAGAAGACAGCTGAATTCTCAAAATAATGGGTATGTAATGACTCTGAAAAGAATACTGATTACCCACATGATGATTCAAAGATGCATCCAACTTAATTCAAGATATGCCCCTTCAGAATTAAAATACTTTCCTCTAAATATTTGTTGAAAAAAAGAAAAAAATTACAACACAGCTTTTTACCTTTTCCACTTGGGGCTTTTCTTAAGGCACAAACAAAAAGGCAGGCTATAACAGTATATGAGGGAAAGTTAAGTTTTAGTGTGGTGAGTAAAGGAAAGTTAAATTTTAGCGTGTTGGCCTGAAAGTACTTTTAATTTACTTTACCTCGAGGTAAGCTATCCATAGATTTGATTAAAGCTTCAAAATCCTCATGGAATATTAAAACACTAACAAAGACTTTAAACTACTCAAATTAAGAGCTTTCCGTACAGGTGAAGCATTATGCAACTTCTAAAAGGAGATGACATTCTGATTAAGTCTTTCCATTAGCCTAAACAATCAAAAGCTCTTCACTAAAAGCAAATGTGAAAAACCTCATGGTATTTCTATCACTTCAAGAAATGCTAGCACAAACTACCACACCTATTAATATAAATTATCTTTTTTACCTGTGATTTGTCAGAGACTAGCTTACTCTTCCATCATTGCAATAAAATAGATAGACACATTCAGTAGGTTACCATCAATAAGCAATTTTAATGAGATAAGAAATTTCTTAAGGGCATCATTCATACCAGCCACAGAGATGAGCTTTAAAATGCTGCAAATCCCATGTACAGCTTAGGAAAGACAACTGCAAGTTGATCTAAATGCAAGTCTAAGAAAGCTGCAGCCTTCTCCGTAGCTGAACAGCACGTGACATTCTGTTGTTACTACAGCAGCAAATACCATATTTGAGCAATCTTACATAAAACAAATAAAAATAATTACATTATTTGGATACCAGAAAAAGGTTTTCCTGATATATTTATGGATAGGAAATCCAACTTCACCTTACACAGTATCTCCTTTTCCAACACCACTTAATCCTGTTTGTAGAACTCCAAAAAGTAGATGAACTGAGGAAACCAGCCCTCAGACAAGAAGCAATACTTGATAAGAAAAAACTTCCATACTCTCTTAAAAAGCCTTTATACTCAAGCAACTTGTTTCTTTAAAATACTAAGCTTGCTTGCTTGATTTATCGACTCCTCCCTATTTGACAGTTTCCTTACAGAGTCAGTAAAGTTCTGGAATATAGAGTCCTCACCTTTTACAGGCAGATTTCTCTGTCAGCAGTTCTGGAGAAACATACTGTGCTGTCCCTACAAATGAGTTTGCCCGTGCTGTTAAGGAAATAGAAAGAAATAAGTAAACACATAATTATGGATAAGCCAATCTTTCCCTTCCTCCCCTGTCCCAACCCAGTTAAAAAAAACCAAAACCCAAAAGGCAATCTGTTGCAAGTTATACATACTGCAAAGAACCCACAAAAATTTAATTTCTCTATACCTATCCACAAAACCTGCTTGGAAGAAACAAATCAATCTCAGTGACACCTATTTGGTTCAAGAAGGTAGCCATTTAGCTACTTAGTCAGTTATAAAATCTACCAACATTGGCTTGCTACAGTCAAGAAAAAAAAAAGTGGAATTCAGTTCAGCCTACTGCTTTTTTCAGGCATCTATTTACAGGCTATTACTAACAACTAAAGACACATGAATTCTATAACCTTCACATTTGTGCAATTCTGACAGCTACTGGAGTTAAAGACATAAGCAGAGTAAAACTTAAGGTATCAGGTGAGCCATGGTACCTATTTGTATTCTTGTCTTGCAAATGAAAACTGAGTAATCTGAAGTAGTTCAACTTCCCGCTATGTTTGGTAATCTAGGTAGTATACCATACACCAAATATTACTTCTTCTGATGTAATCTAAGTACTGACAATCAAAACTGTTTCAAGATCTTTCACTGATTTAGGTGAGGTAATGATATTTGAAGGTTACAGTTTGGTAAATACATAGGTACATTTTCAAAGGATCACTTGCTATAATTATTGGTGTCACACAATGAATAAAGGCAAACCTTGTCTGCTATCTGCAGATAATACTTTTGCAGTTCCAAAGTCTGTTATTTGAATGTGCATATCTTCATTTAATAAGATGTTCTCTGGCTTAAGGTCCCTGGAAAAGACAGATTTTTTTATATTCAAACAGCATACAAAATAAAGTTGCAAAACTATGTAGTGACTTAGGTACATAATGCTATAATAAATGATGCAGACATCATATAAACATTGTTACAACAATTTCTCTAACTTGTAGCTGTCAACCTGCAGACTTACAGATTTTGTTAAGTCCATTAATTAACATTTTTTAAAAACATCAAGTAAATAATCCTCTCAAAACTATGCTAATGTGCATTTCACATGTTCAAAAATTAAAAAAACCAAACCGACAAACAACCCAAACAAATCCCAGAAAAAACCCCAGCCCACAAAAACACACACAAAAGCCCAAGCCCCTTCACTCCAAAGCCTTAATTTAAATAACATCTGACAGATTGACATGACATTAAGATCTTCTAGGTCTGTTTCTTCAGTGCAAAACTCCAGTTAGTCAAACACTGGGAAAACCCAGCCCCACTTAAATGTCCTGACCAGGTAAGAACCGGAGATCACCTCTATGTATAATCTGCATTTCAAATGTATACCTACTATTTGCATAGACACCGCCTCTGATTCTGAATAAAATCAGACCTCTCACAGTATCACAATCACAACAGACAGCAATACAGAGTTAGATGTGAACAGGTACATTAGCAACAACTTAAGAGCATTCAGTTACACTGATATGATATTCCTTTGCACCAAGTTTCCTCAGCTGATAAAAAAAAAAATTCATACTTCCCTCCTAAGCAGTATCTTTGAAGCCTCATAAAGAAATCTAGGAGCATGGGAGTTGTTTTGTTTGATTGGTTAAACAAAATCAGTGAAAACTGAATGCTATTTCTGTCACTGTGCAGCATCATTTTCTTCAGATTAAAGCCCCCTACTATGGAAAAGCATGAGTTGTACTCAGATTTGTCTGGAGACTAGCACAGAGAGCAACTGGAATGAAGTAATTATGACACAGAAGCCACAAAAATCCTGTCAATTTTCCTGTGCCTCTTCTAAGAGAGAAGTAGAAAGTACCGGAATGGAATGGACCCTTTTAACAGCTCTGTGCAGGGCTTTTTTAATATACATATGTATGTGGATACACTGTACTCTATACACACTTATTAATACTGTTTATGTAAGGTATCCTATGCCTACATTAATAGTGTATTATGGATCTATAGCTATATGTCTAGATACGTAGAGAGTTATCTGTAGTAAATTTTCCAGGGTAGCCTAACATCTTTAAGTGCTTCAATCTCATGTCCTATTTCTTCAAGGAGCAGCAAATCCCAAGAGCTTTCAGAAATTGCTAGAGCTGTGGCCTCAGATCTCATACTAAGTTCTCTAACTGCACAATTTCACTGTTTTCTTTTGAGCTCCTTGTAGGGTCCTTCATATAAAGACAAGTATAAAGCAGCTCTTCTACAATATAAGGTTCCCAATGTAGGCTTAGTAACACTGATAATCATGCTACATTAATTTTATAAAGATTCTCTCAGCCTAAACACATGGACTGTAAAAATCAAAGTGAAGCTGGGAGCTCTTAACTTCCTCCTTGCTCCTGTAGAAAATCTGATGCTTTCAGTACTCTCCACATCCATCCCCCTTAGATTCTATTTCAAATTATTCCACAATAACTTATATTTAAAAGGAAAAAGTGGGTTTTTTTAATAACTGAAAGAAATAATGCTATCAGAATTATGATCAGTCAGCTTTTTGCCAACTAGCATCCAGTCTCCCATGGCAACTGCTTGGTAACCTATAGACACAACAGATTTCTAATGCAAAAAGTTCTGCAGTTCAGATGTCTAGCACTTAGAGCTTTATTTAATAAACATAAATGACAAAACACAATTATCCAAACAATACATTACATCAAGAACAACTTCAAAAGTACTATTTAAAACTTCACTAATTTCACCACTTACCCAATTATTGTGCAGCTTTGTGGAAATTGTTCACTCAGTGAAAACTGATACAGATTAATTTTACTTGATTATACAGTACACATTAAGTCACACAAAAAGAATTCTAGTTGCTTTTTCTATATAACAGCACAGGAAAAAAAATGTAGTCAAATAAAAAGTCAGTTTCTGGTCTTTAGGCCAACTGATGAAGCTTGAAAGACAAGCTTTTGATAATGTTAATTATAGGCCAAAAGGTTTTCTTACTTTTGCCTGCTCAAACAGTTGGTATAACAGGCTCTCCTCCTCAAGTCTGCTACATTTAGCTACTGATGCTAACTATACTAGTGCTGATCAAATACTATTATGTTCTCTCTAGCTTTCCACAAAATCCACCTTTGCTTTTAACTTCACAAAGAATGTTTCTAGAAAAAGAACACCTCATGCATGATCAACTGCATGTCTGTCTTAGCTTTGTATTACCTGTGAATTATTCCTTTCCCATGCAAATACTCCAGGGCTGACACAATTTCGGCAGTATAAAACCTTGTACAGGTCTCATCAAACGAGCCAATTTTGCGTATATACTTTAGCAGTTCTCCATTTTTGGCATAGCTAAGCCCAAAATCTGAATGCAACTTAGTTAAGGTTTATCTCTAAGCCACTCTAAAACAAAAACCCCCACATCTTATTCCAAAGACAAGAATACTACTCAAAATACATGAACAACAGGGAAGAAGTTGGTTAATTTGAAACTTCACAAGTAGCAACCCCAAATAATTTCTTAGATATATTAACAACCTAGGACATGGGTCCAAATTTCTTAGCATAGCAAAAACTCCACAAAGAATTAACTCTGTCATTTTTCCAGAAAATGACTTGAATAATTAATTTAAATTACATCCATAATTGCCCTCAAAGAGAGTTATTTACGGTAATAACTGACCGAAGTTAAAAATTGTCCCATCACCTGGAAAGTATGAGAGCACATTTACACTACAAAAGAGCCCCAGAGAGCTCATGCTGTATAGGGTTTGCCAGCACTACTAGCAGCCTCTGGGAAAACCAGAAAACTGCTTACAGACCCCAGAAATAGATTGATCTATACCTTTATCCTTGGCACAGCCAATTACAAGCAGGAGGTTTAGGAAGTTCACATAATTAACATTTTCTTCACAAGTTTAAAAAAAAGAAACAAAAAACAAAACCCCCAAAAAATCTAACCCACAAAAAACCCCCACAAAACACCCCAAAAAAAAAAACCCCACCAAACGAAAACCAAACCCAACAACAAAACAAAAACCCCACAAAAAACCCCACAAATAAAACAAAAAACAAAACAACAAACCACCAAAAAAACCCACACCCAAAACCAAAACAAAAAAACCCAAACCAACAACAAAAACAAACAAAAAACCCCAAAACCAAAACAAACAAACTAAACCCTAAAGGCAACCAATGAGCTCCCAGGATAAAACTGCACTTTGCAATTACTGCTAGAAAGAACTTGGGAAACAGTAGCCCAAGCAGAGGATTCAGATTTTCTATAAGCACCTTTACATAAGAAAAATTTTAATAATAGCTGTAATTGCAGAAATCAAACTAGTAGGAAATATAGCTGGCTACCGATACTCTAAATGCAGGAATTACGGTGTTTTACTACATATAGAGATATACACACACACATATATATGTCAGGAATAAAACATTTCTAAAACACTTCTCATACATACCCCCCAGCTCAGAATTTTTAAATTATTTTAAACTTGGATTGCTACAAGTCACCCCATAACATTTACTACATGGACAATTTGTTTAATTGCTCCCCCCTGTCCCACAAAGCACCTACTTTTCTCTTTGAGAGGACCCACTCATTCGATCTGCTTAATTTCTGTTAAAAGCGTGACTGCAAAAAGTGCACCACATACATTAGGATATTTTACATACCTCAAGTTATTTTCATCATTTCTGTCAGATCATGTTTCAAAGGAACTGGGCATTGTTACTTTTAAGAAAGTGTTACAGCAAGTTTTAATATGCAAAGGATACACAGCTTTTCATCATCCTGAAAGGTGAAGTAGAGTTTCACAAAAAAAGGGTGATCCAGCCGGGACATTACATCTCTCTCTCGCGTCACATATGGTACCTTGTTTTCTTTTATGATGTGACGTTTTTCTAGAATTTTAACTTAATGAAAAAAGACAGTAAAAATGCAAGAGGTACAATTAAATGGAGCCCATCTTGTTTTGGAGTTTTTTGGTTACATAAAATTAACATAAAACCACTGATTTTGTTTGTTCAACAGGTGTTCTGTAACTGGATTACATTGATACTGTATTTTCAAAAAGTTCATGTTAAAGGAGTAAATACTTACTGGCATATTCTCTAGAACTTGCCAACTCTCGAGCCAATACAACCTGTTGCCAAAGGAAAGAAAACATCGTAAATGGCTACTGAACACTTACACTAATATTGATCTTCTAGCAGGTATCTGGAACACAGCAAAATATTTAAGCATATGTTCATATTATGCTGGCTTCAGCAAGACTTCTGCAGAAATTCAATTCAGCAGACCAATGCCTGTTTTGCCAAGACTTACACATGTGAGTGTGTAAATACTGATTTACTTTATTTTTTTTCCAGAAGAAATCTGAAGATTATAATGTAAATCAAAGTAAATTGCCAAATCTTCTTAAAGGGGGGAACAAAAAGCAACAAGTACGCTGAGGAAAAATCATAGAAATAATTGTCACAGTACTTTCCTTAACATAGATGGCAAAGATTGAAAGATCAATTTTATCTGAGTGAGCAAAAGTAAAAAGTGAGACAGAACTTTCAACTATTTACAATTTGTTAAGATTTAAATAAAGGGACCAGAAGATTTCCAATTAGTAGAAGCAAGGGACAAAATTTCACGCAAGCAGGTTTACATTCTTAAAGAGAAAAGCGTTGGAGGAGCACAAGGCTCATTCTCAAAAAAGAACTGTATGAAAGGCCTTCATATAGCTTCAGAGACAATCTGAAAAGTCCTCTTGCATGAATGCAAGCAATAATCTTGTACCAAGAAAGGACTACAGTTTTCTGTTTTTCTCATTGTAAGTTTATATCCATTTCAACACCTTGCCAAAATCTCAACTCTATACTGTTTTTTTTCTGATCACTACACCAGGCTTGCTTCTAATCCATTTCTCATTTATAATATAACCCCTTGCAAAATCATTTATAACAGAGTACTTCAAAGTATTACTACATACACTAGATGCCAAATGTTAGGCATTTAGGAAATCTTAGGCATTTTTTCAGATGGAAGAAGTCCATGTAGTTGCACTCTTTAGACCCAGAAAGCTGACCTCAGTTCAACAGTAACAGGCACCCTTAATTTTCTTTAAAAGCTCATCTCTTACAAACACATTGAAATTTACTGTATTTGTTTAATGAAAATTTCTATTAGAAACAACTAGTCTGTTACAATCTGTATCTATGCATAAGGAATTTTCAAGATCCTTCTGTGTACACACGTAACACTAGTTAAGACATGCTGTCAAATGAGAATGTTCTTAACTTTTCTAATTTTTGTAGATAGGTTTCATCAGCGATATCAACCATGAAAGCTTCTGAAAGCAGGTCACTTTAAAAGTCAATAATTAAATAAACCTCACATACAGAGAGACCGTACTCAGATGGCAGAAGTGATCAGCTGACACAAATGAAAATATATTCTGGCAAATTAAGCTACAGACTGACTCTCTTCCAGTCCTGCACTGTATCCAATTTTTTACCCCTGTATTTCACAGGTATTACCCACATACTAACACTGATATTGAATAGCTGTGTTCTAAGTACACACAACTAAGCACTTACCTGAGAGCAGGAATAACTTGGTGAGCTCAAGTTCCCTCCTTACCAAACAAATCTGAGCATACCATATATCTTAATTTCCTCTTAACTAACAATCCAGAAAACCCCAGTAGACATGTATTGGAAAAAAAAAAAAAAAGAAAAAAAAAAGGAAAGGAAAGAAAAGCTCGAAGTACATGTTAATAGAATGTCTCCATTATCAGGGGCCTGAATCTTATCCATCCTATGGGAAGAAGTAATATCAATAGGGAATGTAAATTCTATAGGAAGAAATTAGATATTACCTGGATAGCTTAAAAAAAAAAAAAAAGTAAAACTAACAGAAAAACAAAAGCATTCATGGAACATGTAAATGTGTAAGTTGTAAATTCAGACAACAGCAAGGCAAGAAATGTAGTTAAACATCCCAAATCAAAGGAAAGGGATCTAGGCAGAGGAGGGAACCCTCAGAGGCTACAAAGCAGAAATAATTGCCAACATTGGCAACAGAACTGCAGAGTGCTCTGAAGAAAAACCCCGAAGCCACATCACGTGCATCATTGAATTTAAAATGCAGCACTGGCACTAGGTAAGAGTTTGTGGTATCTTACCAGAAGTCCAAGAAAATGGAAAATATTCATTATGACCTTGAATAATATATTCTTTTAAACTGAAGCTGCCACTGGATATATGGCAATATGAAGGCCCCTGCTTTTTGTGATAAACACTTTTCAATCAGGATATTGGTGAGGATTTTGGGAGTACAGTCAGATCTCTCAGTCTACAACCATGTTTGATAAGAACAAATCATATGCTTTTTAACAAAATGCTTTGATAAGAACATAAAGATACATGCCCCACAGATCAAGCGCTCTGAAGTTGGTGCATGAGAGGCTTGTGCTGCCATCCAGGGAGACAAGTAGCAGAGCACTGAACAAAAGTTTACTCAGAGTCTGGGGAGCAAAGTAAGCCCTATGGATTTCTCTATCTACATGGAACACGGCATTAACTTTCAGAGACCAAAGGCAGAAATGAAAAGCGTATTACTGAAGCAAAGTGTTCAGGTATACCCACGCCACAACAACTCTCCTAGATTCTTTAGGGAAACCTGCAAATTATGCAAACTGTGTGTTTAAGTGCAAGCTACTCTTGATCAGTACTAGAGGCCTGCATTCTAAACACTGCAGTAGGCTGTATTTGAAGAACCAGAAGAACCCAACATTTAGAGACCTACAACCAAAAATTGTATTCAACAAGTATCATATGAAAAAGACACAGAAATATTATTGTCTTACAACTGGGCAACTACAAAACCATTAAATGAAATTATTAATTGCTTCATGGATTCATTAAGGTAACACTTACATCTTAATTCATTTTTGTGCAATGCCATGGATGTGAAAAACAAACCATTTAAGGCTACTGAACACAAATACACTGACTGTGACTCATGATGAAGTCCTCAAGGACCAGGACACTAGAGGCTGAGAAAGAATATTGGAGATGTATCACTATATTCTTTCTTTTTCTTGAAAGCATCTGGCAGTACCTCCTGCCATAGACAGGCAACTATGCAATCATAGTTCTTACCACAAGCTCCTAGACCAGTTCCAATCCTTTGTATCAAACTTTCCACGTAACCTATTATGGCTATCACCCTTACATTAGAAAGCAACGTTGACTGAACATGCAACCATCGAGTAATTAGGATACAACAGAACTTTTGATCAATTAAAAAGGAGCTTTAAAAAAAAAAAAATCACCACACATATTTAGGGCAACATTTAATTTTAATTGTTAAGCTTAAACCCACTATGTCCCATTCATTTACTCTTCAAGCTGTTTTCTACACATTTCAATCTCAGCAATCTTACTCAACAAATTTTCAAGTTTATCAAAGATATCTGGCACTTCTTATAAAAAGTAAAGTTACCGTTGAGAAAGATCCTTCACCCAGAATTTTCCCAAATTTGAAGTCATCAGGTCGTTTCTTTCGAGGCTGTGGAGGCTGCTGTCCGGTATGTTGCTGCAAGGAGTTTGAATTAGATCTTGATTCAGGTGCCGTGCCCTCCATGTTAGATCCCTGTCTGCTGCCACAAGTGGAAATGACAGATGGAGTGCTGGAATCTGCTTGGTTCCTCACCATTGATGGGGATGAACAGGAGCATAACACCACGCTTGACTGGATTGGAACAGCATCATACTGAAAAGAGAAATGTCCCATACCTGACATAATTACCATGCACAACAGCACTTTATTTCCATATAAGAATCATATAAATTCTTCTTTGAAAGGTTATCATTAAAAATCTCTTTAGGAGGGAATATTAGTATTTATTTTGGAAATGGCAGCTTCAAATTGATAAGTAACTCTGTTTAGGTCATGCTGTCATATAGCCATAGGTCAAACATCTGAATACTTTAATTCAAGAATGCTTTTTCTAAACTCAAAAAAATGCTCCTAACACCAAGTTACCAAATTTCACAGTATCTTCTCCTACAAATAACATGACCTTAAATTTCTAGTTATACAATGAACAGCTGTATTTACCAGTAACATTAATTCAGAGATCCAGGTAACAATGAACTCTAAATGAACACATGAAAACTTTAACAGAGGTAAAGGAAACATTCATAATTTTTTACTTGGAATTTCACTTTCTCTGGTAGTATTTCTCTTCAATAGACACTGGGGAAGGACAGGAAGAAAAGAAACAACATAAAAAAGACAAATGAGCCAGAAGATTTAATAATCAGCAACATCTAAAACTTTTTTTTGAAGAACGCTTTGGTTCATGGCGTTTTAAAACAAGGGAGATTGCACTATTCAAACTGTACGTATGGCCATATAAAGACAACCCAACTGCAAAATAAAAACCACAGATATAGCCCAGAAAACAGCAACTACAAGAAGACTCACTCCTAAAACTGATTAATGTAATATACAAACTAAATTGTCATTTAGAACGCTTTTATCAATTTTCCGTACAGAAGACCAAGGAACAATTAGTGTGTCGGGGCCTGCTTCCGATGTTTTACTTGAAACTGGCCAGGAAATACAAACAACTACAAGAGTTCTGCTAGACTACTGCTGACATGAGAAAAGAAAAAAAAAAGGTGTATGTAAACAGAGGAAATATTTAAGAAAGTTAACACCATAGCTGAACATTATTTTTAATCTTTTAATGTCTGTGTTCTAACATACATCCAGCAGAATGAAACTACGACTTAATGAAAATCTCCTGATCTCAAAACAGATGTATTCTACAACCACGTCAGAGAGTCTGTAACATACATCATGTTACTAAATTAAAAATTATTTCTGACAAAAAGATTTTTTTTTACCTCACGAATTTCAATTTGATACAATTTTCTGCATTTTTGTCAGAAACCATCCTAGGAGGGAATTGGACTGTCACTCAATCATGCATATAGTCTTAAAGAACCTGTCTCCCATATAAGCAGTTCCTCACTTGGCTCTGCTCTGTGCAATAGGGAAATGCTACCTTTATTTACTGCTAAAATGGATACTGTTATTATGAAAACATCATATACACATTAAAGTATATGTGCTGTAGATCACAGTTCCTTTTATGCCTTACACACATATATTTTAGCTGACACCTTCCATGGACTAAGTATTGTCCCCAACATTTTCATACCCCAGATGAATCATCTCTCCTTCAGACAGCTAGTCAAACAGCAGCCTGTATAAAGATACCCACTAGCTGGAATTAGAAACAGATAGTACCATTTCCCATCAAGACTGCAGCAAGACTGACACAAGCATGAGTGCTCAGCAGCTAAAGTGATGCCAGCATAAAAAACATGCCACTAATTGAAATACAGTAAATACAACACACATACACACAGGACTAAGTATCAGCATCTAAATTATGAACTGGCTCCAGTCACAAATGAGGTTTTACAGTTAAATAAAGCAGTATCATTGCAGGGGGGATCTGATTGGATTCTGCAGGTGGCAAGATCACCTTAAGAAAGCAAACAAGCAAGGAAAAAATCCACCAGAAATGCATCAGCGAGCACTGAGAGAAAGGGGGGAAAGATGTTGGATGCAGTGTATTTCATTACACAGTATCTGAAACTAAGTCACCATGAATATAAGTATAGAAATATCCTTAGGGAAGAGACAGGAGTAAAGGACTTTGTAGGAAGAGAAGGTTATTTTCAGCCAGGGTATAACATCAATTAGTCCCCTGACTTTCTCAAAGGAAAGGCAATATTAGGAACAAGGAGGACAGCGGAACATGCAGTAGATTTAAAAGCATCAGTTACCTAAGAAATGACAGAACTATGCAACTTAGGTCTGTTAGATTGCACCTCAACATTTATAGAAAAAGATAATTCCTACACTCGCTTTCCACAGTCCATATATTCTTCTTCAGTATTTTGTCCTATATTATTTACCTTAGTTTTATTTTGAAAGGCTCCAAAAAACAAGTCTGCAGAAACCATACAAGTCTCTACATATATGATGTTTTCATATATGCCAGAGATACAATACAGGCCAGCTTATCTGACCTGAACCCTGTGCTATCATTCTTTTGTAAAAAAAATCAGACTTAAGATCCTTTTTCTGCTAGATGCAGACATTTTAAAGTGAGATACGAAGTCAATTACAGCAGAATTTTAAAATGTTTTAAACTGCATCTGCAATTCTCAGAAGCTTGAGGATGCTCTCCTAGCAATTATCAACATTTCTCAGCTGGGCAGGCAGTGAAAGCACAGACCCTCACACAGTAACAACAGACTTACCAATGCATGTCATGGATCACCATGGACCACATGGATAACCACTGATCTAGTAATTCTATCTCTTTAAAAACTAGTCTCTAACTCTACTTTCCCATACCCGTAAGGGTTCTCTTTTTCATTTACTTTCATATAGAAATGGTTTCATTCTTAGTGCAACATACTCTAAGTTCAAAAGCTTTTTGAAGAAGAAAATAACAAATCTGCTGGCATTATAGATCAACAGTCATTTCAAAATCTTCATTAAGTAATATTCACTAAACCACTAGAAACAGGCTTCCTTTTATTTATATGTGAAGTAAGTACTAATATTGTTATTTTCCCCACTTCTCTGCAAACAGTAGAAATGAACTTTAAGTAAACTAGTATCAATGGAAAAATCCCACTAGATAGCACTACATTTTTCCTTTCCAACCCTGCCACCTAAAAAGACTCATACCTTTTCCCTTTTGCAAGTCAGCATTTTGACAATTGCACTATCACTACAATTTTTAATGTATTTATATGCATCAAGCACATACCACAGTTCTTTAAAGCAAGTACAACCACAACAACTGCATTTCCATTAGCTTTCTCTCCACCACAAAATCTGCAACACTACTTTACCGAGACAGTTCTATCAACACTGACAGCAGCAAAAAACACTCTTAGAGACTGGGCTTCTAAAACTTCCAGTATCCTTTACTTCTGTACTGACAGGATGCTGAACCCTGAAGGTGACTAAGAATATCTTTGCTACTGCTGAAATTCTACTAGTAAGATCTACTACAAAGAAAATCAGTATGAACAGGGTCCTGACCTCTCAGCTGTCTGGTAACACTGAGTCTGACTGCTGACTATTACTGAATCTCAAGCTGCATTAAGACATAGGGCAGACATGATCACAAAAGCTCTTCCGTCTAACTACCTGCAAGGCTAATTTTTCTGGAAGCAGACCTTGCTAACTGAAAGTATTTTTTACACAAAGCAACATGACCTCTAAACCTGTGTAACATACCCGGGGAGTTCCGGCAGGTTCCAAAAGTAAAAAGCAACTGATCAGCTCAGATACTTAGATGGGCCTGAATACATGTCCTCAAGCTATGCCACATAGTACCTAAAATGAGAATGCAGGCAAAAGCAGCGCAGCTCAGGTACAAGAAACAGAAGATACAAACCCACTGATTCAGAGTAACAAAATCTAACTAAAGACCTCACCTTTCAGTGCAGAGAGCACAGTACAGTTTGCACTTACCAAGAAATACCAATCCCATACAGGTGCTGTTTACAGGAAGTGTAATGCTTATTGTGTGATCCCTATCAATATTTAACACAGTTTTCCTTTCAAAAACTCTGACCACTGCTGCACCAGAGTGAAGCACCCTGAACAAAGACAACACAGAACAATAACAATAAGATGGCGTGTTTTCATAAACTGCAGTAAACATCAATTCTCAGGCCTTATATGCTCATATCTATTTATGCTCTGGACGTCGGTCTAAAAATGGATTGTCAGACTTTCTGCTAAGTGACCCACAGCATCCTCTTTCTATTAACCAATTGTACATGTGTCTGTATAGAGAGAAACAATATACTGATTAATCAAACTCCATTGCATGCCAGTTTCTATTTATATATGCTTAGAATATGCTTAGAAGTTTGTCAGATAATTTCATGAATTTAACAATACATCTATCTGCCAACATTATTACCTTCGAGTAATTAAAATACTTGTCTAAAGAGAAAAAACATCCATTATAAAAGGTCACTACATGCTATCAAACTGTCTTTTCACTATAACATAAAATCAAGCATGTAATGCTTGACAAAACTCACAGTCAAGCCAAGCCTCAGAAGTACATTTGAATGCACCACACAGCTAGTTAACTGTTCACCCATCTAAGAGGTTAACTTCAACACTAAAACATATATGGCCATATTAAAAAAAAAATAAATTAAAACATCATCGTAATTGAGAGGTATTTAAAAACATGCACTCTGCTCACACTTTCGGCTTGACAAAAGTTCAACGTGATTTCTAAGAGCACTCTTCCCAAAACAACAGGATGCTCTTTTCCAGAGCTCTTTGAAGATCATAGTAAGCCATGTTCTTCAAACTGCAGCAAATAAACTCTACTCCAAGTATTAGTTATTTGTAGATATTTTAAAAGCATTAACATCAAACATTAATCTTGTGATCTTGTGTAGCAGGAGTTTGCGTTGCTGTTGCATAGAGCTGCTTCAGCACTCTTTCAAACCTCAGCATCAAATGGTATGCTAAAGATTATTGTAGAGAACTCTGTTGGTTTTACTTGGCCCAGTTTTTGTCAAACCTCGACAAGAACTTAAAATTTAGCTCATAAGCCAACAAACTGCCCCTTTAACACCACATATCTTGAAGAAACTGACCCTCAAGTCAGCAAAACAGTCTAAAACCAAACAACTTGTCAAAATCTATGCTTTGATCAAGGTTCATAAATGGTTATCACTACATTTAAATGAACATACTAAAATCTCATAGTTCAATTATAAAAACTATTTTAACACAGATTTGTTTTGCAGAAGAATCTGAAATCATACATGTATCTAGGGTGAAGTTTTTTGATCTCAGAAGTTGTCACATGAAAAAACTGTTGTTTAAAGACCATTTTTATGAATTAACCATTAAATTTCAAAAGCATTTGGCTTCATAAAAGGAGAATTTTTTTTGTTGTTGTTGTCTAAACAGACTGCTACACTAACTGGTAAGAAGTCTGGTCTCTAACCCACCAAAACAACTATGCTCACCTTCATGCCCAGTGTCATTTGAAACCTCTCAAACGCTGAAAGGTAAGCACTCATTCAAGCACTGCATGAAACTGTTCCACCCCCCAAAAAAATCTAACAAAATACCTTGATAGAAATAACCATAATTTAAAAGACAACAAAAGATCTTTAAAAATCATGTCCTGGTAACACATCTGAAGATTAAAGACTGTATAAATTAATGGAAAGCTTGAAAAACACTATTCAAACACACTATTTTACCTCAAATGGCTGGTACCTCTGCAGTAGTGGGAGATAGAAATACTGTTTGTCTACTGACATTCTTTGCTTTGTGCAGTAAATCCATAACATAGTTCATCCATAAGTGGGTAATGAGGATATCACCTTCGTATTTTATCAGCAAAAATATAGCCAAGAGGCTCAAGGCTTTGGAAGCACATAGAACACCTCTACATTCTTTGACTGTTTCAACCTTTAGGGAATAAAGGTATTTTATCCAAAAGACTGATTTCATTTTTAGAGAAATTAATGTTTCACATACCAAGCAATGCTGATCCAAAGTTCTAGTTTATGCAAATGCCTTTCTCTAAATTTGAGCACTTCACATCCAATGGTATTTCTTGTCACTAATTTCCAGGATTCTAATTCCAAAAGCAGGTAGAGATTAAAGCTAATGAAAGGATTTGTAAGAACCTGCATATCAGCCAGTTACCCTCTAACCTCTTCTACCGCTGAGTGAAGCACTTCAGTTCCAAGCACCCTCAGAGGCAGAGACTATTTAAGGCCTCCTTCCACTGCCTGGTGCTTCAAAACACATCAGAAACAGGAAACCACACAAATTTCCAAGAACCTAAAGTCAGCCTATGGACCGAACAACTATAATGTAAACAAGCCATTGAGAATTCGTTTAACATATACAGACCTAGGCTACCTCACAAGAAAACAAAAGCCATCTGTGATCCCAATAGTCTGGATCCCGCTATACTACTATATACCACCAGCTACCTCACAAGGCACACTGATAATCAGGTGCTGCACAGCATATCTTGGGATTCAGGCTAACAAACACAAAAGGACTTCCTATGCCAGGCTCCTTGCTAGCAGCTCTAGGAGGCAAAGAGAACAGATTGGGGTGAAGAACAGAGAAGCAGACGCACCGAGGTGGCAATATATAGATGGAGTCTGTGTACAAAGGGTTTATGCCACAATCAAGAACTGTAAATTCCTGCAGGATTACTAAAGAACCAAACATCAAATTTAGTATTTTCAGAAGAATGTGCTAAGCAAGTTAATCCATGCAATTTTTAACCATAAAGAATTATAAAATATTTGAAGGTCAAGTATTTACAGCTTGTCTTTTAAAGCAGAGAGCAACCCTCAAGTTCAATATTTATTCACATAGCAAATCACTTATTTCCTACAGCACTTTTGAGTAGAATTCATTTGGTGTGAAAAATAAGGTTCTAGACCAAACAGCTAGCATTGTGCATTTTGCCTCCAGTCCTTTCAGACACTTTAGACTGTAGTAAGTTTCCACAAGCTTTCCTGCAAATAAGATTTCAGAAAGGGAAGTGGGAAGGGAGCAAAATCTGCTTCTTCCCCTTTTTTCCTTCTTTAGTATATATATATATATATATATATAAAATCTAACTCGGCCACTGGCAAAGAAAGTTTTTTCCTTTTGAAATACCAGAAAAAAAAAATTCCTTGGCATCATACAGATTCTTCGGAAAGCTCCAATATGGGAAAAGATTTTATCTTTCAAACATAGTGTTTTCTAAATTAAGCTCACTTGCATGTTTTCTGAAGGCCTAAGTGTGCTAGTTCTGCAGCAATCCATATAGCTTTCCTAGACAAATATATATATATATAAAACAAGTTTACTGTTAAAAAATAAGTATTACTGAAATATTTCATATCTTCATAGACAAAATTTGTTTTTATTATTTTCCTGGTTTACTACATTTTTCAGCCAAACAAAGTGATTGTGCCCCTGGTTTCATTCCTTCTGGACAAAATTCCTGCAAGTACTTCAGTAGTCAGCATCCCCTTCCAAGTTTTTCTGGCAATGCTGCCTTCCAACTGATCTGCTTTAGGCAAGTGCAATGAGCCTGAGCCTGCAGGGTGTCTTACAGTATCCAGCTACAGTCATCTCCTTGTAGAGTTTCAAGAGCTAAATGGAACTTACTTTACTTCTGGTACTGTAATAGATCAATAACCCAAAGAACAATTTGTTTAAAAAAAAGAGCCTACCCACACGGTGGAATCACTGTTTAGTTCAACATCATTATTATACTCATCTTGTTCTGTGGATCATGTCCTTTCCATTAGTTCTAAGCACTTTCAATGTTAGAGATACAAAGGCATATAAAATTGCTCCTCTTAAAACTTCTTCCAGTTTTTCCACATTTGAGCACCTTTTCAACATCCGTGTCTTCTACTATTTTCTATTCCTGCGGCCTACTTTGGGGATTTACTGAAAACTTATCCCAGTTAAAAGCCTATGCATGAATTATAAAGACTATGTATATAAAGTCATAGCTTTATGCTGCAAACCCAAGAGCAGAGAATATTAAATAGAGAGGCTTGAAGGTTTTTCTCTACATACATATCTGGAAGTTTTACACCTACAAATAACCACAAATAGAACTCTTAACATAGCCCAATTTAATTCTCAACACAGATGCAAAACTTACTCTATTAAGAGCCCAGTTCTTTGAAAAGTGTAAGTTCATATTAGTTCCACTGGGGGAAAAAAAAGAAGCTAGCAGTTTTCTTCAGCCAGATACATGACTACACTACAGGTTTTATCAGGTCAGAAATACTGGTAGAATCAAGCAATTGCTAGTGCAGCTAAACATTCCAGTGAAGATGTTGCTGCAAATGAAGATGTTAATTACCACACTTCCACACTCCTGATTTTGAGAGGAGGGCACTTCTTGATTTGAGACCAAATATAATCACAACAGCATTGATAGCAAATAACTTAAGACCACACTGACATCTGCAACTAAAGCTGCACTAAAACAGTTTCCTTCTAAGAAGTAAAGAAGAAACTCCCTCTTTATGCCACACCTTCAGAAAATAATGGAACATTTTAGAAATGGTCCCTGCATACAAAATTACAGAAATTAACTGTTTTGGCAGAGAATTGCTAGAACATTCTTTTCAAAGCTGTGCTCTATTCACACTTCCCCTCCCCAATCCCATATTATGCATTTACAATTCATTAGTCACAGAACTCATTATGTCATTAACTCCATCACATAAACATTAACAGTAACTTGCTCAGTCTCAGAAGTACTGGATTTCCCATATTTGATATCATCTGAGTTACAAAATGGTTAGCTCAATCGGGCCACCTTGATCGGGTGCTGCCTGTCAGTACACTCACCTGACCAGGGAAACATTATATAGAATGGAAGAGAAGGAATAAAAAAAAATTCCCCTGACAAAATATCTTACTTTTTACAAAAATGGTTGTCAGTTGTGTTCTTCATTTTCCCCCCTCTGTATGTTTTTCTCACGGGCAAGGACCTAAATTGTATATAGAAAAGCAATGGAAATGCAAGTATTTTGGAGAGAAAAACCTGAAAAGATGGGCAATAAGCAAGAGCAGAAGCACAAAGGGAAGCATAATCTCTAAGAGTCCAAGTAAAGTCATCTCCGATGCTAAGAGACAGCTTTATAGAGCTATATCAACTAGCAAGAAAGCAAAACTAATTCTTTTAATAATCAAGAATTGGTTTATTTCATAGTCCTTGATGTAGCATTTCATGCGCTTTGTAGGGCTATTCCACATAGTACTTCTCATCTTCGGTCAACAAATATGATTATGTGTAAGACTGACGAAAAAAATCATTGAGCATGAGTAGGAGAGCATGCTGAAACAGGATGTCAAGAATCAAAATGGCTGTGCCAGTCTCCACAGAAAACCCTCCTCAGCCAATTCCAACTGACGAAAAGCTTTTACCTGCCGCAGAATGAAGCTTGGCAGCTTGCAACTGACAGAACACAAGACTGAAAAGCACAGCAGCATGTACACGAGGATAAGGAACATATCACTGCCAGGTAGTTTTGCCAACACGAGTGAACGCTGGTGATTATTTTTCTTTTTATAAGGAAATAGCTACACTAACTAAACTGTATAACTTACAACACAAACGAAGATTTACCCTTACCACATCTGCATACCAGCTACAACTCAGCGCACACAAAACGAGTTTTACGCTGCCAGGCTAACGTAAACAACTGCGTTTGAAACGGCGTCCCACTGTGACCCTCACGATCTTCCTCACGCGTTTGCTCTTACTACAAAAGAAATCGATTACACAGTGACAGGTAGCTCCCCCAGGGCAACAACGCCTGTTTTCCCGGCGGGAGAAGGCCGGGCATAGCCACGCCAACGCCCCGTACCCGGAACCGAAAACGGAGGTCCCCGAGAGGCCGCGATGCGGCCCCTTCACCATCGGCCTCACCTCCTCCCGCGAACGAGCCACGCTCGGAGAAGAACGGGGCCCTCCCGCGAGGCCCGCAGCGACCCAGAAGCTGGGGGCCCAAAAAGGACCGCGAGCAGCAGCTACAAGACTGGCCCCAGGAACGGCAGTGCCCACTCACTCGCCCCGTTCGAGGGGACGCAGGCGGCGGAGCCGTCCGCGAAAGCCCACTGCGACCCTGCCGCCGGCAGAGCGCTGGGCACGGGCAGCCACCTCTCCGGGCCGGCCCCGGCGCCTGGCCTACTGATTCCCCCAGCACCCCACGGGCCCGGGCGGACTCACCAGGGGGCTGCCGGTGCTGGCCATGGCCCGCCCGGACCGGCGCCGCTCCCCGCCCGTTCCGCGCCAGTCGCTCGGCCCAGCCGGAGCCAATAGGGCGCCCGAGTCCCCCGCCCCTGACGTCACCACAACAATCCCCCCGTCCTAGGCGGGTCTTCCGCACACTGCGCTCGCTCATTGGTGGCGGTAACCATTACTCACACGCGAGACAGGACAGAGCGTCCCCCGTCAGCCTCAGCGGCCAGCCCGAGAAGAGGATGCGCAGTTGTAGGGATGTCGCCCTCAGGAAGCGGCGAATGGTGAGGGCGGAAGAGGGCGGGGCTGCTGGGCAGCGCCTCCCGCGGACACTCACATCCGGCTTCGTGCCACGACGGCGGCGGGCCGTGGGAGCGGTGGGCGGGACTGTTGGGAGCGCCGCGCCCTCCGTACAGCTCGGAGATCAAGTGCGTCATAAATGCAATTCCAGCGCAGGTGTTCGCTCCTGAGAACCTGCCTCGTCGGCGTAACAGCCGCGCTCCCTCGCCGCTTCTGACAGGCCGTTTCTCCCTGCGGCCTGTACGAGCCCGCGGTGCACGTTAACGGCGTCCTGGCAGTCCGTGTGCGAGCCCGCCGGCCACAGGCGCCAGGAGGGTCGGACCAGCGGTGCACGACACTGCAGCGAACAATTTGAATTTGTCAAGGAATTCCTAGAATTGTGAGGGATTACTCAAAAGGGTGAGGCAGGAAAAGACCATCTTGTTTACTGAACTGCATCAGATACAGATATTTAACTCCAAATGGGGGTGGCGTGGAGGCGTAGGGCAATCGCACTGTCCCAGGATTAATTCACTTTTTCAGAAAGATTTTTAAAATAGCCTGCCTTAATCAACTTTCCTGTATGATAATTTTCTCATCCTTCTGCAATTGATCATAATCTTGTTGTAGGGTGGACACATGGGTCAGTGGACAGTCCCTGCCTTCACTCTTCAGACTGTATCCATATTTTAGGCCTCTCAATGAAACTGCCAAGTAGCAAAAAGCTTTTGTGCAAGTTAGGGGAGTAGTGCTGTAACTGTGTTTGTGGCTACTGAATGTCACCGTGATGGTTTTTACGTATGTGAATTCAAAGAGATTGTCCTGGTGAAAAGGCGCATTCTTTTCCCTGCGATCTGGTAAGAATTTTCTCTCCTCAGTTTACAGTTTTGGCTCTAACTAGACAGTATCATCATGGTCCACACAGCTGCTTGACCAGTTGGATTTATGTTTATGTCCTTGGATACTTCTATAAGGCTCAAAAAGTATTAGGCTCATCACAGATCTAGTAAAATTTATGGATCACATGCAGCAAGTTTACAGCTATTTCAAACATTATACAACCAAGAGTTGTGAACACAGAAGGAAGGAACCAAAAAGGACAGACTTGTAATAATATTATGTGACTCCTAAGTTAAGCTGTGTGTATCAAGACTGTTCTGTGCAGACTCACATCCTGGTCCAGTAGGGCTTATGTGGGCCCATGTGATACTCTGATTCAGCTTCCCTGGGCTGGGTACCCGCTCTACAGACTTTATGTGTATTCTAGAGTGTGTGAACCAAGGCAAACACAAATCAGGCAACAGCAGCACAATAGGCAATTTGCTAGGTTCTGCTACTTAATATCAGCAAACTGTAACATTTTCCATTCAGGAAAAGCAAATGGTGCCATTAGAACAGAGGTAATAAAGCACACAGTAGCATATAAAGCCATTTCATTAAATATCAGTATATCATATGTAATGCTTCAAGATGACAATGCTGTAGAGTCCAATGGCTTCATCTGGCAGAGTTTAGGGTACCAAACCTGCTGGAAAACTTGGTCAGTAACAATTTTTATCTCCTGTTCAATTGAAAACAAGCTGAGAAACTAAAATTAATTAGAAAAGGGGACTACCACAAAATCTGCAAGTTTGTCATGAGTCTTAGGAAAAAGAGAGAGTAAAGGACCATCATTGTACAGGAAAGGGAGTGAATAGTAGATGGTGTGTAATGGATTGAAGAGTAGAGCAACCCCTTTTTCTTTCAGTAGAACAATCTAGTTTACAATGAAGATAATCAATATTATTCATTTTAACAGGATAATAATAGCACAGAAATTGAGTTAAAGTCCTTAGCAAGCATGTTAAATTCTGCAGGGACAGATGAAATTTGCCCTAAAGTGGTTTTTTTTGTAAATGAAACAAAACAAATAAAAAAAACCTAAACAAACAAAAAACCCCCAAGTAAACCATTAATAACTGAAGCAGTCTCTGCAATGTTGAAAGTTACATCTGAGAAGCCATTCAAGAAACCTAGAGAACTTCAGAATGATAGTGAGTTTCATCTTCAATTGTAGGAAAAGTAAGGCCCGAAATAATGCTAAACCAAGTGGATGATTAAACAGAGAAACAATATAAACTGATTCATCAGCTTCCATCTTTGACAAGAAAGTTTACTTGCTGCTAGCGGGGTAAATAGTATGTACTTTGACTTTGCTAAGATTTTTTACGTAGTTCAACTTTAAAGGAATACTAAAGAAGCTAGTTGACCTAAATGCTAGCACCTGGTCTTGTTAATGAATTATTAAATTTTTTGGCAATGCATTTGGGTCTAATCATTAGCAGTTCCCCGTTAAATTGAAATGACATTTCAAAGGGCATTCCAGGCTCAAACCTGGTCTGATTCAATATTTTCATCACTTTTGGTAATGAAATAGAAAGTATCTATACAAGATTTGTGATATTGTCCTGGGAAAGATTTTAGTCACTTGGGGAGACAGAAATGAAGAGAAAAAAATATTTTGACGTATTTTAAATACACTCTAAGTAATATGAAAGTACCTAAAGTGCAAAGTATTGCACTTCAAAAAAGAAAGCAAATGTATTAATATAAACTCTGAAATAATAGAGTTATATTAATTATATTAGTTATATTAGTTATATTATATAATAGCATTATATTGAAGTAGAATGTGAGAGCTACAGGATACCAGAATTTAAATAATTAATGGTGAGATGTTACTGCAAATAAATACTGCTTTAACACATGACATACAGAATCTGAGCACGGCAGCTCGTACTTATTTCATTCTTCGTGTAACAAATGAGGATGCAGTTGAATAGTATATCCAAGTGTAGGCATGATGCCTTCAGGATGATGTGAATCAGTTGGAGAGAATCGGGGAAAGCAAACGCTGCCTGTGGTAGGGGACCTGAGAGAAACTGCCGCGGCGTCCATCGGGCGACATCCACCAGCAGGGGGCGGCCACGCGCCGAGGGCCATAGTGCTCCCCCGGGGAGCGGGGACACTGCCCCAGAGGGGAAGGACACTGGCCCAGAGTGGAAGGACACTGCACCAGAGGGGAAAGACACTGCCCCAGAGTGGAAGGACACTGCACCAGAGGGGAAGGACACTGGCCCAGAGGGGAAGGACACTGGCCGGGGGAGCGGAGACAGTGCCCGTGTGAGCGGGGCGCATCCTCCCAAGGGGACTATCCAAATATAACCTACCTGATGCCCGGGCCAGAGGCCATACAGGAAGCGACATAAAGCTGTGTGCCTCAGACCTAGGTGGAAGCTAAGTAGAGCTCCCATGCCCTGGGCAGTATAGGTGAGTAAAGTCCCAGGTGAGACAAAGAACTCAGAAAACAAACAAACCCCCCCCCCTCCAAAAACAAAACCAACAAACAAACAAAATCCAACAAAACCCCACCAAAAACCAAACGGAAAACTAAACCAAAATCTTTGTCACAGAACATTTTCAACTCCTTAGTGGCTTGCAAGCACTACTTAAATATCTTCCAAAACTTTTTCTTTTGGCAAAACTCAACAGAAGAAAAAGGGAAAAATGCTGTCTACTTTGTTCTGGTTGCAAGTGATACACACAGCATGCACTATTCACTCTAAAGGCAAAAGTCAACCTTAGAATAGTTCAGAGATTCTGGAAGAATCTGTGAAAAACCATGGTTTGAACTTAATATCAGTCTCAAACATGACACACACCAAAAAAAAAAACCACAAACACCCAGGAAAAGCTTAAAAACGCAAAGCAAAAGGACAGGAAAAAAAAGGGGGTTTATAGCCTGCTTTTTCAGAAAATTTTGTAGTATTTCAGTAGCTGAATAAAAATGAGGCTTTGATTGTTCCAAAGATCTAATTGTAAAGCAGAGGCATTTTGGTTTTAGCTACAACAACTAATATTTTTAAGTAACTCCATAAAAGCAGAAGCAGCTGAAAGTTTTCAATGAGTTTCACCTGAAGAACTGCTGATGCTGGAGTATCATTTCAGCTTTTTAACCATCAGCCTGTCATCACCTGCAGATTCAGTTCTGATAGTTTTCCTGTCTTGCCCTAATGGACACAGGCAGCAGCATCTTTGACTTTGCATTTCTTTCAAGTAATTTCTGACTACATTCAATCTCTCGGTTTTCTTTTGCTTCTCTATTAATGAAGTTTTGCACTCTCCTTTCCATAGCCTGACCTGCTTCTCCTTACTCATATCTGAATATAATTCTTCCCACTCTCATTTTGCTAATACACCTGGTACAGAATACCTTATTAACAGAACAAGATTTTATGAAAATGGTTCCATTTCTGTACAGACATGTTCATAAGTAAGGGCTGTCAAGATGTGATGAATTTAACATACAATTGATAAGACAATTTCAGAAAGCATCCCTCAGATTCTGAAGATCTGAAATTTGGGACACTACATCAAACCACACTATGGGGTCTAAAAGTTTGGGATTACCAAAATCCTCCGGGTATGTGGCATTATTTTACTGATTTTCTCATCCTGGGGAATGAGAAAGCTTTTAATGACAGCAACAGCACGTTCTTGTTCCCATTAGATTGTGACAGAGTAAAAGAAGCACCCTTGAATATAGTTTTTGCAAGTTAGAAAGAACCAAGGGCCAGAAATTGGACATTTGTTCGGGCATCAGTTTGCTTGCAACACTGAAACCAAATCATTGCTGTCACCTCCTGTGGCTGTCACACAAATAGGATGTTAACTCCTCCTTCTGTTCCTGTTTTTCTCACAGGTGAAGACTCCTCACAGTCTGGCTCAGTACACTTTTTGCGAAGGATGTTTCGACCTACTTTGTTTCTTCTAAATGAAATCTCTCTCTGCCTTGTCAAAACTAATCTGTGCTGTCACCAGAGAGACTAGGAAGCACTCCAAAGAGGAGGGAATGAATGTATGTGACTGTGTATATACGTGTCAGCTAGTTCAGATGCATGTGTAGATATCTCAGTATGTTTGCTAAAACTATTGAGCGCATTAAATCTAAGAGATGCAACTAAGACTCCAGAAATCTGCTTGGTAGGTAATTAATCATGTATAGGATTTTCTGTGTCTAAGGCAGAAAGTAAACCTACAGAGATTCAGCTCAGAAAATCTGTACCTGTTGTGCAGATAGGCAAAGGACTCATCAATTCTGAAGAAATAATAGAAGCTCTGGAGAGGCAGTGGGCCTGGCTTGTTCCATGATTAAGTAAATGTCATTTGTGCTGTTACGGTTTTTCACCTTTCTCCATTAGATCAGCCCAGCCACTTAATCTTGAAATAAATTTTTGATAAAAGCAAAGCAGTGCATGAGGCTTAGTTGTTGTAAAATAAAAAGTTACAGCCATTCAAAATAATAAAGAGCAAGGCCTACTGTCTGATTATCTTTAAACAGAGCAATTACAAATTCTGATCAAATCAGGAACCACTTGAAGTCATCAATATTATATTAAGAAGCACAATTACCTTCTTAAGCAAAAATAGTTTCTCATGATTTTATGAAAAATCAGCATAGTTTTTACAAAATGATGGAGTTTAAATCAAGGTTCATCACATTGCAAATATTGCTGCTTCCAAGAGGCACACAATTCTACTAGTTCTTCCTAAGGAAAACAGCAGGTCTGCTGCTGCCTCATTAGACAAGAGGGTTACAGGACCTTGCAGCCACGAGGTTAATTTAGGGAAGGGTGTGGTTATGTGTCTCTGAGACAGCAGATGTTGCTGGAGTTAGGCTTTGCCATGCCTATAGGGGTAGTATTTGCTAGACAGAGGACTTGGTCGCAGTCTTCTGAAGTACAGAAGTTGAGGATTTAATTTAAAATGATACATGTTTGAAACTGTCTGCACTGTCACCATTTAAGGCACTTGGGAGGACAGTGTTGGGAGGTGACAGGAGAGCACAAGGAACTTTGTAGGCAGTATTGCTCAGGGAAGGTTACTGATCCTTCTGATGTTTAACACAATTATTGCCATTAGAAAGCTTCAGTAGTTCATCAGAAATCAAACCTCCTGTGGTATCATTGTCACACAAAGTACAATAATCACTACACTGAAGGACACATCTTCTATCTCCAAAGATTCTTGAAGCATAAGAAAGTCACCCTTTCCGTGCTGTGAGAGGGATAATTCCTTCCAACACTAGGGCTCTCAAGGTTGTCTTTAATTATTTCAGAGATTTTCTGGCCAACAGTATCATCAGCACGGTTTGGTGCAAACGATAGTCGCAGCCTCACTTCTGTCTCTTCTGCTCTTATGTACCTGCTGGGGACATATCGCTGGCTTGGACCTGAGGCAAATACAAAGTTTTCTCCTGCAGTAACCAGATCTGTGCTTTCTGTAGGTTTCAAGGAGATCTGGGAAATCAGTTCTTGGGTGTTTATGTCAGAAATTCTATCTGCCTTCACTTTGCTTGAGTTGCTGGCCTCTTCTCTTTCAAGTTGGCTACAAGCCTCATTTGGTCCAAGCCAGTCCTAATGAAACCATCAGTAAGTTGGGGGTAATTTTGCATAGTTATTCCTAAACAAGTCTTTCTTTATGGCTTTGGTGCAATAACCCAGATGTTTAGTGCAAATCCGATAGGCAAAGTTAGAGTAATAGGATAAAAAACCTAGCTGCTAATCTCACAATATTTTACAATAATTTTTACAAGACTACACCACAAGAACATAATGCAAGGTGCTGGTATTGCATTGGTTTTGAAAGCATGCACTTTTTGCATTCAGTCTGAGTTGGGAGTCACTGGAGGAGATCCACTTCTAAGGAGCAAGAAGCTGGACAGAAGCTCTGGTGGTTAGCTAGTACATGGAAGCAGGAAACTGAGAAACTGTAAACTCTCAGGAAGATCAGAACCATGTGTCAGTAATTCTGCTCAGGAGCTAGAATGATTAATCCCAGCAAAAAATCCTCCTGCCATGAACTGAGGGTCATAAAATAGAAATAAAATCTATTTCTTACCTTAGAATTCCCATTGTGCAAACTATAGAGTGGCTGAAAGAAAGCAGCTGGCATGGGAATGTTAAAGCAGGTGAAGCTTTTTGCCCTAAAGTGAGAAAACAACACTTCAAAAAAAAAGGACAGTTGATATATCTGTGTTCTGTCTCTATGACACTGGTTAGATGAAATCCCCACACTTACGTTAGAAAGATTGCACAAGGAGCCCACTTGTCATAATTTCTGACTTCTCATGCAATTATTTGCTACCTGTGCATGCGTTTAATGTTTTTAACTTGAAGCACAGTCTTATAAGTTTCTTAAGAATATGCCACAAACTTAATATACTGGTCTATTAGTCATTATATTCACTGAGATATTTAAGCATTTGTTTATCAGCTTACTTGATCTAAACCACTGTTTTTGAGAGTGTTTTAAAGAGTTTTAGTTTCATTACATTTAAACAGAGAAATTCTGCCAGACATCCTTGTCCCATTATTAGAGTCTATCCTATTATTATAGGATAAATATTTTATGATAAATATTTATAGGATAAATATTTTATCATATGGACACCATGTATTCTGTTTCTCTAAGAATGATGTGTATATGAAGCCTAATAATGTACGTCAAGGCAAAAAAGAAAAATGTAGGAAATTTACCTATGCCCTGCCAGCATAAAAAGTTGCAGAGGTTGGACCAAGGTTCTAAAACCACATTTTTCTTTCTACAGCTTGGTCTCAAATGAATTTGAGTCAGTTTAGTTTGCCTGTATTGGTGTTTTACCTACTGACTTCTGCCAGGTATGTGACAAGTACCTTAACGTTGACATCAGTTTAACTACCTTCATGTATTGCTGTGTACTTGCACTTTCAATGTATCTGCATGAAACTTCAAAAATTTCCATGGGTTTCAATTTTTTTATCTCCAAGAGACTATCATCCTTGAGCTTTAGCTGAATTTGGGAGTCCCAAAGGTACTTCGGTCTCCTTAAGGACTGTATAGTGGGTCATTAACAATCATCAGCTAAGGAACATGTCACACTCTGAGATTGTCAGAAGAGCTTTTGGAAATGACTGAGTCTGGGCAGCAGAAGCAGGAAGGAAAAGGGATATAATGAGTCTTGATTTACCTTCTTCAGGCCATAAAGATCAAGGGGAACTTAATGAAAATCACATACCTTGAAGAAAGCTTGCAGTTCCAGAATAAATAGAGTGACAAAACTCAGAGGTATGAATAAGAACTGTATCATTTTGGTATTCAGGATCTTTTCAGAGACTTTTGGGACATCTAGGAAAAGAATCAGCACAAAATTTGGTAATAAAAAGTCTGGAAGTTAAGATAGAACCTGAAATAGCCAGGCACTGCAAATGAAACAGGCAGCTAAAGGCTTTAAGGAAAGTAACTTGGCTATGAATGCTTGAAGAAAGCTAGATTTGAAAAGCTTCATTTTACCAGGTATCTTCTTTTTTTTGGAGGTGGCTTTAGCTGGCTGCACTGTTATTTCCAAACTTGTACTGTCTTCTTGGTGTTACCCGTTCACCCACGGTGGTCACATCTCCTGCTCAGGCCATACACAGCCTTTTTCCCAATTAATGACTGATTTTTATTTTTTTACTTTTTTTTACATTTTGGGGATTTTTAGCTATAAGGAATGTGAGCTTTTTGAAATCTCCAATGTGTACAGTCCCAATAACATAGCCAGTAATAAATAACTGTTTCTTACAGGCTATCTTTTGGGTCTTCCTTGAAGTAGGTAGTTGGACATACATGGTTTAAATGTTAATGGGGCTTTTTATTGACAAATACTATAAAGGTTAACAGAGCATTTGAAGATGCACATAAATGCTTACAAATGTTGCAAAGACATTGGTACTGCCAGCAAGTGGCAATGTTTCTCTTTTACAGTACTTGAAATAAAGAACCCTTACGTTTAAATGTTTAAGCTTACAAACCCTACCATTCTTAGAAATTTGGATGCTGAAGGTTTTATGCTCTTTTTGTTTCACCCTCTATGAGTTTGGGCCTATATAATTATAATTTCATTCAGTGATAATTCTAATGTCTCAGAGGGAAATTTTGTCAAGACCATAATAAGAATGTAGAATGTTGAGAAAACATTATGTATAGAGCTTGAGATGAAGCTCTAATAAATTATCATGCTCTCTACTTAATGGCTTTGAATTTTATACTGCTGTGATGAAATATCTGGGGAAAAGACAAGGTGTTCTAAGATTTATAATAAATTGTATGTTTTCAGTACATTTTTATTTTAAGCTGGTGAATGTTAAGAAAGTTATTGCTACTTTGGAGAATATGAGGAAGAAATGCACATATCCAGGTGCCTTGAAGGAGTTACTGATATTCTGATCTCTGAACTGTGAGACTGACTGATGATTGAACTTAAACATTGGAACTGCTGTTAATAAAAAGAAAAAAAGAAAAATGTTAATTCTTGCTAATTTAATGTCTGCTTCTAAATCTAGGATTTGCCCAGTGTCTCTTCTCAAAATTGTCTTTTCTTTGCCTCCTCTAGCACATTGTGACTGACTTTGAAACCCATGTCTTGAGGTTTATTCTGCTTTACAAGTGTTAATTCCTAATAAAAATCATAGCTTGAAGTTTCTCACTTCGCAGAGAAGTTGTGGTGCTCTTTGAGAAAACATGTAAAACTAAAGTGTGGGACCATTTTCTAAAGCAGAACTAAATGCCAAGAAATCAGTCTCTCCAATAATTTATACAAACCAATAATCAGATACACAGGCCCAAGCAGCCAAATGAGTGTGGTCTCTGCAATGCTCAGAGCCAGGAGCATGAAGCAGGACAGGCAGACAGGTCTGTGTCTTAGGGTGCTACTTGGAGGGTTGGTACAGGTGTCGGGGGCGCAGGGGCTCTGCCTGGCCCCTCTGCAGTGCTCCCAGCCCTTCGGCACAGCCCTGGTGGAGGTGGCTCTGCTCTGCTGCTGCACCAGAGCTCTAGAGGATGGACAGGATCTCCTTTTTACAGCAGAAAGGCTGCATTCAGATTAGGGCTGCCTTCTGTTCTCGCCTGGGCTGAACACTTAGGTATCACTCACTCTGTGTACGTAAGGTTTGAGTTGGTGCTCTTAAAACTAAAACTTCAATACTGGTTGGACTGGCCTTTTCTATGTTATTGAAAATATTAGTTAAAGTTGCTGGTTGCATCTTTCATTAATTTATGTTAATGCGGAGAATAAATGCAGGTTAGGACTATCATAATATGCTGACTTACTAGAAATCTTTCAAGACTCATTGTTTGTTGGTTTTTTTTTTGCAGACACAAAATTGAAAAAATGATTAATTCATTTTCTCGGTGAACTAAATATGGGCAAATGGCTGAATTCTGTGGGAAAAGAGAGTAAGACAGTCTGGATAAAGATAGTGTTGCATGTTACATATTTTTCTGTCAAAAATAACAATGAATATTACATATATTTGGCTGATTCATCAGTGATGCACAAAACTATTGTTTAAGATTGAAATGGATCATTAATACCGAGTTTTACAATTTCTTTATAGATGGTTCAGCCTAATTGCTAAATTTTTTTATTAGATGGCTGTCACACTCCAAGAACAAGCATTTTTGATTAGCATGAGCAACAGTGAAAAAGATATAACAATTAAAAAAAAACAAATGTGCTTTAAAAGTAAGAAAACAAATACTTAAAATAGATAGCTCAGTGCTTCCCTTCCTGCTGAGGGTAGGATTTTAGCGGCTAAAATCTGTGTTGCTTCTTCATGTGCTGATAATGTGACCGAGGCTACCTACCTCCTACCAAGTTACTTTTTACTCAGCAGAATATGAACCTTGCCAACTTCTCCAAGCCACCAAGGAAAGAAAGAGATGAAATTTTAGTCAGTCAAGGCTGATAGCAAACAGGCCATCCTCTGACATGGCACTTCACTGCTGTGGTGTTATCCTTATATATTTTCCTTTGTATCAGCAAATGTCCATACTGGGAAAATAAATAGGCAAAGCTGTGGGCCTTCAGCATAGCCCATCTGAGGCAGCAATGTAATTCCTGCTGCTGTTCTTCTTCATGTGAATTTTGTTCCTCAGATACTGAAAGTGTAACTGCAGAATTAGCAATTCTAATAAATAATGAGTACCCCTCTGAGCCCTGTGCTGAGGAAACATGGACTAAGCAGTGAGGCTTTTGAAAAGTGAGGGTTTTGAAGATTTTTAAAAATCCTGCCAGACATCCAAGTAACTGACTTGTCCAGGAAAGCTGAGGCTGAATGTGGAATTGAACCCAGAGATGACTGGTGTCTAATTTTCCTGCTATTCAGTGTTTCTTGCTTTGTACAGCATCTGTATTTCTATTTTTGTCCACTCTGAATTTAAACTGTGCTTCTTACAAAGGTAAATGCAATGAAATGAGTGATGTAGAAAAGGCCTGAAAGGCAGCAAATTTCCTGAGCTGATCGCGAGAGCATTGGCCCACATCACACCCAGTGGTGAGTTCACTTTATGTGTGGTAAGCCATGTTTTCCTTGCAGATAGATTAGTGGCTTTAGAAAATCCCTGGAAGTCCAGTAAATCTATTTCTGGTGCACTATTGACTGATGCCAGAAATCTTATTTTTTTAATTTTTTTTTTTACTTTTAAAAGAACATCAATGAGTTTAATCTCTGTCATTCTGTCATTTATTTAAACCTGGAACAGGCCCATACATCTTTGTACAAGTGAATAACAGCTCAAGGCTGATTAGCATTCCCTGAGCCTGCATGGATTATTATTAGCAACTTTTCCCCTTTGAATATTTACAGAGCTTTTGTGAGCTTTTTACATCAGTTAGCTTGTCCTTTCAATTTTCTATTATACATTTTGTAATTGCTTTCTCTCTATATTTGATATGTTGTTACTTTACTCCAGTAACTTCCATTATCACTTTTAGCTTTGCTGTTGCTGAGATCAACCTGATTGCATTATTTACTCAGTTTGCTTTAAATATCACTTTTTCCTTGTTCTCCCCTCCTCCTCTCCCACTACCTTTCTGGGAATATTTGAGCTCAGCAACATGATGCTGTCTGAAGTCTTATTTGTTAGGTTCATAGCCTAGGACCATGATTGCTTGAAGCCAAATGATATGTTATCATAAAGCACTAAACACCCACCAGAATATTATTGAATTGACCATAGCTACGAGCTCAATACACAGTGAAAGATAAACTTGTTTGTTACTGCCTGTGAAAGTCGCAGGTTGATTCCTCCTTTAATTCTCATTTTTGTCGATACCAGAATAATTAAATCCCCATCACAAATACCAGTGTCTTCACAGCTCTCTCACCGCAGCGAGTCCAGCTACATTTTTTGAGCATAGGGTTGTGGTAGAACATAACGATTTCCACTCCAAGCCTTCCTGAATGCTCATGTGCTCCATTGCCTACCGGAGGCCCTGCTCCCTGCAAAAGGAGAGGGTGGGATGCTGCCCAGGCCCTCCTCTCCCCTTTTCTGGGTGTGATGTGTGACAGACGTGGACAATTTCTCTTTGCAGACAAACTCTAGAGTTCATTAAGTGCGTAAGCGGCCTGCGTGTATTGTTTTCTGCTCCACAGACAGGCCTGTCAAAGTTTAACCAGCACCTGCCATTCCTAGCCAATCCAAACCAGTTCTCTCTGTCACTAGAGGAGTGAAGCCCTTTATTTGCAGAGAGAAAAAAATACTGTGTTATAATAAACATGGAAATTGGATGCAAATTTTCTTATGCATTTAAAATCAGAATTGGAGTTTCCCTTCTGTTCTGCACTCCAGCTGTATGTGCTGTTATCCTTGGGGAGGCTCAGTGGGATTGCAGAGTACAAGTACAAGCAACTCTCTCTCTCTGGCACAAGGGAAGGCAAGACCTGATTTAACTATGAAGTGTTAGCTCTGTAAGGAATCTCATTTGCATGTACATCACAAAACTCTAAATAAAAACTCAAAATAGATTTATTCTGTACTTCATGACACGTGAATATCCAGTAAATTTAACTAAATCTACTACTTAAGAATTCTGAAGAATCAGCTTTGTTTATCATTGTAGGCAATGGGACATTTCTGGTTAAAAATTAATTATTAGAACATAGGCCATTTGTGAGATGTTAGAATATATAACATTATAAGATGGAAATCTCTACTTCTGTTCCTGGTGCCCGCTCTCTCTGCTGTCTCTTAAGTACATGGAATAGATGACTTTCATAAATGAGCTGTTGCTTTTTCTGCATCCACTGCCACGGAGGCAGTGGCTACTCAACCCCCTGTTACTGGGCTGGAAAGCATCATCTCTCCAAAAGACAAACTATGCTTCAGAAAATGTTGGGTAGGTCCAGGCTCACATTTGGACATATGTACAAAGGCTCTGGCTGCACCTTCAAGGAGACAGCACGGTGCTTCTGGGATCTTGGAAAAAGGGTCTGAAAGAAAGCATATATAGCCACTGAAAGCCTTAGCTTTGCATCTTTTCCTAAAGGCAGGAGCACAAACTTTATTGATTTAAGATGGATCAGAGAGATTTGGTCTTCAAAACAATGTGACAACACAGCTCCTGAGCACCTGACAACTTGCTTATAAGTATTTCCTTTCTCCTCTCGTGACCCCTTTTTAGGTGCATTGTATCGGTTTTGTTCTCTATGCCACTAGAGATGAAGAGCAACAGGTCCATTTTCTTCAGGGCCTTGCAAATCTTGCCTGGGGATATTTGTTAGTTTCTGGTTCCTTCTAATTTCTTTCTGCTTGAAAGAATAAAATGTAAAAGGCCATCTGGATATTTGTACTTCTCAGATGATGGTTATTTCATTTGCAAGGAGTTTAATAGAATTCTGAAGAATCACCTTTGTTTATTTTATGGAATGGGACAAAATTTCTACTTAAACATTAATTATTGGAACATAACACTCTTGTGAGACCTTGTCTGGATTGAGAAAAGTCCCACGTTTTCAGTAGAGCTATTGGTCCTTTTGTCATTTGTAAAACTGACTTAAAAATTATAGCATTAGTGATTAAAGACTGAAAGAAAGAGGTCTCAGAACAACCACTGGATTCTCTGGCATATGTTAATATATTATATTCTGTTTGGAAAGGTTACTTCCATTTATATTCCAGATGAAAATACTTGGTGACTTTATAGCATGTAATCGCATTTTTTCCTACAGAAGCTGAGTACTCTGGTTAGCACTGGAAATACGAATCTAAAAAAAATGGTGATGGATTAAATGAATAAAAAAGTGTTGATTGCAATAAAAAAAAAAATAGAAATAAAGAAACATACTGGATGGGGCTGTGAGCAACCTGTTCCAGTGGAAGGTGTCCCTGCCCATGGCAGGAGGTGGAATAAGATGAGCTTTAAGGTCCCTTCCAATCCAATCCATTCTCTGCTGCTGTGATAGTTAAGTGGCTCCAGCCAGAGGACCCAGAATGTTTTTCAGTGCGCCAAGCCTTCTCTTGAAAGCTCCCTTTTACACAGGACAGGTGTCTAATCTGAGAAATTCAGCTGGGCATGTGAAACACCTGGCATTCCTGACAGGCACCAGGCTCCTTCATCTGTGTCCTTGCCACTGTGGGAAGCAATGCTCTCTCTCTGTAGAAATTTGTTTCCTCATCCTTCACCCTCCTTAGCGGAAATCTAACAGGTCAATTGGTTCTGAGCGTGAAAGAATTTTCTAGATTCCTGAAGTGGTTTGAAGCTTGGAATTTTTTTTTTCTTTCTTTTCCAGGCTAGGACATAAACGAGGCCTTTCTCAGTTTTCCCCCTGAAATCTTTTCCACTCCTATACATTCAGTCCCACCTTTGTCACTTGAAGCACTCATTTTTGGAGTAGGACATCATTCAGATTCCAGTCACTGCATGCTGCTAGTCTGGGCAAAGGGGATCTCAGCATCTCAAGAAGGTGTTTTAAACCTAAAGATAGGAGACACAGTGATCTGGGCTATGAATCAGCTGCTGCAGTGTTTAACCCAGCAGAGAAAAACCTGAATAAATAAACTGGGCATGGGAGGTTGACAGCACACTGTTGAAAAGCTCCCAGCACTGAAGGGAAGCAGTTTTAGGGAGCTCAGGCACAGTGCAATCAGATGGCTGTGAGCATCTCCTCAGCTGACAACAATAACATTTTCTGCAGCTGCAAACAATAATCCCAGACAGGATTTGCCATCGGGGGTAGCACCAACACGACCCAAATCTCTGAACATCCCAACTAGCGGGAGCCACAGGGATGTCTTAACCAGGGAAAGAAATAAGTAGCCAGATAGATTTATTACAGCTCTGAACATGTCAGTAACAGACAGGCTGTTCCTGAGAGTGTGGGTGCTTTTAGCTCCCAAGAAACTGTGACAGGGTGTGTGCAGTGCAGGTGAGATCTGTCTGCCAGTGGCAGCATCGCAAGGACAATGTACCTCCCCTCCTTCGGGAAGGTTTCCCTGATTACTGATTGACGTCTCAGAGAAGCAGTACGTGTACCCTCCTCCTCACTTCTAAAATAACCTGGTTTGCATGGCTTTACAGCCCGGGGGGCGGCCCACGGCAGGAGGCTCCATTTCAGCTCATTAGGGAGATGAAGTGCTGGGGCTGTGATAAAAGGTGTAGCCCAGAGAGAGGTCGAGGCCAGGATTAGGCTCAGCTGGGGACAGAAGCCTGGAGGGGGAAGGACTGATAAGAAGTATGGCTGGGGTCTGCAGCAGTGGAAGGACCCAGCTATGACTAAAATCCCTACAGAAACAGGTACTGAGAAGTTTCCCTGTTATGGCAGGAGACTATGCTTAAGCCCTCAGAAACATAAGGCTCTAAGCTGGAAAAAACCTTACAGCCAAGACATTAAATCTTGTGAGGTGAGACGCTTTCCACCTGTGTCTCCTGAAGAAAGGCTTTACCCAGGAAATGCAGTGAGTTGGCAGAGGAGGAGGCAGTGAGGAGACAAACCTACCAACCTTTCTCCTGCACAATGTGGTAAGTTCTTCCACCAGGAACTTTGTCATTTTTGGGGATGTCATTTGTGCCTCAGCACTCCTGTGTGCAGGAGAAGGCGTAGCTGCTGTCAGGGGCAGAGTTGGTGTCCAGTTGCTGCAGTTGCTATGATGGTGTTCAATGGTCTTGCGTTCTTTCTTCTCTGAGTGGTTAATTACAGACATGCAGTCTTGCACATCTGCTTGCCCTGTGCTGGGAGTCTGCTGGGTCTGTTTGGAGATGAATTGGCAGGCCAGGAAGAGCCTGTAGCAAACTCCTGAGCTTTGTAAGACTAGGAGAGCTTGCTCATTTGCAGGTGTGTTCTGAGGTCTCTGCTCAGAGCTCGGCCCAGTCTGGGCTTTTCAGGTGCTGTTTTGCACTGTGCTGCAGTTGCTGTAAATGAGTGTTACTCTGACTAGTACTTCTTTTGACTGGGGATCTAATTATGACCAAACTGAAAATGCACTTGCAAGGGAAGTGCTTGAGCTTATAGACTCCTTTGGAGTTAACTTTGAAAAATCACTTTTCTCCCCTGGTATTTTTTGTTTTAATTTTCTTGTTCCTCTCCAAGTCTCTGTTCCTGGGAGGACTGAGGAATAGATTGTTTTCATTATCATTATTTCAGAATGGGGGGCAGGAGTGGATAATGATCCTATTTTACACTTCCATGAGTTGCCATGTGGTGATGACATATGCCCTCCAGCAGGAAGTACTCACAAGTGGCTCTCAATTTGCACTGAGCCATATTGCTATTCCCAAAACTCTGTATGTTTTCTGCAGTAGGAATAACCTGGTACTCTCTTTGTAAATATTACTATTCAAAATTGCTGTGCAGCAACTTGAGGATTTTTAGTGGCATCTCTCAGACGTTCTGCCTTCTACCTCCTTCTTTTGGTCTCAAAGTAGAAGAGCTATTTTAATGAGCACACAATAAACATGCCCCAAAACAGAAAACTAGGTCTGCTTGATAGTATGGAGGACTGTTTATAATTATGGATGAATCCCAGGCAGCACACAAGATTTAACATGGAACTTCTAAAGAAGTGAATATTTCATCTTGCCCTGCTGTGATCTAAAGGAAAGATCACCTCCTGTGTGTCACATGTGATCTAGAGCAACTGTTCTCTGTTGCTTTGGATAATCCCTGGTGTGCACACATTCCCTCTCAGGCTGAGAAGCTGTGGCTGTGAGCCAGGCAGGGTGTTTGGGGTTGGATGCTTTCAAGAAAGGAGAGCAAACCCTTGCTCATCCAATGCAAACTGAAGTATCCAAACACATCTGACCTTTCCCGAAGCAGGAGGAAGGGCTGTGGCATATTTGGGTATGACCGTGCTTTAGCACAGGTTGGTACTGTGCAGGCTTTCAACAACTCAGTGTTAATGTGTGCAGAGCAGAAAGATGGAGAGCAGTAGATCAGTGTAATGAGCTGCGGTAAAGAGCCAAAGAATGGATTAACTTGGAGGCAAAACAAAAAAACCCCTTGCATCACTAAATTCCTGTTCAAAGTATCCATTGCAGCAGTAATGTAATATCTCTGCAGATAGCATTGAAAATGGAATGTACAAACATGTGACTTCCTGGTATGTCACACATAAAATAGACTCAGTGTGTGTCCTGGGAATGGGCCAAAGATTTTTCTCTTTCCTTTGTAGTAAGAAGAAAAGATATCATAAATAAATCAACCCTGAGAAGAGTAATTCCTGCTCCTCAAGTTGCTCATCAGATCAGAATATGATAAACATTAAATTACAGCAATTTCAGTATAAAGTCAATTATCTGGGTGTAGCAAATTAAAATTAGACACATCCTTTAGTCTGGAAATTCATCCTAATGGATATGCAATTCTCTTTCTGTTGAAGAATACAGTTCCTTGAGTGTCACATCAGTGTGCATCAGTTCAGGAGGAGCATTGACTTGACAGGCTTGGGAAGCCACTGACTGTGCTTTCCCTTCCCTGAGTTTTGTCTCACTGTGTTGGATTAATGTTCCTTTTGCCTTGTTTCTTTTAGTGCTCTGGGGCATTTGAATATTGTAGTCTTTCATCAAAAGCATAAAAAAAGATACCTTCAGTTTATTAAAGGAAAAGTAAATTATTAATTGTATAGAAAATTGATGAGAAACCTCAGATGTAAATTTGGATGCCCACTCCACTCCTCCCCAGTCGTGGTCTTCATCCTCCACTGGAAATTGTTCAAAGTATTTGAAGATGGGGTGCAACTTCCACCTGCTGTGTGGATCAGTTTTTTCTAAGATACATTCTCTCTCTGGTTCAGGGTGTGAGAAAACTCCCTCAGAGGTCCCTGCTTTTGAACAAAGAGTGAATTCCTAAAAGTGGCTCTAGGTCTTCTTTTATTTTTGGCTGGCTGGTGAGGCGTATTCTGGTGTGGTGCAAGATCTGCTCCTGCTCTGGGTCTGCTTTCCATCCCAGTGCCTGGGCAGCAGTGCCTCTGCATGGCTGAGCAGCACCTCTTTGTGAAAACTCGAAAAAAAATAATCTGTCTTGCAGGAGAGAAAGGGAATTAATGTGTAAAATTACTGTATTAGTTCACTGATGGATTTTCTCCTGCAAAATTAATAACTGGAAACTAACATGCAATGTTTTTAATGGGGACATGGGAAGAAGATAAATCTTGAAGTGGGCCCTTAATGACTACAATAATTAATGGTTTAATCTAAAGCACTTATAAGGTGTTTTGTGAATGTCCCAGTGTCACACACTGGGTAAGGACACCAGTGCTGGAGGAGGGTGGCAGCAGGGTGGGGTTTGTCTGGGACCCACAGATCAGAATGACAGACTTGGTTTGGTTTTAACCTGTCCAAGATCCAGCCCACAAAATAGCCAAGTGCGGTTTGTAGGGAGACGTGAGATCTCTCACTAGACCACCAGGTGTTGGCTGCTGCCAGCCCTCTGTACTGTGTACACACCTGTGAAGGCATTTGGTGAGCCTTCAAGCTTTGCAAACAGGGCTATTGTGTGATATTTTTCTTAACCTATTCCTAGTGCTATGTTTTTATTGCTAAGAATAGTTAAATTGTTTGGGGATTCGTGTTTTATCCTGACATTTGTTCTGCGGCATCCAGTGTGTCCTGCCAGACTGCAAAGATTGAGCTCATATATTGGTATTAGTGAGTAAACCACATCCTTGCAAGTGTTTCTATCTCATGGATTTTTGTTTAAGATGGGCTGTCCTGCTTGCTGCAAGTTTGTGGTGTTTTCCCTTCCATTCCTTTCCTTGTGGGTTGTACCAGTGCAGTCTAGCCCCAGCCAAGTTTTCTGTGCTGGCTCACCAAACACATTCATTATTGAGCGAAACCCTGTAACAAAACGCTTGATATTCCTCCCTGTGGCAGGGGGAAAGTTCCTTCAATGAGCTGAATCTGGGAAACTTGTACCTGAAAGATTTCCTATGCTGTTGGTTCAAAGGGTTCTTGAACAAGGTCGTGTCTCCTCTGTGGTAGAGTTCTTAGAAGAAAATGCTACTTAAAATCAAAGGACTTTATCTTTGTAAATCCATTTTACTCTTGCACATTAAGGAACCAGTTAACCTTAAGTTGTCCTTTTTCTTGCAGAACTACTGTTAGGCTGTTTTGACCTGTGGGCTTTTCTAAGTTTGAAGCACATACTAACAAGATGCGTTCTCAAGAGGAATGCGAGTAACCTGCCAGCCATTCCTGGCTGACAGGGCCCTGTCACTAAGTGGCACTTCCTCTTGGGGAAGGGGGGAAGCAGACATTAACAAAGCCCTTCTCCTCCCTGAAGCACTCCTGCCAGTTGGCAGTGGCTGTCCCAGCAATGGGTGGCTTTGGCAGGCAGCAGGCTGAGCTGTGGTTGTTGAAAAATAGGCTGAAGTAGCAGCAGCTGGCAGCTTGAAGGATCTCTGACACTGTGATGATAACCTGTCTAGTACTGTCATCATTTGAGCTCAGCAGGACCAGAAAAAATCCTGATGATCTAGGGAAGATAGGGAAAAGCTGTGAACTTTTTCTACTTTATCTAAGAACAGTTGTTTTCTTACAGCATGAAGGATTGTTTTAGCATTTGCAGAAATAAAGCTGGAGCATCTTGACTGTCCTCTAAGGCCAACCTGACCTAAGTTTTACATTTTTAGTGGGAAAATAAGAATCAGTTTGAGCATCAAGTTTCTTTCAGAAATCTTACTGCTACAGCGAATAACTTATCCCTTTAAGGGGAAGGAGTGGGTGTTGCCCCTCTCCTGTTTGTTGTGTGATTTTGGCAGTTTGTTTTACTTTGGTAAAGTGAGTGGGCGATCTGCAGTGTAACTGGGAAAAGAACAGATATAACACTAAATGCCAGGGGGTGATTTCCTTGTACAGAAGCAGGCAGTGTTTCCAAGGGATAGGGAGATCTGGAGTTCTGAAGATCGAGGGTCAGCAGGGACAGCTACTCCCAGGTCAGGTAATCCTGCAGCCACCAGGAGCATTAATAGCACTGATTGTATTAAAATGGTATTTCAATGAGCATCTGAAGACCACAGCAGTGAAGAAGCCAGTGCTTTAGTCTGGGCTGAAGGCCTTTTCTCCTGCCTCTGGTAGTGTTTGGCTGGTGTTTTAGAGAGTAGCATTATTCACTGTCCGAGTGAATTCTTCTATACTGCCAGACTGAAGCGAAATGGACCCCAATTGTCCCTTCTGGAAAGGATTTGTGCTGAAATGAGGACTGCTGTGGTGGTCTTTGAGAGATGAAGATTCCAGACAAACTCGTTTCAGCATTTAGTCTGGAGAGAACACACAAATTTGTATTTAGATTTTGAAAAATCAATGAAGCCTGTCTTTTCCTGCTTAGTGGGAAAGGTGCACCAAAGAGATTTATATCTTCATACACACAGCACTGATATTTTTCCCAATACAGGATATTGTCCTAAAAAAAAGGTGTGTATGGCAGAGCCCTTGTATCTGGAGAAGCTTGGCTATCTGCACTAAGTATGGGTTGGAATCAAAGGTGTGGGAGTGAAAGACTCTTGGGAATCATGGGTATCTCTTGAATTCTGGAACAAAGCTTTGTATTTCAGCTCAGTCCAATGCTTTGCTCAGAAAACCGTTATGTCTCATTAGCAGGCGTCTAAAATTGCTCTGGAAGCTGTCTTGTACAAATGTAATAAAGTATGTTCTGAGTATTTATACAGTGCCAAGTATTAATTAACATGAAAGATACCAGCAATTGACTAAACCCTCTGCAAGTAATTTTATTAGTGTTTAATCCTTATTAATGACATATTATCATTATTTGGGTACATGTTTTCCTAGCACACTTAGCACTCTCAGACTCCGTCATTTCCTTTACAATAGAGATAAGCTAAACCCCAGGAATAAAGCTGAGCTCCAGTTTTCCAGGCTCTAGCTAAGCCTGGAAGCACTTCACTTAGAAGGAGCTGCTGTGAAGGAATGGCAGCATGGAAACCATCAGCGGGGATCATTTGAGTGCAGGTATGGAGCTGGAGCTGGGGAGGGAGACTAGTTTTTTTTTCTAATAAAACCAAATCCTGTTTGAACATGTGTCTGACTCCTTGGAGCCCTTGAAATCCCATCTGAGGATTGTCTTTAGCCAGATTTGATGTTCCAGCAACATGCTTGATTAGAATTTGCATGATGGAATGAAAGGATCCCTAGGACCTGATGAAAACTGTGGTTGTGTCTCAGGCTGCAGTCATGGTACAGGCAAACCCCTGAGCTACAAGTTGGAGATGCTGTGGAAGCCAGTTTGCCACTGAATTATGTTTTCAAATGGCACAATTTCCTTTCCAGCCCCCCTCTTCCCTCCAGTCCTTAGATGAAGAGGTGGAAGGCTTCACTGAGTGCATTATCAGCAACCCGGCATTCTCTGAATGGAGGATGATAAAAATGTGATGACCTTCCAGTGATAAAAGTTCCAAAGAAAAAACAAAGGGGCAAAGAGGGTAATTTACAGTTGCAAGGACAAAATGTACAAATCATATCAGAGAGAAAGAAATGCTCAGGCTTATGATGATGCTGTTTGTTGTATGTGATGTTATCGCAAGATGCTGTAGCTACTTGCATCTAATATACAGGGTAGACATGACAATTAAAAAAAAAATCCAAATCAAAAGAGCTTGTGGGAATTCATTTTACTATGGGCTTTGTTCTTTTCTTGAGTGGAAATAGCAATAAGGGGTAAACCAGAGTAGTGAACACTCTGTAACCTATTGGCAGCTGGTGCCTTCCTTGTGTTGTTTTTTTGTCCTTCTTGGTTGTTGATGCAGGAGCAGCAAATTTCAAACAGTTGTTAGCAATAAATGCCTTTAAAGGTGTGCAGCTCTACAAATGCCTGTGTATCATTGAAATAAATGTTAAGAGTTAGACACTGGTAGAATAATGTTTTAGTTCTAGAATAATGGCTTGTTAATCTGAGGCGTGAACAGGAGTGGAGAAATGAGCACTGAGTCTGGTTATTGAAGCGATGTTTCATTAACTGGGGAAAAACCTAACTCTGCATAGCTGCAAAGTTTATCAGTGCAAGCAAATAATTGCTTTCTACCAAATATATTTTGATTTTCAGTAATTACAGGAAACATGGAAGTGTTTCTTCTAGGAATTTTTTTTCCCATTACTGTATTAGTTGAGAATATTTACCAATGGCTAAATATAATAAATATTACTTTTGACTATCTCAATTTTCTTTAAATGGAGCTTCCTGAAGGCAATTCTAATTCATCCCAATTACGGTATCATACAGTTCCTGTAAAAATCATAATTAGACATGATGCTTTTTTGAGTGCAGAGCAAGAAGCTTGCTTTGCTAATAAGGTGTGATTTCCCCAGTCACCTTTTTAGTGACAAATGTTTATTACCTCAAATGCTGTCAAGCATGTAGCACAAAAGTTAAAGGAGCTGACTTCTGTCATGCAGGGGCTCCCAGCAAAACACTGATTGCAGGAACTCCCTGGCTGATGGCTGATACACAAGGTGTTGGCATGTCAATGAAGAATATTGAGGGCGTCAAGCAGGGGATAGTAATCTAAATGAAATTAGCCTAACAACCTAAAATACTTAGAATAATAAATATCTCTAGCCACAAGAGGCTCATTTTACTTAATTCAGAAATATTGAGCAGTTTGTATAATTGTACTTGGAACACATTATGAAGAGTGCATATGAAAATAAGAATACCACCCATGTTAAGTCTACTGAATTGCAGAGTTAGAAGTGTACATCAATACCTAATATCTGGGGTTTTTTAATAAAAACTCCAGCTTTTTGCTGTCTTCAGCTGGAAATTATATTGATCACAAAATGGAGTAAGGCACCTAAGTTTTTCAATAAGAGCTTTAGGTGTGATATAATGAGATATAATGATGAGGGGTATAATGCACCCTTTCCTTACTGCGCAACCAGAAATCCATGGCCTGCTGCTGCCTATGGGAAGGTGTAAAAGGAAACCAAACAAAATGTGTTGAGTGTCTCTGGACATGGGATTATGTGAAGAGAAAAGAGCTTTGCTGATGGCTTGTAATTCTGCTTAGTTACCCTTTTAGTTGCTTGCTATGATGGGGAGGATGTTTCACCTGGGTAGTTTTCTGTAGCTAGTAGGCTAATTTTCAAAAAAATGTTGGTTCTGTGCACAAGTGTGATACAGAAAAGAGGTTCTTCCAATTAAATAAATAGACCAGGTTGGCTCAGTCTTCAGATCTACCAATTTTTTCTTTATTCTAAAAGCTAGAAAAATAACTTGGCACTTGTAAAATAAGCATTAATATCCTCTTTTCTCATCATTAGTGCATTTAGATGTCAAACTCTTCCCTTAGCATATAAATAGTCCCTGTGGATTGCATTGTAATTTTTATGGGGGACTTTAAAAGGTATGGATTAACTATTCAGTGTTCCCAGTTAAGTCTGTTATGAGAATGAAAAGAAGTTGTTAATAACTATTCAGTGTGCAAAGCCAGAGAGAGATAAGGTCTTCCTAATTAATTGATCATTGTAGTGTTAATCTCAACACAAAAATTACCAAGTTAAAAAGGGGGACGATTTCTTTTTAGAGTACTTATTGGTAGAGTTGAAAACAAAAAACCCTGCTGGCTGCTTAAAAGGTGCATGATATTTACTGGACGATATAGACAGGATCAGTCTTTCCCCATTCTTGCCACCTGTCAACATTGTGCCTGAAAGATTTAGTGGTTCTATACCCTGAAATTCCTGATTGCATTGGGTTCATGTGAAATTGGAGTGAAGGAAAAGAGCAATTTGGATATTACAGTGGGAAGAAATATTTAAGATTCCTCACCCCATTAAAAAATCTGAGCATTTTACTGAGGAAGGAGCATCCCAAAGCACTGTATGAATGTGAACTATTAACAGTTTAACTGGAAACGTACCAAATAATTACATTGCTTCCTAAATAGCAGGCATTTATTGACTGCTAGCAATGCTCTGATCCTTCATAAATCATAAACCAATCAATTTTAAATACTTTTTTTGGTGTTAATTTGTCTCAAACAGGGGTTACCCTGGCAGAAGTTTATACAATGGCTTAAATTGAGAGATGTGAATGCGGAAGAGGAGGACTGTTAAGAAAAGTAATTAATGTTATTGAAAATAGAATTTGTTCCTGTGAGGTGGGAGTGCTGATTGAACATGTGAGCTCCACGTAGGTTTTGTTGTGTGATAGTTTTTTTTTTTTTAAATATATGTAACACTGCAGGCAAATTGTGATGGAAAAGAGAGAATCACTGGAGTAGAGTTTTTTCAGAGTGTTTTATTTATAGAAGCTTAGGAAGGATGCAGAGTGGGTTCTATGTGAAATAGCTGTTCTGCAGTACCCTTGCAAAGTTATGGAAGAAAAAGCCTCCAAACTGATGTTGGAATTAAATAATATCTGCTTGATGTTAGTAATTTCCAAAATGTCACATTTAAAATTTAGAATAACAGATAAGCTTTGACATCTGAACTTTATTGTTAAATTTGCTTTTTTCCCCCCATCATCTGACAACAGAATTTTCTTTACATTAAATAAAGACATTTTAAAGGAAGATGTATTTCTAAGCCTTAGATCTCTCTAGGAGCCCTGAAAAGTATGGATGTACTTTGTTCTTAATTTGTATATACAGATGCAGTAAATTGTGTCTGCGGTGCTTGTGTTCCTCCATGAACTCCTGCAACTGTGGAAGAACAACAGACACCTGTGGATGTGCACTGGGGTTGGGTCTACCCTCATTTTGAGAATGGTAAAGTCACCCTCTGCTGTTCGCAAAAGCTATTTTCTTCTTCTTCTGTCACCGAACCAAAATAATCAATTTGCTTGTACAGCTTTGCTGTGGAGTAGGGGGCCATTTTTTGAGCGCTTGCATTCCTGACTGGAAATGCATTTTAATTCTATTTTATTTTAACATTCTCCCATCTTCCAAAGTTTTCCCTCACCACCTTTTATGTACAATATTTGAATTACACAGGCAAGATAAGGATGTGGCTCATTGAAGAGTGTGACAGGATGGCAGTAACCTGTCCAGAATTCATGTCTGAGAGAGCAGATACTGTTTAGATGAATTATATATTTGGTCTTTAAAAGCTTTTCAACACTAAACCAAAGCCCTTGACTTTTTCTAACAATGATGTAGCATGAGATCAAAATCCTTGCATTTTTCAGTAAACCATGGTCAACAGGAAGGCACAAGGATGACAGAAGCCTTTGGGAGGGATGGAGCAAGCTGTTCTTGTTCTTTGAGCTCTGGTTTCGGGCACTGGTGTCCTCACTGTCCCAGCACTGCTCTGGTGGCCAAGATTTTTCTCCTGAACATATGGGGCAATTGGGTTTATGATAAACTCAGTCTCTTGCCTGTTTGCATTCACCCAATCAAAGGTCCTTTTTCTCCCCTTAAATCCCACCAATGGATGGGACTGCTGAAAACGCCTCATGAATGGCTGAGGTTTTGTCCAGGATGGAGTTTCCAGCATGGAAATTGAATGGGATTGTAGACATAAAAGCCCAAGGGTGTAAGACACCTACTGGGAACTGGGAGCTGCGGTGCCAGCCTACGAGAGAGGATGGTGTGGAGTGAATCCCAGGAAACAAACTTGTGGATCTTCCTCAGGGCCTGGGAATGACTGACAGAAACTGAGATGACAATTCCAACATGCAGCTGTCATAACCTCCTTGCTGCCTTCTGCACCTCACGCAGGGTGGGATTGCCCTTGTTGCCGACGGTGAAGGGGAAAAAAATAATAGACTAGGCTCTTGTTTTGAATCCAAACTCCAGGAAGCCAGTTGTTGCTTGGAGAATTAATTTGGCCTGCTGAATGTCATATTAGCACATTCAGAGCACAAAATGCCCTTTCTGAAAATGTCTATTGATTTTTATGACAAATGAAATATTGCAGAGTATGAACACAAATGTTATTCCTCTTCTGCAGAGATGCTACAAAATTCTGTGTAATTCTAGTGAGACAAGTGCTGCAAAGGGACTGGCTGAGTATTTTAAAGTTGGAGGGGCCTGATGGCAAATCTCATATATGAGAGTTTCAGAATGAAGATATTTCTGTTTGAGCAATCTAAGCTCAAGTGGATCATACTGAATGCACACCAAATAATTATTCTCATTTTCCAGGATTTTTGTGACTGAGGCACAGCCGACATTCAGTGATTTCAGTGTGCATAACTCAAGCATCAAATTTTGTGGCATTTTTGTCCTTGTGTTAAGAGGTTTGTATATAATTGGATTAATCTTTGCCTACAAAAAATTTCTGAAAATATATGAAATGTCTGCATCTATCTTGCTGTCACCTCCTGGCTCTCTGGACATTGACACATAAATGCCCAGAAAAGGTGAAGAGATCAGATAGAGCGTATTGCTGTGATCTGCTGGGATGATTTCCCAGGAAAACTTGATTGTTTTACATAATCCTCCTAATTATGTTTTACATAATCCTCAAAATGCCTCCTAAGGTAAAGTAGGAAGGCAGTAAAAGTGATTTTTCCATGTCAGTCTCTCCCTATTTAAGCTGTCCTTGCCTTTTTATATAGCTTTTGAGCTGACATCTACCCTGTCTGTTTTTTGACTCTGAGATGTTGTTTACATTTACACAACTGCATTTTGATTTTGATGTCAGATCTTACTGGCAAGTGCTGATGTGTATAAAATAACTCTAGCCCCTCAAGAGGTGAATTGTAAGATATCAGAGATACTGCCAGGATAAATGCACCTGCAGAGAAGTTTCCCAGCCTCTAGACTGTGATAAATGATGCCTCCTTCTCAATTTTTGCTGCTATGAGAAATCTTGAGGTTATATTAAATCATGCTTTTTTTTTTCTCTTTTTCTTTTTTAATTTTTAAATTACACTTCAAAGGCTGTGCTTGCCTCTTGCCGTGAGATGTTTAGAATAAATACTGCTTAGCCCTCTCGTGCTGCTTCATGACTTTTCTGGATGGAGATTAAAGAACTTGAAATCTGAGGATTCCCCTTGCACCACCCCTGCTGCCCCTCCCCAAGTGTAAAATCCCAGTCTTGTGATGGATGCAGTCTGGATTGAGACAGGCAGTCAAGAAAAGTCAAATGCTCAGTATTCCCATGGCACCCTTCAGCTGGCTGAGAGGAGCAGGATGTGCATAGCTATCTGTGCAGTGTCACCCCGTAAGGTGTCAGCCATCCAATGACAGAATTCAATGGTACTTATAAATACATCAAGCAACTACCTTGCTTTCCCATTTATCTATGACTGCTTTCTTTTGGTGTGAAACCAGTTTAACACTTTTTTTTTTTCTCCAAATAAAAACAAGTGTGATGTTTGGGTTACCCAATAAAGGTGCTGTATTGATAGCAGTTAATATCCTCTGCTTCTCTACCTGCGTCCATGTAGGATAGGGGTGGTTGTACAGGGAGCTCTTTGAGAGCAGCATAAACTGTTTAAAAAAATGTCATTTGTCTGCAGAATTTGTGATTTATGGCTGTGTTGTTAGGAAAGCTCAAGAAGTATGGTTCTGTGTTTGATGGACTTTGCCAGATATGGCTCTATACTGTAAGAGAGGTACAAACTCTACTTGCAGAAAATATGGATGCGTAAATATTGAGGAATTCATATTGGAAAACATTCTTGGATGACCAAGAAAACCCCTGTACTATTTAATTTTCAGTTTTGGAGTTATATTTTTTAGCTTGTGGTTGAAGAGTTGTAAACCAAAGAAGGTGGCAGCTGATTTGGAGGACAACATTGTGAATTATGTTTCTGGTTGCACAATGCAATTTCCTTGCAAGAGTGAGACACTTAAAATGAATGAAGGCAGCTAAAAGCACTGTCTTTGCACTCCCCGTTATTTCATATATAACCTAAAATAGTGTTGTGGTTTGTATTGGCAAGGTATCAATCCAACAGACCAAAGTTTTGGAATCTGAGCTGCATTTGACTGTTTAGAGGTAGCTGGTATAGATCACATTCAAACCGTTTGGTGGCTTTTTTTTTAAAGATTAAATTTTGGTCACTTTAAATACACTACTTTGAATCTCTGGCTTAAATATTGGAAGTAAGTGAAAAATGTTGTTATGGTTGCTTTTAAAATTCCTTGTGTAATATCAAACTAGGATATTCTGTAAATTCATGCAACGTAAGCTTTGCTATAATGCAGAGGATTCTTAATAAATTTGGTTAATAGCTAATCTGAAAGATTTCTATGCTGTTCTTGTCTACCAGGGACAAGGCATTAGAAATGTAGCCTGATCTAGGTGTTCTTAGAAAGCAATACCTTTAAGCAGGGAGGGTTTAGCTTGCACTGTAGACCCAGAAATTTGGGAGGTTTTTCCTAAAGTCACCCTCAGGGCAGAATTTAAGCAAGAGGGCAACATGTTTCAGTAACAACTGCAGAACTAAAGAAAATTCACTTTCTTTTATATGAAGGCATAAGTCCTTCATATACTTCAGAGTTTCTGTCTTTGAGACATCCCCCCCTCCCAAAACACCCCACCAAAATCATGGTCAACTTAAAGGAAAAGGTATGAGCAGAAAAGCCCTTAATTGTATGGATGAGGTTAACTGGTAATTTAAAAAGCCAAGCACTTGGAGTTAAGAGGTGGATTAATTAGATAAAACATCAGGAAATCTAATTTGCTCAGCCATATATTTTATATTATTTATTTTTATACCATGAAGATTTTATCATGACTTCTATGATGCTCTTAGGAGCCCAGTTAAATTTAACAATACTCCTGTGTAATGAACAGCATCTTTTAAATTTTGTTATAATTTATTTTATTCATAAATAAAAATACATTTTAGATGCAAAGAGAGTATCAAGACCATTTGATTGACAGTTTTGGAACATTAATGGTGAAACTGCAGAAGGAGGAAAAGTTTCAGGTCTTATTCTTGAAATACAATTGGTGACCTAAAGTAGTGCATTTTCATAGTTCCCTCCCATTTGTGAAAAATGTGTTCCTCTATTCATGGCACTTGAACTGTCCTTTTACCCCTGGGTACTGAATTCTCTACAGAATGTGGATGGGCAGCAAGTACATCTGCCCCGTCTAGTTAAATGCGCATTGAAAGCTACTTGTTGTTTTAGGTACTTTTATTAACAGACACCTTAGAAAATCCAAATATCCAAAATTAAAGTTGTATGGCCTGAAACAGGGTACCAGTGAAGACTCTGCTGATAACCAGATTTCTGTGGGATTAGATGAAGCTGTGCAATAACAAGGAGCTCTGTCATGTGGGTGCATGGGCACAGTTTTATTGAGTGTCCCTGTATGACTGGAAATTATTTTAATGCCCTGTGTAAACAGTCTAATCTGGCATTGATTCAGCTTTATCTTACTTCATGAAAGTATGAGAACTTCCAGGCCTGTTGCATGGCTGCAGGATTTTTCCAGGCTGGTGCTTAGGAAGGCTTCAGTCACTTCTTCCCATCTATCCCGCAGCAGGAATCGTGCCCAAGGTCACACACCCCATCTGCAGCTCCTGTCAGCCTGGGAGCCTACACAGCTATTCCATGTTTTATCTGTGCACCGAAATTTAAAAGCAGGGACTCAAGTGGGTCTATGTGCAATTAGGACCGTGGGATTTTTTTCTGGAGAAAACATTTGCTGTACTTTTTGAGGAGACAAATCTCTAAAACTTGGGTTGCATCTTTTTCAGACATAATCCAGTATTGCAAAAGTGGCAGAAAACTTGTCAGGAATGTTAATTGTTAAACCTTTGAGATGGGTATTTGCAATTAGGCTGTTCTTGCACTTCTGGTCCTCAAAAACCCTTCAGAGGTTGATCTGAAAAGGGAAATTTACATTTGTCTTCCATCAAAAAGCCTTAACATTCTACTTTTTGCATGAGTCAAATGAACTTCTAATGTATATTTTTGTTCTGTTACCAACCCAATATATAAATAATTCATGCAAATCTGCATCTCCACATAATTATAAGGAACATCCTGAGTAACATCAGAGGTTTTTCTGCTGGTGTAGGGAAGTGACTCATGCAGCAAGAAAAAGTCCTCATGTTTCAGCCTGTGGAGAATGATACCATAGAAAGGGTTGCATGACCAAAGAAGAAATTGTTGTAAGTGAACTTTTTTCAAAAAGGAAATTCCTGCTCTTCCAGAAAAATCTGCTTTTGTGGGTCCACTCTCAATTTTTGTAACTGAAACTACAGATAAGATCTGAATGTGCTTAGGTACAGCAGTTAGATTCAAGCTGATAAATGTAAATTAAAGGTTAAAAAAGCCTGTTAAAAATATTTAAGGGAGGACATGGAAAGGAAAACAGAAGCAAAAGGGGAGAGTCCTTGAGTGGTGGGTGGTAAATGCAATGATTTTTGTTTCTAGGAAAGGAACAGTTGTAAACATAATTTCTGAAATGTGTGTAACTTTTAATAAGGATGCATAAAACTGAAAAGCTCTTGGGAAATATCAGTTCTATAAGTAGAAGAATTTAATTAGAGTCCATCTAGGTGGCTTTGTTGAAAATAACCCTGGGCAAGCCTAGAACTTTCTCCTGAGATTATAAATTTGGATATAATTGCATTAATTCAACTTCCCTAAACTCTTTAAAGATACTTGATTTAGAAATCCACAGTGTTCTGATTCTGAAGCTTATGGATTAGGAATGGGCAAACTGACTAATCTCAAAAGTAGATGCCAATAGGACATCATTTGCTTGTTCTAGAGTTCTGTGGGACACATTCTAGGACGTGATGATTGATGTTTATTCAGTGATCAAAAAGTAACACAAAAGCTTAATTTTTTTGGGGGTGTGGCAGGTGAGTTGGGGGAGTGCTAAATACAACCTGATTTTTTGTTAAATGCAGTGCAGTCTGAGACATGAACTGTGATGGATGTTGCATGAAATGTATATGGGGGGGGAATCCAGTAGGGACTCTTGGATGGGGAATACCCTGGACAATCAGGAGAAGTGTGGTACCCTACATGTGGCACTCTGGGTGATAATGAGCAGGAATTTGGGGGAACAGAGGCAAACATCTCTGTTGCAGATAGTCCTGGAGACTTTTAATATGGAAGTTCCAAAATTCTAGGGTTTGGAAAAGATCATCAAAGATTTTTCAGAGTGTGTCTTCAAGTGAAAAACATATGAAGTCAATCCACTTAGTGCATGATAAAGAAGAATGAAAGTTGCTTGATTAGAAGGCATTCATGGGGATAAAGATGGGGTTAAAGAGGTCTGGAAACTAGTGCAGATTTACACAAAATTTATAACTAAGTGTAGACAGGGAGCTGAAACCAGAGTCAAGGAAATCCACATTAGATGGAAAGGAAAACACATTTGTATCAATGAAAGAGGTATCATAGAAGAAAAAAACAGGGCACTATTGTATTTTTTCACTTGTATTGCTAAAAGAGGACTAAATAGCTTTTCTGGAGAGATTTTTATGAAACATGAGTTCTGCTAATGGTAAAATTCAGTTGGCAGCTCTTTTTTAAATGGAATGAGAGCTAACCCACACCAGACTCAGGTATGGAAGTGAGATGGCCATGTGCTCTCCAGGTCAGCAGTACTTGCTGAGTGAATAAAACTGTCTTTACCATTCTCATAATATTCTGGTTTTTATCTGAAGTAGTAAACAGCAATCGGGTGTTGATCTAATAAAAATATTTAGCCAGGGTTAGCCAAGTCTATTGATACAGAACATCTACAGTACCTGCTAGTCTGCTCTGTTATACTCGTCCAATTTGGACCAGCCTTTTCCTCTTTCAGCTGCTTAGATCCTCTGCAGCATTCAGAGATTAATTTTCATGCCCTCTTAGCCTCTGACCAGGTGTTACCTTGCTCGATTGAAATCCTGCCTGGGTTGACCTTCAATGCATCTCCCACCCTCTGTGGAGTTACCTGCTGATTCTGCATTTGAAGCTCTGTAACTTTGCTGGTCAATATTTCTATTCCTGTCTGCACATTTTTAATTGCACCTTTGATCCCTGAGCCTTCCCTGCTGGGTGCCTGGGCTCTATAGCTCAGATCTTCACTGGTTTGCCCTTTTGCTCTTCCAGCTCATCAGTTTGCCCCAGCTCAGTTGCCTCTGTGGATAGCTTTGCTGGGCATCTACAGCAGAGTCCTTTGTTGTGATATCCAGACATCTCCCTCCTACCAGCAATGAAGTGTTCGGGTCAGAAGGTATTTTATAATGCTGTTTTGTTTTGTTTTCTTCCTCCTCCTAATTACCTTCTGATCTACCTGCTAGCATTTCTGTCCTGCTGTTCCCAGCCTGTAAATACTGTGTGAGTCAAGTCTTATATGCATCATCATTATTCCAAAGCCTCTTGGCCACACCAAACCCTTCAGGAGCTGCTGGGACCTACATGCAAACATACATCCCAGATACACCTTTGTGCCACAAAGGCCACTGAGATTCCTTTTGCCCTCTACCAACAGAGTGCATATTTTAATCCATCCTCTTCTGTAAACATTTGCCGTCACTAAACTTACTGCTGTATCCAGAACTCCTGATTCTTCAGATTCATTTAACTGCAGCCTTGTCCTGCTTGGTTGAGGGTTGTGAATTTGCTGAGCTCATTTTCTATTAGTTTGATTCCTTTCATTTGATATGGAAGTGGTGTAAAGTGGAAAAGAATCAGGTCCATCTAGGGAAACCAAATACATTCTTCATCAGGGCCCATGGAACAAATGAAAGATTTGCTTTGAGCAGAGAGAAACCTCAAAAGTTCTATCAAGTCCTACACTATAAATTTAGAGCGTTTTTGTTCATCTATCCTACTTCTGCTTGAGAGCTGATTTTGGCTTCATGTGCTTGTAATTGAAATTTGATGTTGTTCATATTATAATATCATTGGTATGCAAAATCGCACACACTGACTGTTTGATTTGTAAATGGCTGCTTTAAAATGGATGATCTTGAATATTAATGAAGCAGGCTTTCAAACAAATTGCTGTTTTCTTCCCCTTCTCCTGTCCCTTTTTTTGATGTAGGTGCAAAGGGTTTGACAGTATGGAAATTATGAAAATAAGCAAATTCATTTCATCAAGTGCATCATTAATTATTCATTAACTATTTTCTGAAAAGCAACATCTCAGCTCTGTGTGTGTGTATATATATAGTGTCATTCACCATCTACTTTATATAATGTTCTCTGTCTTGGTTTCAGTAGGTGTTCATTATTAATTTTTATCATAGCTTAGTCAAAAGACTGTGGTTCCCTTCATCAGATGCTTTTGAACTGGTAAGACTATTGCTGCTCCTCTTCTAACTACAAGGCCATTTCAAGTGATTTATTATGTGCAATGAATGCCTTTTATCAAAGCAGGATACAACGTAGATTTACAGCTAAATTAAAGTTGCCTTCACAGTTGAACTGGACATTCAGCTCATCTTGTGCATCCTGCTCTGTACAGCAGATTTGTTTCATTCCACACTGATTTGCGTTCTCAGAAATCTGTATTCTGAGTCCTGAAGAGGAGATTAGAAATTGCACTGCAATGAACTTCTTCAAAAAGGCCAAGTTCTCTTGTGTAACAAAGTAAAAGAAAAATATTAAGTAGAACTTGTTTAAAAGCAAATGCTGAAATAGTCAGGAAGACTATCCTGTCATTGCTACTAATAAGGTTTAAAAATGAAAAAAACAGCACAACAAATGGCTTTCAACTCCCAGGTGGTTTTTGGGTAGACTGTCCTAGGCAGAACCAGTGGTTTTTTGACTGTTAACCTAGGTCTGAGATCTAACACTGGGATGTTATTCAGAGAACTTTGTGAGCTACTTTGCTTTACTTGGGACACTACAAATATTAGGTACTTAAAAGTGCATGTAAGTCTTATGGAAGTGGGGCTTTGACTCTTGCTGGACTTCTAACATTATTATTTTGACCTCATCTCACAGAATATAAAGGTTCTTACATATGAGTTCTGATAATCACGTAATTAGATGCAATTGAACATCAATAAAGTCTGAATAAGTGATGTCAAAAAATTATTAGCAAACGTCCACTCAGCCCATGGGATCATACACTGTGCTAAGCAGGACAAGGGAAGGCCATTTTCAGCAAAAGTGGTGCTGCTTTCAAAGAGAACAGATGCCCAAAGACAAAGTTGGTAATAAAATCAGAAGCATTACCATTGATGTAATTTATTCACTTTACTAAGCTCTTGATCCAATTTGCCATATGCTATGGGATGTAAATTTGAGTATATATTCTGTTTTCTCTTATGTGCTTATCACTACACAAAAATATTAACTTCATCAGGAGAATGTTAAGGATCTGGTGAGAGCAAGGACATTCCAGAGGTTCCTCCTTTGGTTATAAACATGGACCATTGAATCTGAGTTTGGTAGCTTAGGTTGGTAGTGTTGTATGGACTGTGAATGGTCGATAACTTGCCAATAACTTGCACCCTCTAGACCCTGATAGTAGGAAAGGGAAAAGGAGGCCAGAATTTGAAATGACAATTCCCTTTTCCTGGTGAAAGCTCCTGGGGGAAGTCAGAGACACAGGGTGAAATATTGGCTTGCACTGTTTTTCCCAGAGGTTGTCTTGGTGTGAGAGTGAGCCCTGGTCCTGTAGCACTGCCTGTGCTGGGGAGGTGGCAGAGCTGATGCAGTCAGTGAGCTCTAGGGTAGAGTTTGTGGCCGTAAATAAATGTTCTTGACACAGGGAGTCTGCAATTAGGTAAGGAGCAGAAGATTTAGGTCATGTCCTGCTCTGTCAGCTGGGTTAGCCTGCACTTGCTGGGCCTCTGCAGGTCTGTGCGCTCTCCAGATGTGCCTTGCTTCAGTGCTGGGGACATTTCTCATCTGCAAATAGATATTTCTAGATTACCATTCCCCAGATGCTTACTGGAGACAGCAGAGTTGCTTTGCGTTTCGTGCCCTGAAGGGACCTGTCTGTCATGTTTTTTTTGGAATATGGGAAAATCATGTAGGAATGGCAGGGAGCTAGAAGCTAATAGTGCAACATATTTATTTTCAAAGAATAACAGAACACTCACTTGAAGTTAGACAATCTAAAGATGTGTTCAGAATGAATAATTCAGCAAACACTAAGGAGTAAGACTTGAAATATGAAGAAACAAAGCCTGCAGTTAAGTTAAATATCCAATTAAGCTGTCTGCTTGGCTGCAAAACATCATCCTGACAGACAATTTGTTCTGGGCAAGTCAAACATTTCAGCTATGAATTTATACAGGGCAATTAAAGAAACTAATCTATATCTGATGTGAAAAAAGTGGTAAATTGGAAAGCTGCAGAATTAATGTGGAAGTTTAGACTGTGTGGACTTCCCTGCAGTCTTGCCCCCAGGATGGGGAAGTAGTGATTTTCTAGATGACCCTGTAGTGCCTTTTTTCTCTGTGGAATGGCTCTGGCAGGACAAGGTTACTGATTTCTGATTAACGCTGGAGATGCTGAGTGACAACTCCATTTTAATAGCCAGACACAAAACAAGCGTGCACAAGGTAACAGATAATATGTGCAATAGATTTGCAAATTATTTTGCTAAAATGGAATCATAACCTCTCCTCTTGCCTGAGATTTGCTTTGTGGCTGAGTCCTGGAAAGGGATTTTCCCCCTGCCTGTAGGATCTCTTCTGGCTCTGGGTGGCACAGCTCAGTTGGTGGCTGGACTCTGAAATTAGCAGGAGCATCCCCACCCCCTGACCCAGGGCCAGCACGGGGCTTCCTAGCAGTGGGGCAGAATTTGGATTTTGCCGTCCTAAAGCTGATTAGCTGTGGCTGGCCCGGAGCTGGGCTGCTTCTGCAGGAAAGGGAAACAGATTGTGCTGAGAGAGGCATCCCAGAGCTAACTTGGAACCTCCAGCTGCTTCTAAAAGAAGGAGGAGCAAGAAACAATTGGAGGAATGAGAAATGATAGGATCTGTTTCTGTATGACTCTTTTCAAATACTTGGAACTTATCATGTGCTCAGCCTGAATGCATGTGTTACTACTGTCTCATTTGCATGTGAAGTGTTACAGAATGCTCCTAACTTTCTCTTCAAAAAATGTCTCCTATTAATTTTTAAGAGACTGCTGTTTTATATGAGGATACTGATATAGAGCTGAGAGACTATTGGTACTTTTAAATTTTTTTTTTTTTCTGCCTCATTTGTTTCCTCTTTCACTTAAGAAACTGCTCTTGATTCCTCAACTTCTAATGAATAAAAATTTTGCATTTACAAGAAATTCAGGGCATGGCCTCCCTGTCCAAGCTGTAAAACAGGTGGTACTGTATTATTCCTAGTACATAAATAACTGGGCTTCCTCTCTCCTCCCCCCTGCCCCTACTTTTGGCTCCATGGGCTTTATGTTAACCAGCCTAAGGAACGGCTCCGTTCCTTTCCTTGCAATGCCAGAACCACTGAGAACCTTAGAAAAGGCTATGGTATTTCTATAGGTAATACTGTCTTATTGTTCAATTGTGTTCCTGGAAGCAAACTTTCTAGCCCTGACTCCCTCTCCTGCAAATATATCCTAATCCTAAAAATGGATTTTAGCCATTTGAGGTGTGGAGAACTGCATTTGTGCTGATAACTTGTCGATATGGCAAGTTTCAGTTTAATACAAGCTGGAATTTCTGTGCTCTATGAAGGTCTTGAAAAGCAGAATTTATAGTGGAAGTGGCAACTGACCAATAGAGAGTGAGGTTGTTGATGTACTGCTATAATAAATTGTTTTGACTTTATGAAATGGTGACATAAAGAAAGCCCATTTGGTTTTAGAGCATAATTATCCCATTATTCTACTCTCTAAATTTTGTTTTACTGCTTTCTCCTAAAATAAATTTTATTACAACCATAAGCATATTAAGCCATAAAGCAGTCTGTCCCATGGGCAAGTGTTTGCAGTTCAGGTGTGTGCTTTGTGTGTGTAAGACAAACCATATTTTATGTGACATGTGCAGGGACCATAAACTCCACCAGTGACTGAAAACCTTAATGCACCACCATCATCACAGTTCAAAAGTTTGTACAGGTTTAAACCCCATTAAACCAGTGCTGAACAAGCATGTTCGGTACACAAAGCACAGCTGCAAGACCAATTTCCTTAAAGTTTAGTGAAGGAAACAAATAACTGTGGAGGTGGTTTTGTTTGTTTTTTCCTTTTTCATTTACTCAATACTGTTCCTTGAAGTAGCATGTTTGATGTTTTATTTTGGAGTAGCAGTGAACTGAAAACCTGAACTTCTTTGGAACTACTCATGGAAATCAAGTTGCTGGTGCTTATCCTTCCTTCCCCAGCACCCAGGTTGGGGTCCCCAAGCTGCTGCTTCCACTGTCTCATGTTCGGGTGGATTTAGAGGCGCCAAAATGCTAGATCAAAGCAGCTGCCCAACATCCAGACAGGCTGTCAGCGGGTGAACCTGGTGATGTAAACATGTATATCTGTATTCTGTTTTGTTGTACCTTCAAAATGACTTGTTGGTTGAGGAAATATTTTCCATTCCTGTGCACCTTGTAGCCAAAATATTACCCCTTTTGGAGAAAATTTATAAGTAGTGTAATTTGTTTAGTCAGCATGAATCCTTGTCTGGTTTTCTGACTTTTAGTTGTGTTTTTCTTTAATAGATGTGGTTTAACTGCCGAAGGCACCAGCAAGGGTTGAGTCTCTATTGTGACTGGAGATGTGCCATTAGCAAACACAGCTTGTCACTTCTTTCTGTTTATTAATTTCTGACTCATTGAAATAATCTCTCTGTGGGTAAGGATTATTTTAAAACAATGAAGATGGGCAATAATTTGCTTGGATGACACAGCCTAGTTACATTCATCCAAGCAGGGGATGCCAGACAAAGAATAATGAGTCTTTGCCGTAACAAGATAATGAAGTTCATGATTGGCTTGACCACACAAGAGCTCTCTGGTGAATTCAGAGTTCTGCCCTGGACAGCCTCTGTCTCAAGGAGGAGGCTTGCCATCAGGCTCTGAGTCCTGTGCTCTTCATTTGCTTTTGTGCATAGGGTGATGTTAATTATCACTTTCCCCACAAAGCTCTGCCTAGGAAAATATTAGTGTTAATTGTCATTTTGCAGCAGGCACCTTCTCATTAACAGTCTGCCTAATTTTCTTTATAAAGGGGTGAGGGTAACATCAATCTCTAGCTCATCCAGCGCTCCAGTCCCCCAAGTACTCCTCCCTTAGATCTCAATTTCCATGCCATGCTGGCTGCATCTCTACCTGTGGATGCTCCATCCTGAGCACCCCTCCCATGTGCTGATTGTCCTAAGTTGTGGCTGTAGCCTCATTCTGCCTCTGCAAAGACTCCTCTGTCTCAGGGTGAGTGAAATACCTCGTGCCTACAGTGCTATCAGTGTGTGACCATTCATATTGATTAGACAAAATGATGAAGCATGTAGGAAAAAGGAAAGAGAGATCAGTGATGCCAGCTGTCTCCTAAGTGTGATGGAACACACTTCAGAGCAGTCTCTTCCCCTCTCCTTGATCTCCAAAGGTATCAATTAAGAGACAAATCACAGGCAACTCCTGTACTGCACCATCTACAGCAATAACTTATGCTCGTTAAAAATATTTATTCACTAATCTGGTGATTATGAATTCACGTTGCGGTGAATTTATGCATCTGAAAAGGAGTGGAAGTGCACTGATATTAAGTGGATATTTAAAGCCATTGTTAATAACAAGCAGTAAGATCTTTGTAACCCACAAAAAAAAAAAGGGAGAGGATTGAGGTGTTATGGAGCATCTATCACCTAAAGAAGATAAAACCCATTCCTTCTGTATTTTGTATAAATAGATCTTACCTAAAGCTTGTTTGCTTAACTTAATTCCTTTGAGGTGGTGGAGAGCTAATAGGCTGCATGTGGACCACCTCCCAAGGCAAATACATTATTCATAGGGTGGTATTGGCTTGTGTACTACACTGCTTGTGTCCTGCCTTAAATCTGGAAAGCCATCATTTATCAGTTTGACATTTTCTAAATCTTACCAAGTACTGTAATCACTGGTTGCCTGCTCTCATTGGGGTTTAGCTTGGCATTTGACCTTGCCAGCATTCCTGACTTTCTTTAGCAGGAAGATTGTGTTTGAAAGGAGTAATCTGTAATAGATATCCTTTAGTGATTAATGTAATGGAAAAAAATAATGGAAGGTTCTAGGGAATATGCTCAACATTTTTCAATTAGAGAACTGGTAATGTTTTAATTAATTATCAGAAAGTTAGTCGATTAGATGTTATCCCTTTCAAAGATGTTAGGTTTCCCTTCCCTCCACTCCCTGCTTTCACAGGTTAATCTGAGGAAATTGGTGTTCCCTGGGAATTTAAGGGAATGCTCCACTGACAACATTCTCACAAATTTGGTAAGGGTGGAAACAGTGAATTCCCAGCTTGGAAATGCCTTGTGCAGTTCATGCAGGGGATGCAGTCTGCTCACCTGGGGATGGCTTTGGGAAACTGGAATGTGGGGGAGAGGCCAGCGACAGAGGGAACATCATCATGCTGAAAACTCACCCCCTGCAAGTTATGTTGGCTTCCTCCTGCAGTAATCCTGGATATTGGACATGAGTGTGAACTGGAATGTTTCTAGGAAAGCTCCTCCGCTGCCTCTGCCATGGCCCTGTCTGGAAAGAAGTGTTTTCTGTGGAGACCTCAAAATTCATTTGGATCCAGAAGGAGTTTGGGGGAAGGAAGGTATCCCTCCATCCAGATTCTTATCTCCCCATCTTAAACAGTTTCATCCACCATTTATTAGGGTGTGTTGTCATCTCTTATTACTGCAGGAATTAATGTAAGAAATGGAATTACTTTGGTGATTTTTTAATTTTTATTTTTATACATACACTTGCACATGTGAAAAATGTTTCCTGCCAGGGCCCTCCTCTTCTCTCTTATGTCTCATGTTTTATCTTGAAATAGAAACATTTATCTGATATACACTTGGAAGTGAAACACTGTTTGCTTTTTTTTTCCCTCCATGTTGTTGCTTAAGGGGAAAAGTATGTCAGGATGATCTATTGTGGGCAGTTAAGTAAATCCAGCTCCAATTTGTATTCTGCACTTTTATCAGTAGAACATTTCTCATGGCCTTATCAGGGCAATTTAAAAATATGCAAACTATTGTCAGGTTCCATGGTGAAGAACAAAAGGATTGCTGAATAATTCGAAGTGAAGCTCTGGTGGTGGGTCTGTCTCCAGCTATGTCATTTTTCATCGTGCTGGGTATAAATGGGTAATAAATTACTGACTATCTGCCTCAGTCCTAGTCTTAGATGTTGACCTTCCTGTAGTGCCAAAGAGATTCCTTTCTCATCTGACAGTAACCTTTTCAGTTTGATCACTTCTGTGCCATACAGTATTAATGGAGCCACAATTAATAATGAATGCTTTTCCAGACCGCCTCCTTGTTTCAGTTAACTCATTGGATTTCCCAGGAGGGCTCCCATTTATTGTCAGGTGTGATGTAGATGCTCCTGCTGGCAAGTACAGGCTGCTGTTGTGAGAAGAAAGGTAAATGGCTTTGCTTGAACATCTATAAGCACAGGATACTGTTTGACAGGTAATAAAGGCTTTATGGATTGATGCTTGCCATGCAGATGTCCATTTGTGTGGTGTAATATGTGAAATAGAGCAGAGATTTTTGGACCAAATATATGTGGGATCTCCAGCTGAACAATATTAACCTTTGTACAAGATAGCTTGTACCCAAACCTCTGCCATATGTTTAATAAACACTGGGTGGGATTATTTTGACTTCTTAGCACTGGAATGATCATATCAGTAGATAGGGATAATCTGATATTTGAAATGGTTAGGAAGCGAAAGCATTCATAACAATTTTCCAGCTATAAAAGAGGACTTTTTGTAAGTCTTTTTGTAGACCCCAAAGAGCTTCCACCTTTTTTTGACATATTTGAGGGAAGGGAGAAAGGAGAAACGTTTTGAGGCTAAAATAAATAATTTAAATTAGCATGTGGACTTCAGGTGGTGTAGGGGATTGGAGCTGCATTAACAATGCCAGAGCTGTGAGGGAGGTTTGTTTCGTTGCAGAATTGGAGGAGCACATCCCACCAGGCATTTTCTCAAGGGCTTTGCAGAGATTTTGTGTTTCTGGGCAGCTCCTTGATCCCACCACTCTTGCATGTGCAGGTGAGGAGTTGCACATAACTAAGCAATGAAGATTTGGCTAAAATCATGGGGGGAGGGACTCTGTCAAATACAATCCAACATTTCAGATTTCAAACTGATATGGTACCACACCAAAAATAAGTGATGGAAGTATGGCTGACTTTTCTGTCCACAGAAAGGAATCCCTTGTAACGTTTCCATCAATAGACATAGGGCAGAAGGGTGAAAATCTGTGCATCTGTAGTCTTGCTTTAATTTTGTTTTGACTTAGATTTAATTATTTATATGTTGCTATTAAACTACAATAAGGTAAAATTTTCTGTCTAGTTTAAGTAGCTGAGCCGTGGCCATTTATGACTTTTTTTAGCTGATTAGAAAAGCTGACAAACCTATTAAGTAGAAATTTAAAATGAAATCTTTCTGCGGACAGTTAAAGTAGTGTATTGTTAATAAAACCTCTTGCAGGATTCCTGTAGGCATTTCTCACAGGGTAATAAGCAACCCTGATTCTCCTCCTCCTGTGCAGCAGAACAAAAGCCCTGCTTTTATAGCTTTGTGCAGGGTTTTATGCTTGGTAATAACATGAATTTGTTTTCATTGACAAATTATGTTAGAAGAAAAATCCTGTTTTCTGGTATATCTTGCCTGAATACCTTGCCTGGCTGACTGCCCTGCAGGCTGCTTTGTAGGGCGAGAGAGTCTGCAAGTAGACTAATCACAGTATTTTAGTAAATCTACAGTTCTTTTTCTTTTATATTTTTTGTCCCCCTCAAACTTTCTTGCTAAGGCAGTGTATTTCTTGTGGCTCTCTGAGGGGTTTGTTCAGCCTTTTCGTACTTCAGCCAGGGAACAGCTTATTTTTTTTTATACAAAGGAGAAAGAGCCATGGTGCTGAAGCAGAGGGGAATGACCCAGGCTGGTGACTGAGTTCCTCTCTTTATATATACCCTTCCTGAAGCTTAATTAAATGAAACGCCACGTGTCCCAGCTAAGGGCAGTGCTACTGTCTGACTGGCACATAAACTCTGGTATCTGTGTCTGGACTTCCTTGTGAGCCCAGCACAGCCTGTTGTTGTCTAGCTCCTGGTGTTAAATGCAAAGAATTCAGCTGTACGGTGCCAGTGTTCATTGGTAGTTGTTGCACAAGGACTTAAGTGCATCTCTCTCCCAAAGCGCTTCCAGGACACATGCCCACTGCTGGGAAGAACTAAAGGGCAGGCAGAGCTGCTCTCTGCAGTGCATCCCCTCAGGGGCCTCAGGCTGAACCTTCTGAAGTGCTCCCTTCTCATGGGAGCCTCATGGAAAGTCTTTAGGAGGAATGGGAACAGCGGTGGAGGTGATGGTGTGAGAGAAGCCCCTTGGCTTTCCTCTTCTCCAGCTCCCAGATCTGGGCAGCCCCTGCTGGAGGAGGAGGAAGGACCTGGTTCAGAGCCCTGGGAGCCTTTGCCTGCCATTCCCCCAAGGCTGGCAGTCAAAGAATCTGTGTCAGGAATGTATTGTACACTCCTTGAATTTCTGTGAGCCTTAACGATATGAGTGCACTGAGCTGTGTTTAGCACTTTTTTACAGCATCTGTCCTCTGTCCCATTATATCTTGAATGCTGCCTTCTGCATGATAACTTAATTGCTTAGTGTCATCTTCAATGTTTAGTTCTTGAGTTTGAAGCCATGAGCAAGTGCTTGAACTGAATATGAAATGTTTTAAGATGAGTGTGTTTGACTGTGTTTTAACAGAATGTGTTTGTGAGTGTAGCTGGATTGTGAAAGCACAGATTTGCCCATGGAGGGAGAATCTCCTGGATCCCTTAGCTGCTGGATCCCTTAGCTGCTGTCTCTTGGCGTTGACTGATCCAATAAGAATTATTTTTTTTTTGAATGGTTGGAAGGACAGGGTCAGATCACACCACCACATCTTTGATAATATGTTGTCATTGTGTTGTCATATATATTTTTGTACGACTGTTCTGAATTTCTCCCAAATTCAGTTATTCAATTTAGCCTATTAAGTTTGTAAACATTTACTCAAAAGGGTGATGTAGCTTTACTGGGGGGAAAGAAAGTGCCAGAGTTGTTTGCATGGTTATTTTTGAACCAACCAGCCTCATGTTTCTGTAATGAAAAAAAACAACAACCAAACAAATCCAAAATGGAGTGGTTTTAATTATGTTGCACATAGTAATTTGGCAGTGAAATAATTTTGAGGAAAAATCTATTCTCAGAGTGCCAGTGAGCCAAAAAAACAGGTAATGAAGAAAGAAGATTAAAAATGAGCATTGTTGGGAATATCCTTTGGCTCCTGCATGACAAAACCCAAAGTGATGAAATATAGGTACACAAGCAGGTGAAGGCAGTTCATAGCATCGTTGGGTAACATGAGGCAGTCTTTCTGTCATAAATTTTACAGCACCTTTTGCCACTCTGGATATTTAACTTGCAGATGAATTACTTTTGCTTGCATCAAATGCATCATATGTGGATAATATTTATGCAAATCACAAGCTGGTTTATTTTATGGTTAGATATTTGAAATAATGTCTTTGTATGGATTTGATTTTCTGCCTTTAACTTGACACTATTCTTCTGGGGGAGAGGGTATTGGATGAATTTTGATAAACAATGCTGAAATGACAGATTTAGGCTTTAAATGAAATTGTGTTCCATAAACTGTGAAACAAAGAGTCATTACTTACCCTTAGCTACATACATTTCAGGGAAAATTATTTTTCATGCTTTGATCTACACTGTGTCATTTTACTGAGTGGCCTCATGTGCTGTATCAATCAAATCCACTGAAGATGGGTGAGAATCTCATTTAAAATCAGAGAATACAAATCATAGATTCATCTGCCTGCTGGAAAGGAAAATGTTCCATGAGTCCCAGTTTCCCCAATTACAACTGAATTATTTTTTGTAAAACTCTGGGGAAGAAAGTCCTGCAGCCTCGGTTCTCATGTATTTCTCTGCACAGACTGCAGATTAGAGACCTGGCCCAGGGCTGCCTGAGGGCCCCTCAGCTCTCGTCCTGCACACCTGCCACCCCTGCTTGTCCTTCTCATGAACACCTGAACCCAGGAAAACCAGGATGGCAACGTTTCAACAAAGTTGGTCCCACAGTGCTGGAGCCTAGAACTCTGTAGGCAAGAGCCTGGGCTGTAGGAAAGCTGCTCTCCTTTTTCTGCTTCCTTCGAGTGCTGTTGCTTTCTTGCATTGCTTGCTCGTGCCAAGCTGACAAGGACAAGAATGGTGTCGTTCTCTAAGGTGTATTTCCCCAATCTGTTTTTAGTGACACTTCAGTCCCTCATTTCCTTGCTGCAGACACCTGTAGGAGATCAAATGGTGCAGTCTGGTCCACGCTGCTTGGATTCTGCCTTCACAGGAGGTTACAGACAGTCTGAAATGTACTACAGCAGACACCCATTTTTCATTCCTGAACTTCCCCTTAGGAAGTCCACATTCTTATTTCTCTCAGATTTGTAGCAGCTTTTACTGCCCATGTTTCTGTCTTGATGTCTTACTGAGCTCCTGTTCTGACTCCTGTGGAGCTTGGAAGCTGGAAAGGCAAAGACAAACCAAGAAAATTATCTTTTTGGGCTCCTTTCCTGTAAAGCTGTGCTGCCTGTCCTCTGAAATTAACTTTCAAAAATAGTGTTTCCTACTAATATCACTGCAGGTGAATCAGTTCCTAAAACTGCAGTGAACCAGCTGTTTTGAGGTGTGGTTTTTGTTGCTTAGGATACTCCTGCTGCTTGCTTTCACTCTGTTCTTTTGACCTGCCTGGCAGGGTGGAATGTCTGTGGTTTCAGGAAGATTGACAGGTGCCCTGAAGGTTAAACTGGACACTGGAGGAGTGTGGTCCCCCTCTGATCTTGCCCCCAGTCTGTGAAGAAGCTGATTTAAAGAAAACATATGAGGCTACTTTCTTTTTTTTCCCTTGCCCCCCCCTTTTCCTTTGCCCCCCCTTTTCCTTTTTTTTTCCCTAAATATATATTTTTTAAAATTATTTTTCTTTTAAAGGAGAAGCTTTGAAGAGGTTTTTACATTCTCCCTTCTATCTCCTGCCATTGATTCTGGACTTTCAGGAAGAAGTTTGTCTGTTCTATCATGTTGCAAAATGTAATTTTCTCCTTTAGGGTGCAAGAGCAGTAAGGGTTGCTAATTAGAAATGGCTCTGGTAATGGCATTAAGCATGTTTGTTAGCAATCTGAAACCTCCAAGGATGTGTCCTTTCTCCCCTGTGCCAGTATAGGAACACCAGCAGGGACACTGCCAGCCTTCAGCATTATTTTTTTATCCTGGAACTTCTGAAGCAGAGGTTCCAGCTCCTGGTTGAGGACTGTGCAATGCTCAGAGCAAGGAGACCCTGCACTCTGAGACCTCATCGTATCTGTAATATTTTTAATAAATTCCACAGTTTTCAGTCTTTATGGAGATGATCAGTTAATCATCCCCTCAGTTAGCACAGAAAAGCTGTAGAAGCCAAGGTGGGGCCATATCCCACCCTGCAGCACACTGGAACCTGCTGTGAGTGCACGTGGATGCAGAAGTGCTTTCCTGTCATACGCTGGCTGTTTGTGCAGGTATCACATAATGTGCACATAGCCTATACCAGCTGCCTGCATTTTGGTGTGAGAATGTGGATTTTCAGAACTGAGATAGAAATCCCATTTTAAATATACTGGGAGGGGAACATCTGTGAAAAATTGCAAGAACAACTGAAACATTTGACCCATAGAAAAAAATTGCCCATTTTCTCATTTTATTTCAGATAAATCTGTGAGTGATGCACTGTTTACACAAGTAAATGCAGATTTGAAATGGAAGAAGTGACTGATTGATTTAGCTCCAGCTCTTAACATGTGCATTGTTTTTAATGTTAATTGAACATTTTGTTCACAGGGTTACTGATTTTTGCCACAGCTTAGACTGTACCTTTAAATAATTTTGTATCTAATCTAAACCTGTATCCTGTTCTGCTTCTAGTGTTAAACAAGTTATTCTCAATTCAGGTGAAGGGCACATTCTCTCTGTTTATTGTGATACTGTGAGACAAGGGAGAAGCAAGGGAAGAAAAGAGATCATGAGGAGGAGTTGTCAGTCTTGGTACCTGATTGCTGGGCTCTTTTCATCTGATAGTGATTTAAATACCATGACTGTTGAATTAATTCTCTTCAATCTTTGAATTTTTCTAGCTCTCACTTGTGCTTAGCTGGGAAAACCTAGACCGCTCTCCCATCATCTGGTGAATTCCAGCATTGGCTGAACACACAAAGCCATAATAGTTCTGCAAGAATTTAAAAGGCATTATTCTCAAATTATAAGTGGAATCAAGACTAAAGCTTCCAAGTAATGTTAGACCTTTTTCATTAGTTATAAGTGAACCTGTAACTGGTGCTTGATAATTTTGTGTTTGACTCTTCAGCTGGGTAATGACTGTTTTGCACAAATAAAAACAGGGCTCAAATTTTCATTTAACCTTTCTTTTTCCATTTGTTAGCAGCCTATAACTTTCCTGCATATCCCAAGGTGATTTGAAAGTGGGTCACCACAGAGCAAATGTGTGATTAACTGATGGAAATACTGTGTTGCTGTAGTTCTCTGCTGTGTTTTTAGCAGCAATACATTTCCAGGGTTTAGTTGTTTCCTCAGTCAGGGAGGAGACAGAGATTGCTGTGAGCAGATGACAGGGTGTCACACTTGGTTTTTATGTGAAATACAGCGTATTGTTAAAATTACGTCTTTAACCTTTGTCTGTCTCTGCTTATAACCATAAATTTCAATTATCTTACAAACACTGCTCTTTGTTCAGCTTATTCTGACAGATGTAGAGATGTGCAAAAATACTCCTCTTTCAGGAAAGATGGCCAGAATTGTCTTTTTCTTGCAAATAAAAGAATTCTTTCCTTTTCCCAGTATCATGCTTTCTTAGAGAAGAGACATTGCTGAAGGTCAAAGCCTGTGACACTCAATTTCAGTCAGGCCAGGTGTTAGGCAAAGGATTCAGCAGCTTCAGCTGTCACAAAAATGCTTTGGCAATGGAGGTAGATCTCTCACTTTGTGTACTTGAGAAAAAGAGAGGTATATCACATTTCCCTGAGACCCTGTGTGATTACTGCCTGTGCTTTGAAATCCTCGCTTTTAAGTGATGAATTTTTAGGCTTTAAAGGTTATGGGGTTATTTTTTGTTGTCGTTCTACAGCTGAGTGATTTTTAACTTACTGTTTTGTCTGTCCTGTAGCAAGACTAAGCATTAGTGGTGATGCAATACACACATGCTGAGATTTGTGTGATACTCCATTTGAAGTGCTTCCATGGAAGCTAAGCCTCTCCCACCAAACTTGAGTTTGAGGAGATAGATATGTTTGTATGTAGAAGCAAAGAGCAGAAGTGTAAGGTGTGGGCAGACCTTGGAAATGGGAACCTGTGAAAGGCTGGAATTTCTCTGAAAGTGGAGGAAGCTTTGTCTTCACTCAGTGCCCATCTGAAAGAAGGGAGCGGTAGCCAGGGTGCGCGCAGAAGGGATGAGAGCTGAGTTGTGCTGGCTCGTACAAGCTAAATCAAAGGCAACTCTGTCTCTAGCTGACATAAATGTGCATTGGTCCATCTTTGTCTCACTAAGGCAAACCTGTTATGTTCTCCAGATGTTATTTCCATGGTATCCCAGTGATAATTTCAATATTGTAGTTACACAGAAATGTTTTTTGTAATTGCATAATGTAATTTTATCTATTTATTAGGTCTTCATTCTATCTGGCTAAATCTGTGCCATCCATCCACCCAGAAAAAAAGTTTCAAAAAGTGCACCTTTTATTTGAAAATTTTTTGGGAATTGATATTGTTGTGGTTTAACCCCAGATGAAAAATACCATGCAGGCACTCACTCCTCTTGTCCTTCCTGTCATCCCCTGGGCATGAATCCTTGGTGGGATTGCTGAGCTTTATTTCTGTGTCAGGTGGAGGGTGTCCAGCTGCTCTTTTATCCCATGTGCATGCCCTGATTTTCCAACTGCATTGTTCAAAACAGCTATTAATGTTAAGTACAGAGTTAACATTCAGCATCTTAAAGAACATCTATTGTTAACACAGCAACAACTTTAGTTAAATATTTGTCATAGGGCTATATATTCTTTTGAAAGTGAAGTTTGATTTAGGTGGAAAGCTTGCTTTCTGTTAATTAATTGCCTGTACTGAAGTCAGTGAATCCCTTCAATATTTTTAAAGTTCTTTTCCCCCCACCTCTGCTTAGTAATTGAAAATTTTCCCAGACATCCTTGCTTGGTAGGATTTTCTCTTGGAGAGAAATTTTTATTGCAAGCTTCTCTTGCAAACACATTTTTCCAATAATCTCTAAATCATGTGGCATATTTCTATCCTACTGTCAAAATGCAAAGGTTTAATATAGCTCTATCAATCTTACTTGTCTGCAGTCATATGTATATACATATATATATATATATTGCCAACTCATTTCTAGCAGCATAGCTTTCATGTTGAAAATTGGTCCTGTATTTCTGCATCTACTGTTGCATTTCTTTTGAAAACGTGGCAACTATTTCACCTGCTTACTACACCGAAAAAGCACTTAAGACTTGTCAGGGTAAGGTGTGGATTTTATAAATATGAATTGTATCTACACAGAGAATAAAGCAAACATTTGAAAATGTTATTCTCTGGAGAAAAGGCAAAACTCTGCATCTTTTTTACATGAACATGGAACTGGTTCATAAGGAGTCTGTTACTATGGCAAAACTTGTAACTGAAGTTTTTAAGCACTGTCGGAGTACCTCTACCTCTGGCTTTCTGGCTTCTTTGAAGAGGTGTAAATATCACCTTGATATCTACTCTTCCATTGTATTTATGAAACTGTGGGCTAATACACAAAGTTCCTATTTGTAGCTTTGTTGCTTGTTTTTCAAGATGTGTTTTAATCCTGCCAGTAGGTAGTCATAAAAGGTGTACTTTTCCTTGTCTTATGCCAGTAAGAATTCCTGCAGCTTTAGTTTTAATTAAATGTATAAACCAGAACAATATCAACAATATTGGTAGATTTAGGATCCCAGCACACATTTAAAGTAAACATGCTAGGTATGAAAGGCATAAACGTCATGTACTATATTTGAATTTTAAATGCCCTTGGAAGATAACCTTTAAAAAAAAAAGTTGTTTGTGTAGTGGTTTAGAAACAGCCTGACTTTATCACAGTGACTCTTGATAAAATTAATTTTTGCACAACACAGTGAACAAAAACCTAATTTAATTTGTTTTATGATGCATGGAGATGAGCTGGAAACATTTGTTTATTTCCTTTCCTCGTTCTTGACCATGGATGTATTTGGAGCAGTTAATCTTCCTTAGTTTTGCTGGACTTGTCCCTTGAACATGGAAAAGCTCTTAAATGTCATTTTTCTCTGGTTTTTACTTCAGAGATGAGCGTGTATCTTCATTTTACTGTGGAAGCTTTTTTTCCCCATTCAGTTTACATTTTTTGGTGGAAGCTGGTGCTGATGTAAAAAAATACATGAAATAGAATTGTAATGTAGTGTCAGAAGCTTCCTCCTTGTTTCACTTTTTGCACAGAAATACAGAACATTTATGTATGGTTATTGGTGTCTTCGGTTTGCATTTCCTTAGTAAGATGTGATATTTAGCATTTTTCAGGTCAAAAATATTATCTTTATAATGCTGGTGGTTTCCCATATCTGATCATCATAAGGAAATTAAATGCCTTAAACCAGTTTCGCAGTTCCCCAATCACAATTTTTTGTTGTTTTTTTTTTTTTTTTTTGTCGTATTGTCAGATGTAATGGGACAAATTTGTTCCAGCCCAGAGCGTTTTTGGGTGCAGATGGTAATGACTGAAGCATGAAGGCTACATTGTCATTAGTCAAACTTTAAAAATGTTATTCTGCAGCTACTCATTAATCTGGCACCAAGCTGAAGATGTCACAATTGAGGCAGTGGCAGGATTTCCATTACTGACTATTTTCTTCAGCAGAAGGAACATGTAGTGCTTGGCAGCAAAGGAAATAAATCCTGATCCAGACTGGCTGGTGTTGTCATCAATTCCCAGCCCTGTCTCTGACCTCCAGCCACATGCTGGAGCTCATCCCTGACAGGCAGGGAATGCTGATTATCACATGCACTAGAATTAGGGTGGGTGATTTGGGGATGGAACACACAGGGCCTGATCCGGTGCTTACACCCTGCCCAGACCCTCTTCGTGTCTGTGCCTTCAGCCCTGTTCTGCTATGGATTGGCTGATGGTTAGGGGGGCTGAATCCTGTGTGCAGGGAAGTTGGTTTTAAATAGGTATTTTTTCAATCTGTTAGGATCCAGCTATTCAATGAAGTACACTTGCAGTATTCAAAGGAAATTAATTGTGTTCAAATTTTAAAGGCTGCAAAGGAAATAAAGCCTTGTCAGACAAGTATGGCATCCACCATCAATATTGCAAGATATAGATTAGCTTAACAAATAACTTTGATTGGTATTATTGGTTGTACTGAATTATGCAGATAAGGGATTAGAGTGTATTGGTGAATGACTTTTTGTCCACTATGTAAATCAAGACATGACAATTTGGTGTTTGAAGCATCTTCCTCTTGCCTCTTCTAAATTTTGTGTTGTCCCTTGCTGGGTGTCTCAGCTCTTTGCAAATTCCACAGCACGCAGAGTATAGCTTAATTCCAGAGACTCCTGGTCTGGGAGTTAAACACCAGGGAGAACACATTTGTGTTCAGCATGACGTGGATGTTTTTAGGATCACACAGTGGTCACAGCTCTGTATCAAGAGGATCCTGCCCCTGGGTGCCATGAAGATTTGACCCACCTCTGTGGTGTGTTCACACATATTGGAAAAGAGAGTTTGGGATATAGATTGTAGCATTTATTCTCATTCAAAGAAGGGTTTATAGTGTAAAATCTGTATGGAAGTTGATAGGTTTCTTTTTTAACTTTCATTGATTTCTTCAGGTGGCCAGAGCAAAGTGATCCATTTTATCTCTCTTTTGCATGCCTTTGTACAGCCCCTCCCTGCTCTGTACCCAATCCATGCAGTGAGGCTGTAATATCAGCTCTGGTAGTCTTCATTTGAGTGCAGCCTCACACTGACGCTGTCTGGGGGAGTTCTCACTCCCAAAGGCCTGATCTCCCTCCTGGCATTCTGGTTTCCTTCTTTGGTATGAGTTAATGCAGTTCTCTAGCAGTCCATACCAGAGCCCATATCCCAAGTTTAACTGAAATTCCTTTATTATGTATCTTTCCCCCTACCCTTTGCTTTTAGCCCTGGCATTTACAGTTATTTCTCAATTTTCTTCTTTTTTTTTTTTTTCCATGTGGCCACTTTCCCCCTTTTTTTTCCTATTACTATCCAGTCTTCTGAATCTTTTTGATTACTTAAGGCTCCTATAGTCCCTTTGGTATCATCTTTCACATTTATAGATTTGCTTGTCAGTCTGGCTATTACTGTCTCTGCCGGCCTTCCTGGATGTTCTGCCTTTCTGTGTAATTTTCCTCCTTTATGCTGTTCTTAATATTAAAAGAAAAATTTTAAAAGAAATTTTAAGTCTGCCTGTTTAATAAAATAGGCTTTAATTATGTTCTTATTTTTTTTATTAGAGTGCTCTATGACAGGCATGGCAGCACTTGCTATAGTCTAAGTGTGTAGCATCTAAATTTCTGTAGTCCTCCTTCAGAAGATTTATTTGATCAATGCAGAATTATTTTATGTAATTACATATATGTATTTAATGTAACTATATAATGCAGTGTTCTTGAGCTTAAGGCATGGGCATAAGAGAGGAAGGAAAGCCCTGTTCTGCTCTGAGCCCTGGATTTGGTTTGCATTGTAGCAAGCAGTGGAGGGCTTGCTTTAAATATTTAAGAGGATCTCTTCTTCCACTGCTGTTTTTTTTCTAGGATTTTTGTATATTCTTCTTTGCACTGGCAATCTCTGCCTTTTCTCCCAAATCTTGATTTTTATGTTGCAGATCTGTTCCTTCCCATGGCTTCTCTCCCTTCAAGTATCATTTTAGCAGCCTGGTTTCCAAGGTGTGGTATCCCATCCTCTCCAGGGAGGAGCCCTGTTTGCTCTGTTCCCCCTCCAACAGCTCCAGTGGTTCTGGGTGTTCTGCAGTGCTTTTCTACACTTCCACCTCTCCATGAGCTTTTTCCACCTCTCCATGAGCTTTTTCCACCTCTCCATGAGCTTTTTCCACCTCTCCATGAGCTTTTTCCACCTCTCCATGAGCTTTTTCCACCTCTCCATGAGCTTTTTCCACCTCTCCATGAGCTTTTTCCACCTCTCCATGAGCTTTTTCCACCTCTCCATGAGCTTTTTCCACCTCTCCATGAGCTTTTTCCACCTCTCCATGAGCTTTTTCCACCTCTCCATGAGCTTTTTCCACCTCTCCATGAGCTTTTTCCACCTCTCCATGAGCTTTTTCCACCTCTCCATGAGCTTTTTCCACCTCTCCATGAGCTTTTTCCACCTCTCCATGAGCTTTTTCCACCTCTCCATGAGCTTTTTCCACCTCTCCATGAGCTTTTTCCACCTCTCCATGAGCTTTTTCCACCTCTCCATGAGCTTTTTCCACCTCTCCATGAGCTTTTTCCACCTCTCCATGAGCTTTTTCCACCTCTCCATGAGCTTTTTCCACCTCTCCATGAGCTTTTTCCACCTCTCCATGAGCTTTTTCCACCTCTCCATGAGCTTTTTCCACCTCTCCATGAGCTTTTTCCACCTCTCCATGAGCTTTTTCCACCTCTCCATGAGCTTTTTCCACCTCTCCATGAGCTTTTTCCACCTCTCCATGAGCTTTTTCCACCTCTCCATGAGCTTTTTCCACCTCTCCATGAGCTTTTTCCACCTCTCCATGAGCTTTTTCCACCCCTCCATGAGCTTTTTCCACCCCTCCATGAGCTTTTTCCACCCCTCCATGAGCTTTTTCCACCCCTCCATGAGCTTTTTCCACCCCTCCATGAGCTTTTTCCACCCCTCCATGAGCTTTTTCCACCCCTCCATGAGCTTTTTCCACCCCTCCATGAGCTTTTTCCACCCCTCCATGAGCTTTTTCCACCCCTCCATGAGCTTTTTCCACCCCTCCATGAGCTTTTTCCACCCCTCCATGAGCTTTTTCCACCCCTCCATGAGCTTTTTCCACCCCTCCATGAGCTTTTTCCACCCCTCCATGAGCTTTTTCCACCCCTCCATGAGCTTTTTCCACCCCTCCATGAGCTTTTTCCACCCCTCCATGAGCTTTTTCCACCCCTCCATGAGCTTTTTCCACCCCTCCATGAGCTTTTTCCACCCCTCCATGAGCTTTTTCCACCCCTCCATGAGCTTTTTCCACCCCTCCATGAGCTTTTTCCACCCCTCCATGAGCTTTTTCCACCCCTCCATGAGCTTTTTCCACCCCTCCATGAGCTTTTTCCACCCCTCCATGAGCTTTTTCCACCCCTCCATGAGCTTTTTCCACCCCTCCATGAGCTTTTTCCACCCCTCCATGAGCTTTTTCCACCCCTCCATGAGCTTTTTCCACCCCTCCATGAGCTTTTTCCACCCCTCCATGAGCTTTTTCCACCCCTCCATGAGCTTTTTCCACCCCTCCATGAGCTTTTTCCACCCCTCCATGAGCTTTTTCCACCCCTCCATGAGCTTTTTCCACCCCTCCATGAGCTTTTTCCACCCCTCCATGAGCTTTTTCCACCCCATGTTCTTTTGGGGATTGTGGGGAGAAGACTGATCTGTACAGCTGTTTCACAGAACTTAGAGAAGAACTCTCTGCTTCAGGTGGTTTGTAACCATTTCCAAAAGCTTATGCTTTCCAGTCAAGTTGCTGTCCTGCAATCCAGTACAGAAGTTGTCAAGCCATTTTTAATGAGTCCTTTGCTCAGATGGTTTGGGAACACATTGCCAGTTGTACAAACTCCTGAAGACTGATGGGTGGTATTTACAGTCTCACAATTTGCACTTGTGTGTGGTAATTGGATTTTTCTTAATTAGGGAAAGTGGGTGGACAGTTTATCACTTAGCAAGGTCCTTACCCGTTAAAAGGATCAATAACATTCTTCATGGATAGCCTCCAGACCAAATATACACGGAACAGATACCTGAACTGGAATGGATGAGTAAAGCAATTGTTTATCTGAGTAGTTTGCAGAAGGTGAATGTTGTAGGCTAAAACAGAGTCTGATTTCAGCTGGGTGCAAGCCAACAAATATCTTTCTGAAGTTTAGCTGCCTTTTTTTTTTTTTTTTGGTTGCCACTTGCTTGCTTAGGGAGAAATTAACTTGTGTGCAAGGAGCAATCCCAAGACCCCAAACAGTGAAATCCTATCTAAACCCATTTTTTTTCTTTTTATTTTAAAATAATATTAGAGGCTGTCATTGTGCTGTCTCTACTGTATCCCCGTCAGTTTTACCTTGCCAGGCATGGTGTGGTACAGTGCCTGCAGGCTGGGTGTTCTTGTGCTGCTCTTCAGAGGGCTGGAGCCCAAATGATGCTCAAAACCTCATGGCTGCTCAACCTGAATTTAGTTCAATGTGAATGCTTAGAGATGTGGTGTGCTTTGCTTTTTGTTTAAAGCCCAGAAAATACCCACCTTAGTCTGTAGGAGTGTTGTGCCTAGGTTTGTCTTTTCCCAAATATTATTTTGATTTTTATCTTGCCTTAATAACTTAAATGATTGAATCATAATTTTTTAAACAAAAGTAGTGTAAGAAAGGGGCACTTAAACACAATTAAAATAATCACCCCATTGTTATTATTATAGCTTACTGTGTAGTGACTTCCATGCTGGAGGATCAGAAAACAGCTCACAAACAATGTGCAGTGATGATTTACGTGCTGCTGAAATGAAGCTGCCTCCGGAAGGAGATACAAAAGTGCACTAGGCAGTCTTCTGTTCTCTTGTGTTCAAGAGAAGAACAAAATGAAAAGCAGTTTAATCTGCTGAGAATCTTAGAGGGAAATCTTGAACGGTAGGGGTTGTGGTAACTGGAAGTGGCCATTTGTGTGACTGTTCCATTGAACATTCTGTATATTTGAGCACATCCAGGTGCTGCAGGAAAGGATTCACCCTGGATTTGAAAAGGCTGTGTGCAAAAATGAAAAACTTGCACACAGTCCCACGTTGCTCCCTGTTCCTACTTCCTTCAATCCCAGAGCAGAGAAATATTGTGGAAGAGGAACTTGGGATAATATAGGATAACAGCCAAGAGCTTTGAGAGTAAATGACCTTAATTTTTGTAGGGGAACCTGGAGAGATGGATCTTGATGAACAGTTTTTAATGATTGATACCAAGAGGTGACCAGCAGATCGGGGGCTGTGCGGATATAAGGGAAATCCCCAGTGAATGTCAGCTGCTGAGCATGCTGGCATCACTTGAAAATTCATCTGATTTTAATTAGAGAAGCCTAGTGGGATTAAAAGTCTAAATAAAGCTATTGGAAGCCACAGAATTCTCTAACCAAATAGTTTTTATTTGCCCTCAGTTTGTACTATTCAGCAACTGACTTTATTACTTGGATCACAGTTGTTTTGGAGGTTTTTACTGTGCTTCAGTGCAGAGTAAAGGATATTCTTTATCTGAAAAAAACCAGTGTGTAGGAAGAAAAAGTTTCTTGCCTTGTTGCATTAGCTTCCTGCATGCAGTGGGGAAGTTTCAGAATTTGCATGGCCTTGTTAATCTGGAAGGTGAGAACTTTGTCCTGTCATAGTCTTTTATTTTTTTTTTTTTTAGAAAGGCATAGAAGAGCAACATATTCTGAAATTCTGTATTGCTTTCTGTCTCTCTTGGCTTCAGAGCAGCTTTTTGAAGCAAGTATAGACCAGGGCACCTGTTACTTAGTCTGGGAATTTGTTTTTAAATCTATTATGATACAATTACATTTAAAGCTATGGCAGCTTGTGGAACTTATATAAAGACTGAGTTTTAAAAGAAAAAAAATTTGTGAAAAATATTTTCAAGCCAAGAGGGGCTTTGCACCCATCCATTGGATTGTCTCTTGGGAGCTACTGCTCACATGGATGAAGTTGGTTCCTCAGTGGAGCTGCTTCTCTGCTATGCAGGTGGTAAAATATTCAGTATTTTTTCAACAGATGTATGTGGAGAAGTTCATTAATTGGCAAATTCTTCATCCATTCTGAAGCCCCTGTGGCAAACAGCACCAACTTCAGCCTGCTGTAAGAGCTGTATGAAGAGCTTCTGCCTTTGATGCTTTAAAAAAATTCAATTGCATTCAGAGTGGGACCTTAAATTACTTTTCCTCAATAAAAAGAGAATCCTCTTCACTCCTCTTCCTCTTTACTCTTGTTTGCAAGTTGGTAGAAGTAAAATCCTGTGTAAATTAGGCATCTGGGAAGTTTTTAAGGAATATCAGTTCATGAAATGTTGCAGAATTTTACAGGTGGAGCTCAGCAGTGGGGTACACAGAAAAATGAAAGAACAGATGGGGGGATGTGTAATGCTTGGACTTCAGTTGGTGAGAAAAAAACGGAGATGTTGGAGTTAAAATACAGTCCAGAAGTGGTTAAAGGTATAAACCTGAGTAGGAAAAACAAGAAATACTTGTGGAGACTCATTAAAAGGATGGAGCACTGATCAGAGAGGATTTCAATTACTTCAAGCTTGAGTGGAATAATAATTTCTTAATGCTTGAGAAAAGCTACATGTGTTAGCATAAAGTTTTTTCACTTGCTTGTACAAATTATAAGAGAAAACAATCTCTGAGGATATTTTGGACATAATCCCAGGAATCGAAGAAGGACCTGTATGGTAAATAAGATGGATGCTGGTGAGCTTTTATAAGGTTGAGTGATCATACTGCTATTGGATTTGAAATATCTTTGAGGCTACAACATGTACAAAGAGTAATGGCACACAAGTATTAAATTTTGAAACGTCAGTATTCGAAGAAGTATGCAATGAATTGAAGAAAATTGATGGGGATGCAACTATTGTCCCCAAAAATGTGTTGTGAGAGAATGGAGGAAATGTTTTAGGAACAGATAAGAAAGATGCAACCTATATTCTTTCCAATAAAATGTAAATGTCAAACATGTTATCAGTCATCTCAAGGCAACAGTTTAGCAGTGAAATAGGAAACTGCAAAGAGATTAGAAAGAAGAATCAGCCCTGGTAAATTATTTAAAAAAAAAAAAATGTAGAAGCAAAAATAATATATGGAGGATACAAAGTGAGACTTGCAATACCACAGAAAATAGCAAGGCAATTATGTTTGGAAGATGAAACCTTTTTCTGCCTAAAAATAATAATGGGAGTTAGAGAGATTAGAACTAAGTGAACTTCAGTTCAAAAAAGCCCATCTGTTCCTGCCACTTCATGGTTTCCTAATCTTCTTTTTTATCGCCGCAGACATCAGTTCTCACTCTTCAGAGTGATAGTTTGCATGGCTTTGTTCACTTCCATTTCTAACTCGAATGATTCCTAATGAAGATCTTGTTTGACTTTTGCATTTATTATTCCTCTATTACCCCTGGCATTCCCCTATTCCTTTTAAGAACACACTATCTTTTGAATTTATTGGTATCATTCAGAATTTATCAGTGTTCTAAAGTTAGATTGGGCTGAACTCTACATGCTTGGGGGTTAAATGGAAACAATCTTTCTCCCCATGTTAACCAGGATTACTCAGACTTTGGGTTTGAAAGTGGAGCCTTATAAATTGGGTCTGAGTTGCTCAATAGCCTCAGAGACCCTTATGCCTCTCACTAGTTTTAAGAATAAGGGTCAGGCTTGGAGGTTCCTCTAAGCTGGTGTCCTTACTCTGATAATCCTGATAAGCTCATGGGTCACCCAGGTTTGGGGTTAGCCCCGGAACAGCTCCTGGCTGCCAGCCCAGCAGTGCCAGTAGGTGTGTGCTTTACAGAACAGCTACTGCAAGCACTGTACCTGGCACAGCTTCCCTCCATTTGCGTCTTCTCCTGCATCTTCAATATTTTGACCATATTTTAGACAACAGGTGGTTTTTTTTCTCCCCTCTTTCCTCATTGAAGAAAAACCTTTGTGCCGTTGTTGTTTACAGACCTGGATTCTCCTGCTCAGCTGACCTTCAAACATTCATTGCTCTGTGTCTGATTTAGCGTGCTCCCTTAGATGCCTGAAAACAGCATAAATGCCATGCTCATGAACCCATCTATCTTCAAGTGCTGAAAGGAACCCAGAATCCATCAGAGCTGCTCCTTGTGAGTCAACTCCAGGATAGTCACAATCATAAAAATGTCTGGTGCTGGGTCCAAATTTTTGGCTGGTGTAATAAGCCTTCCAGTGAAGGTAGTAGAATTGCAACAACTTGTACCCCACAATGAGATCTGTCTCACCATGTCACTTGTTTTTGACTTAAGTGTCCCAGTTGTGCTGTGCTGTGAAATTGCTGCAGTGTTGGTTCAATTCATGCATGATCTATAGGAGCACTGTGGATGTGGGGATCTGCTGGTTCTTGTGATTCAGGAGATAAGACTGGAAAGAGAAGGCTCTTTTTTTATCCCTCCCTTGAAAAGCTGTTTTCCATTCTTTTTCTGTTTTCTATTTCTTTTAAGTATTCAACTGTGGGCTGAATGATGAGAAACGAGGTGAACACATTCAGCTTCTCACTGATGGGAATGCTTAGAATTTCTCACAGATATGCTTAAATATTTTCTCAACAAAGTCAGTCACCAATTTGTTAAATTCGGGACTCTTCTGAAGTGTCCTCCTTTTGTGATGAGGATCTTTCAGATCACATCCAATTTTCACAGGAGAGCCGTTTCACTGGTGTTTCAATGGAAATTATACTTGTACCCTTGTACTTATTCTGTGGGGTTTTGGTGCATGCACTACAGTTTTAGCCTGAGTAATTCAAAGATATGCATCAGTGTTTTTATGTTTCAAATGTCTGTCTTGTATAGATTTTGATTTTTGCATTCCAGAAAAATTTACTTGTTTTTGTGGCATTGAAAATATTTTGAATACATCACCAGTAAATAAGAGTTGAAATAATTTATGGAGAGGAGTAGTGGCCAACATTTATGGATAAGTATCCCAAAGCTGCTTTCAAAAGACGATAGGCAATAATACACTAGGCTGTTCTCTTCTGCTAATGTGTACACAAACATGGTCATCAAAAGAATCTTCTTTAATTGAAGGTTTTAGTTGAAATTAAATCTCTCCATAATAGACAATGAGGATTGGTTTTCAACCCATTTATCTCTCTGGTAATGAAATCTAAGGATTTGCTGCCTGTAGGACTGTTGGGAGAACAGGAGGATTTGATTGTCTTTCTCGAGACTATGTTATGTTAACTTTCCTGCCTGGACTATGGAAGGACAAAAAGCAATAACTCACTTATATGAAGACAACATTCTCAGGGCTGTTGTCATGGAAACAAAGTGGCAGCAGCTCCTTTTCCTTGAATAAATTCAGTAGGCAGGCTAACAAAGACTGAGCCTAGAACTTGCACGCAGGCTCTCCCTGCCTCAGCAGCCAGGTGTGCCTGAAGCTCCTGCCTGGGGCTGGGTCTCCGTGCTCAGCCTCTCTCAGGAGAGCCACACAAGTGGCCTTGGGCTGATGGACTGTGTGACAAGGACAGTGTCAGTTTGTTTGGACAGGGACATTACAAGACAGGTTGCTTTTCTTTTGTATTTTATGTTGGCTGGACTCAAAGTTCAAGTTCATTAACCCTATTAGTCTTTGGCTCCTTAATCAGAGAGGCTTCAGGAGCTGTTCTGTTCACTGACACAAATCTTGATTGTGCTCACAAAGCTGGGTAATTGTATTTGAGGAAGCAAACCAGGAGCTCAAGAGTATTGGTTTCTCTGCCCTAAAAAGTGCCTCAGCAAATTATGAGCTTGTTTTTTCTGTAGAGAAAAGCCAGCAGCTTTCTAACCTTTGTGCTCACTTCTGCACTTTGAATGCAGTATCTTGCTTCTAAAAATTTATCATAATACAACTTTGTTTTACCATTTAAGCACTTGTTTTATGAGTTGAGCTGTGTCAAGGAGGAAGTGTTTGCTACCACATTTCAATCCTAATAGCTACAGGACAGCAGGGAGTAGAAGGAAGAGAACCTGGAGGGAGATGGTAGAATAAGGAATGCTTTCATTTTAGTGAAATCTTGGTAATTACTATTCACCTGTTGGGCCTGTCCCAAAGTATATTTCAAGTCAATGGAAAAAGCTCTTGCTGAAGCGTCAATGGCCTTCAGGATGATGATTTCATATGCTACCATGAAACAATAGCGTTCTTCAGGAGTATGGTTAGTCTATTCTACTATAACATATCTGAGTATCCTGAAATAAACTCTGGAACATGTCCTTCAAACAGAGACTGTTTAATGTACCCATACAGGAAGTTTGAGGAGAACTGAGGTGGCTAAACTGAAAGTATGGCATGGCATTGTGCAATCTGAATGTATATTTTGTTCTTTTTAAGTGAAATGGTATCTGGTCTTGTGCTGTCTTCATGTCTCTTCATTACTCCTTTCCCATTAATTGTGAGAAGGGCAGGAATTACCCTGGTAAACTCTCATGAAGAGTGAGTTTTGCCTTGTGCAAGTATTTTCATAAAGCAGAAGATTGGCAGTGAGCACCTTTTGCCAGCACATGGAAATGCTGTGGAACGGAGCCTGATCAAAGTTCATTGTCAGAGCAGAGGGAATTTTATTTGGTTAATCTCAGTCAGGAGATGTGTTATCACAGACTCATGTCAACTTTATGTGGGGTGCAATGGGAAGCATAGGATGGCCAATGAGCAAAAATTCTCTGTGTTTCTGTTGATGTCTAATAAGATATTCATCGGCTTGTGTTGTGTAAGAGCACACCAGGGCAAGTCAGTACAGCTGCAGAGTTGGCATCACATATCTACAGAAGATTGTGTTTAAATTTAGAAACAGCTGGAAGATTAAATCCCTAATTCAATGAAGAAAAAATAGTGCCATGAAAATGTGAATTTGAATCTGAGTTGAATTTAATTCATTTAAACTCAGGTGAAGAAAGAGCTGAGGAATCCAAGTTTTAAGTGTGCTTGCTATTTGCTGTTTGGTATCCATGTGGCAGGTGAAGTCCATTCCTGCTTATTATATGCCTTTTCATTTTTTATTGATGTAGGTTTTAAAAAAAAGCACTTCTTTTTTTCTTTTTTCCCCTCCCTTCTGCTTCTTCCTGTTAACCTTGTGTTTATTGATCTGTTATTATCCTGGAATTTCCCATTGCCTTTTCAGGTAGGATGTCTATAATGCAGGTATGTCTGTTTGCTTTACAGATTTTTTTTTTTTTTTAAGAGCTGTTTTGCATACTGGGTAAAACTTGAGTTTCTTGATCTCTCCTCATACCTCCGACACCTCTGTGCTGCAAAGGTAAATCCAAATATTAGAGCTGAAGGAAACAATCTCCTTTGCTACAGAAATTTGAACAGCTGCGCGTGAAAGGATAAAAATGTTTTGCCAAGTTAATCTCATATGATTTACTGCCTATGCCTAATCTGCTTGGAAGTGGCTATGAATATTCTGATATCCTTTGGAAATTACTGACTAGGCTGTGAGAGCAGCTGGAGAAAGCAGGGAGCTCTAGGATGGCTGCCTCTGGAACACACACCTGCCTGCCTGTCTGGAGCAGCTGAGGCCAGAATCTTGGAACAATGAAAATTCACTGTTATTTGTTGCAGCAATAAAAATAATGCTGTCTGCATTCCCAGGAACTTCTGGAAGACAGAGCAAATATGGGCATGGCGCTTGCAACCTGTTAAGTAAATTTATGGTTGGCATTTAGTGAGTTAGTGCTGGCAAGAAAGGGGAGGCAGAAATCCCAAGGCAGGCCTACGCCAGCCCTGCCAGCTCAGGTCAGTGCTGTGGATTTTCCCAATTTCCCTGTTATGCAAATGTTATAAATAGCTTTCAAGGAAAAGTATATTTGATTTGTTTGTTTAGTTTTTTTAGATAGCTGTGGAATACAGTTTAATGATGTTTAAGATTTCATTTTCCTCATGTATTTATGGTATGTTATAAATGAGTCTTATTCTTCCCAGTAATCACTGAATGCTGTTAACAGTACAGGCTTGTTTGACAGTGCTGAAAATTTATGGCAGCAATTCTAAATAGAGGCAATTTATACATTGCCAGAAGAAAGGAAATATTTTTCCTCTTTATCCTAGTTTGTATAATTCTAACTGCTAACATATTCTACAGATCTCTCAGAACTTTACAAATACATTTCCTAAATATCTCATTTTAGATATTTGTTTCTGCAGTCATTCTTTACAAGTTTTATGCTATTTTAAAAATACACCAATTCTCACAAATGCAACTCATTAATTTTTTGAGATCTAATTTGAATTGAGGATTTCAGCAAGAGGGACTCATAGCAGTGGAAAGTGAAGGATTTTGCTAAGTGCAGCTGTGATAGCACATACCGGAGGAAAAAATTAAATTATGCAATGCACCACATTGCAAATCTGTCCAGGTCTGAAACTGAGGTGTCACTGTGGGGTACTCCATGTGCAGCTGCAAAAAAAAAGTGCAATTTCTCCATGCATGAGAAATACAAGTGATGATTCCTTTCAGCAAAAAGCTGATTCCTTTATGGCAATTGAAAAAGTAATTGATAATTGATTCAGGATGTTTTTTAAATTAAAACATTTGATTCTACTTTTCACCTTTAAATATTTTTGGATACCTTTTTCCAGGTGCTAAAGAAATTTTGACATGGCAAAAGGAATTAATTCTCACCCACAGCACAGGACTCATTGCCATGAGGGTTAACTGGAATCCAAAAATTTGGGGTAGAAATAGTAATCTACAGAAGTAACACAACTATTTAATCTACCAGTCTTTGGAAAAAGGAAAAAAAACTCCCTTATGCTTCAGCGTTCAAGCTCTCTTTGGCCTAATGAGAGCTGGGAAGTGACCTCTTGCACACAGGAGATTATCTGTTTCTAAATTCTCCCTGAAGCATCAGGTAAGAGTTCAGCCACAGGAACACCCTGTCTGACATGCTGAAGTACAGGAATTCTCTCAGGATTCCCTAGTGTGATCTGTAAAGGGCCCTGGTGAAAGGGGAAGCAATTTTGGGTAGAAGTGATGGGGTAGATCCCTGGGTATCTGGGCTTGGCTCTTTGCTGTGCTGAGCTTTTCTTGCATTAATGTGGGAAAGTCACCTGGACCTATTTCTAGTAGGGGCTGTTGGGCTCTAAGGCTTGAATCAAACCCTGAAAGTTTGAACTGTTCCACCAGAGTTACCTGCTGTGCTAATGCACAGGTTGGTTTGTATTGATTACATGAGTAACAAAGAGCAATTAGGCTCGTGAATTAGCCACCTCAGTTAATTGCCCAAGGTAATTTGAAAGATGGATCGGGGCCTAATGTGGTCTAAAGGAAGAAAGACTGCAGATTGAGCTAAATCAAGTTAGCTGAGATCAATGTGTCCTCTGGCTTGTGGTGAGAGGGACAAACCTGTAACCTGAGCTTGCTTATTTTTGTGCCTGGCTCTCCTGGGAAGAGTATCTGGTCAAGTCAGTGCTTTTATTTTTCAGGAGGAAGATAACAATAGAGAGGAAAGCAGATCTGATATAATTTTCCCTTTGTTCTATCTTTTTACAAATGCTATTTTAATGCTCATGTACTCTGGAGGTTCAGGTAAAAAACCTCACAGCTTCATCAATGGTGACTTTCATTCATCAAATGCTCATCAAGTCTCCCGTGCTTTGAACAGGACAGGAAGGCAGCTCCGTGCTCTGTCCTACATGAGGCAGGCAGTCCTTTGTGAGCACAGATGTCCCTTCAATGGAGGCTTTTATCAGTTTTAAAGCTGGCATTTGCACTGTCAGTCAGCAGTGCCAGGCTCCAAGCTGGGAGAATCCAGCATTTGTTGTCAGCTCTGTCTGGTGACTGTCACTGGCCATAGCACTCACCCTACATTTCTTTGGTCACTTTTTTCTACAGCTGTCAGCTGGAGCAATTCAGTCTTTCCTGTTAAATCCCTTTAAGTCACAAGCTTTCTTCTGGCTTGTATTTGTTCCGGATCTGTTCCAGGTCTGTTTATGGGATGGCTAGATGTGTCTGAGGAAAGAAAAAAAATAAATGTTTCTATTCCACAGATATTCATATTGTGTTCAATTTGAGACTGAACTTGGAAAGTGGGAGTTTCTGTATAAATAGTGATAGATTTTTGTGTTTGTTTGCTGATCAACATCACTTTCAGGTACTATCTGTGATTTTGGGAAGTAGGGGCTTGCTGAAGAAGCTGTTGTGAAGTTGGGATATGATCTACTCACAACATTATTGGTGTTGTGACATATTTTTATGTACTATCATATTGAAAACAGCTTTTCATTGCACTTTAATCTGAGAGGCCTCTGTTCCTCGGGGGCAAGCTCTGGAGCCAGAGTGATACACTTTTAAAACTAAGGTCACTGCAGCGTGTCATGACCTGTGCACTCTAGAGCACAATAATATTTGAAAATTTAGTTTGTTTGTTATTTTTTTAGTTATACTTGGGATCCTAAAGGGCAAAGGTTGCTGGAAGAGGTCAAATTACATTCAACAAAGATGCCTTTCAGACCTTGTTCTGTTTTCTAAAAGTAATTGCTGCTGTCACAGGGAAACACTGAGATGTGTTTATATCACTGGGGATTGTGTGCTTTTTCTGTTTTTTCAGTGTTCCATGTGTACATAATTGATGTTTTAGCACTTTGCACTGCCTGCATGTATTTATCTCTTTGTTAATAAGACAAATACTCTTAGACTCATAAAAAACAGCTGACATGAGCTAAATTGGGATGTCCTGACTAAAGACCTTAAATAAATAAGCAGACTTTAATGTGGGCAAGTAGTGCTAACTGTAATTACCTGGGGCTGTGTGCCATGGAACTGTACCAGAAGTCAAACAAGCTAATTTCATTATTTTAATGGAAGTTTGCATCCCATTCATTAGACTGGCATATGACTAGTCATTAATAACAGTTTGTTTCAAAAGCTATGGTGGATAAAGGTTGATTAAAAATTAATGAGGCCCAGACCCATTGCATTGCCATAGTGTCAAGCTGTTTAAGTGTGTGGAGGTAAAATAAGAGCAGGCTTTAAATACTCTCTTGAGTTTTTCTGTTTTATATGATTTATATATTTTTGCTCTTGGCCATGGAGGAGCAAGAACTTGTGAATATTTTTCCTTGCTGTAGATATCATCAATAAATTATACAGTTAAATAAGTTGTTAGCAAAACCAATTGCTGTGTCATAGTGATGCATTTTTAGAAAATACATTTTGTTGATGATCCAGTAAATGTAGGACTTCATTAGCTGGAGCTCTAGTTGCCCTCAATTCCCTGGGAAGTCAGTGGCATTTGATTGGCACCTGATATGCCAATGGCCCGTGACTGGAGCTGCCTGTGCTCTTGCCAGCATCAGTGCTCACATTTCATTTCAGGAGCAGGGCTCCCCTCGAAGCAGGCCAATCTCTTTAAATCTCAGCACCTGGCTAATTTCCCTGGAAGCAGGAGCTGGAATACTGAATGTAAAGGCTGTCAGCGGAGCTCAGGCTGATTTCTGTCACTGTGGGGCTGAGGCCATTTACTGAAGCTAGAAGCTGAATTCCTCGGATTTTAGTTTAAGTACTTGCGAAGACTGCACCTTTAGACTGATGGTTTTCCCTGGGCCAAAGAAGTGCCTGTTTACAGGGGCAGAGGAGAGGTTAGAAGGAATAGCTCTTAAGGAGAAACAGAAACGCAGACCTAGGCCATTATCTCAGTATGGAAATTTGTATAAAACAAAAAGAGGAGGGGAAGGCACTGTTACACTTGAGGTGTAAAAAAAAAAAGAAACAAAACCAAAACGCAAATCAGCACCCCTTCTGTGTTCCAATACTCATTCCTCTGTTGTCTCAGTCAAGGAGGGCTGGCTGCAGGGTTAGGAGGCTCTCAGATATTTTAAGATGAACTGGAGCATTCTAACAGGGGCTGTTCTTCGAGCAGTACTCTGTACAGAAATGACCGTAGTCGAATCGTTCCTTTCGTGTGAGTGGTGGCAAACCTCTGAGCTCTCAGAACTTGGAAGTGGTTTAGGAAAGGGTCTAAGAAGTTTTGTGCCGCTTTCATTGTACCCTGTGGAGTGCTCTGCAGCAGCTTCCTCCTGGCACTTTGCTGCCCAGTGGGAAGACTGTCAGACCCCTTTGCAGCTTTACCCTTTCTTGTTGCTGGAACAGCAAGACTGTGTCCCAGAGAGGGGAATGGTGCAGGAAGGCAGAGGGATGGAAAGACTGGATTAGTTTGCATAATGTAGCAGAATGTGGCGCACAAAACTAATCAAAGTGATGTCAATGTAGAATTATGGTACCCTCCTAGTACTACCTTTTTTTCATCCTTGCAAACTTTAGCAAAATGCAATTGCTTTTCACCCAGGTGAATGACACCAGACACACAATATTAGTCTGCTGTTACTTCCGAAGCCGGCACAGGATGCTGTTCGGTTTTATAAAGCTTGAAATATGATGCACCTATGTGCTCATCTTTCAAGCTGGTGTGTAACCATGTTTTGGGGATTCAGCAGGACCTCAGGGTCGTACTTTTCCTCAGCCCAGCAGCCTTGTTGTGGTCTTGTGAGGTTGAGGTCCAGTGTGCACCAAATCTGGTTGTCAGACCCCAAAGCCCAAAGGTACTAAGTTTTTTATTAACAAATATTAACTCATTCAAATAGCAATCTGCATGTCTCAGTGATTTTGCAGCCCTCCCTGAAATACCTTTGTTCCTTACTGTTATATCTTCAATATGCTCAACTTCAGTTTAAATGGTCTATGAAACAGCTGAACTTAAACCAGGAGACTGTCAGAGAGATCTGTAGTGACCATATGGTATTATAAAACTACAAAAATATGAGAGAGGGTTAAGCCAGTTCCAGTTGCCAAACTTGCAACTTGCTTCTAATAAACACTGAACTATCTGGCATCTGCTGTCCCTCAGGTGATACCATCAAGAGTGGAAGTAGATGTTTCCTTTTAATTGCATTGTTTATGTCTAGAGGGTCCAGGGACACCATGTGATGTTTATCTGGCTTTTCCATGCATACTGAATCAGCCATTTCAGGGAGAACTTTGTTATTCTTGCCAATTTTCTCTCCAATTAGACTGAGTTGCACTCAACATTTTTTGGAGTCACATTCTGTGTGACTTCAAAAGTGAAAGTCCCAGCAGTTACTTTCAGTGTGTTTTTTGCTAAGATTGTTCATTTTATATTCACTGTTATTTAGTATTTTGGCAAGAAAAAACTAGGTCAGTGCTTTCAAGGAAATATGTGGATGAAAAGTGCAGAGTGATACAGATTTAGGGCTCCATGGGTCAGAGATAGGTTTGGGAATTGAGTTGTTTCATTTGAGCCAAAAGGAATTCAGTAGAACTACAGCTGAGGGAATTTCTGTGAAAAAAAATCTGAGTTTAACTGTCTCCCCCTATCAAAGTAGAAATCTGTTAAATGGGTGGCACTTCTCTTTCCAAGACGTCTTTAGGAATGATGGAGCCCTGCTCTCCTGAACACCTGCCTACCCATGGCCAGTGGTGAATGAATGCCTTTTTTGTTTTGTGTGAGTGCAGCTCTTGCTTTATCTGTTAAGCTCTCTTTACCTCAACCCATGAGTTTTCTCACTTTAATTCTTCAACTCTCACCCCATCCCATGGTGGGAGAGCGAGGGAGCAGCTGTGAGGGGCTTAGTTGCCCACTGAGGTTAAACCACCAGAGTTCTGAACAGAAATGAGCTGTTCCCTTGAACAGTTAGGAGACATCAGGGATATGCTCCTGATTGAACTGGGAACTGACCCAGGAGCCCAAGGAATGATGTGGCATAAAGCAGGATTTGCTGTGTCAGTGGGAAAATCGTCTGATTCTTGCGGGAAGGCTGGGATTGGGCTCAGCTGAACGCAGTGGCTGCAGGAGCCACAGCAGCAATGAGCTCAGAAAAAGCAGTTCCATCTGAGTGGAGGCCTGTCAGTTTGACAAATAGTGCTGTACAGCTCCTGTCACCCAGGAGCAGTAATTCCCATGGTGAAGGGCATGTCTGATTGGCAAGGCCTCAAGATAAATTCCCCTCCTGGCTGGGGTTCTCTGTGGGCACCAGAGTGAGCAGGCACAACCTCTTCTGGGGATTCTTCTGAGGGCTGGACGCATGTTTTGATGATGCAAGCTGTCAAATTCCATTAGCATCTCCGTAAGTATTTGAAATTTCGTGCTCATCCACAATGTGTGAGGTGCTCAGAGGCAGTGTGACACAGGAAACTTGCAGGCATTTGTTCCTCCAGCATCAACTCAGCTGGCTCAGAGCACAGAACCTCCACACATTCACCTGGACAGGGTAAAAGTCTCAGCAGGGATCCCTTCTGTCCTCTCCCCTTTTCCAGAGCATCATTTGCTGCCGGGGAAAGCTCCTGGTGTGAGCTGAGGGCTCTGCCCTGGCTGCTGCTGTGCAAGGCATGGGGAGGGGGCAGGAAGGTCTCACTGGCACCCCAATGCATGAACTCCTGGAATTCCCTTAAAACCAGGGCGAAGGCCAGAACAAGACAGGATAAGCAGCAAAGTGTCATTTTAAATTAAAAAGTCCACCTAGGAAGGTATCCAGTGTGCCCATAGGCTCCTTGGGCACATGGGAATTGCTATCTCATGGGGCAATTCCTCACTGTCTGAGCCCTGATCTTTGTTGGTGCTGACAGTACCTGGCAGATGTGTTCATCTTTTTATGGGAGAGTAATTAAGCTTCTGCCTCTTTATCACCATCTCTTTTTGCGCCAAAAGAACACAGGGCCTTCAGAAAAGCAATGCTAGACTTAATAGTTGAACTAGAGAAGAGAGATAATAAAGATCACGTTTTGTTGGGGGCATCTGTTTGTGATGATTGCATCATAAATAATTCATTGTGTGGGTACCAGTGATATTAGAAAAAGATTCATAATTTCCTCAAGCCTGTAAATATCCAAATGTTATGGTCAAAAATTAAATAAAAGCAGTTATGTCAAATGTGCCCTGTAGCACATCTTGTTTAATCTGAATATGTAGAGTTGCCAGTTTTTTCAGGCTTCGAAATAAAAAGATTTTTATAAATCTTACATACAGAGGTGCTATGGATCATGGAGCTGATAAGTTGTTTATTATGATCTTGTCTTGTCTTGTTTGTGTTGTGGCAAATGAGTAGAGCTTTATATTCTTAGGTGAGGAGTTTCTCCAATGCTGGAAGATTAAGGTGGGTGGGGAGTCTGTTGAGTCACTCCTGAATAGTTTCTGCAACTGAGAGCAGTAAACAAGAACTCAGATGAAAGAGCTGAAGACTGGAAAATGTAACTCTAGTTCTGCTCTACAGTCTTTTTGATTTTTGAAAGTTAAACCTGGGATTTTTTCTTTTTTTAAGAGCTGGCATATTTGGAATTGTAGATGCCCTTCCTTTAATCTTTAAAATAAGAGATTTGTTAAAAGATTAGAGATTGGTCAAAGAAAGGTTAAAGTTTAAATAAAATTCAAGATTCTATTTAGGAGTGATTTTAAAAAATCATTAAGAACTTGCGACATTCCTACTGAATCCATCAGGCCTGGGTTTCACCCAGGTTTTCCTCCAGGTTGATTTAATTGCAGGTGAGTGGAACAGATGGGAGAGCCTTGATGTAGGTGCACAGCCAGTGATAGTTGTTCAGTGATTGCTCCCATCGCAATTCAGTTTGAAATGGACTTGGCCAGGGCATTCACGATGCCTTTTGTGGTGGCTAAGCAGTGCAATGTTGCTCAGGTCAGGGCTCTCTCTTCTCTAAAATCAAACATGGGGGAATCTATTGTATTCTCTGCTGCTTTTACAGACAGTACTCAGGAGAGGATCAGACAGGAATTTGAAATAATCAGATTTTTCTATTAGTGTAAAATTGAATAATTTAAGGAATAAAATGAGAGCAAAATAACAACAAATCCAATAACTTCAGGTTGCTTTCTTCAGTAAAACGGAGTATTTGAGAACCTTAAGCTTATTCTAAGAATCCCTCCCTGCCACCCCAAATGGTGGGAATGGTATTTATTCATCTGGAACAATGTATATCTTTTAAATACCTATCTCAGATTTTATAAATAATCGTTAGACCCAATTATGTATGGGAGATGTAATGTTTGTTTGTTTAATTAGGAAGCTGAGCGAAGCTAGATCCTATGGCAGATGTTGCCATGTGTAATGTAATAAATAAAAGTCTTTATGGGACCCAGCAGGCAGCAGAGCTCTCAGTTAGCAGATGGCAAAATATTAAACTGGCAGTGCAGTAACTCAGCTGACTGTGTCAGCTGGACCAGACCCAGGCTTAGCACAAGCATGAATCAACTTCACACAGGAGGTGTCACTCAGCCCCGTGGTTCTGCCAGGGATGGTAATGCTACCTTTAATACAATACATGGTAGAGAATTTTTCATCCAGAAAGATGATGTTGCAATAAAAGTCAGTCTAGGCTTCACATGATCTCTGCTGTGCAAGACAACAAAAGATCTTTTACAAGAGAAGAACAGAACAGATGTGCTGCTCAGTCCAGGCTAAGTGGTGCTACAGGGACTGGAGAGGTCAAACCTGTTAGAACCAAGCCCCGTAGAGCTGGCAGGTGAGAAAACATCTTTTGCTTCTGAGGAGAGGTTATTGCATTGGGCACTTGGCATCAGCTGTCTGTCTCAATCCTCAGGCGGTTCTATGAGGGTACTGTCGAGCTTTGACCCACAGTACTAATGCCGAAAAGATGTCCCTGTGCCAGTGGAGCAAAACTGTCCATTGACTCCAGAGATCCCAAGTCCTGCAGGATAAAAGGACTTCTGCAATTCATTGCCGTGCAGACAGGTCATGCTTTTCACCCTAATTTCCTCCTGGCTTTCATTTAGCTGTACCTGCACACACATCTCCTCAGGCATTATTGTGAATGTTGTCATCTCCTGGGGCTCCCTGCCCTGCAGAGCGCTTCTCCAAACACCAGCCTGGGTGTCCCTCACCTGCAGCTCCCCCAGGCCCCTTAGGGATGTGCCTCCCAGGGGTGTCTGGCATTTTCCCTGGGCCCAGCTCAGGCTCCAATTTAAGACCAATATTATGGTGTTCTAGCCCAATGTTATGATGTTTAAGCTCACCTTAAATGCAGTTGTCTAAACAGTAGGTGTTTATGACAGAATAAACCAGGAGAGATTGCAAAGCAATTGGGAAGGCAAAATGCTTTGTACAAACTTCAGAATCTAGCACAAGGCAGTTAATCATCCACTAACCACAGTGGCTTGGATGTAAGTATGTTAAATTTAATATACCTTCATGGAAAAAGAAGGGTTTTTAATGGTTAGTTGCTGTCTTTGGCTTTAGACAATGTCATACGGTGGTTGATAGTGAATATGAGACTTTCAGCTGTTGCGTTTCATTCTTTTCTCTTGATGTCTCTCTCTTTTTGGTAGGCAGCTCACACCAACTTTTGAGCAAAATGGAAGATTAGAAAAGTTTTAAAATTAGTTTGAAAAAGCAAGAAAGTTGTTCACATAGCTACATCTCAAAAATACAGCCCAATACCTTGTAGAAGAGAAAATTGTTTAAGCAAAAAAATGTATTATTTGCAGTTTGAGTTACACTCATTTAAATGGAAAAAATGTACTAAACTTACTCACTGAAGGATAAAACTTACTGGCTTTTTAAAACACTGATTGCCTCTTGAGAAAGCAACTAACTTGATTTACTGCAAGTTTTTGGTTTGTTTTTTTCCTAACGCCTCTGGGAAGATGGGATGGATTGAGTTGAGGTAGAAAACCCAGCACCCTCTGAGGACATTGCTGTCCTACAGTCAAGCTCTGCTATGGCTGTGCTGCATCCAAATCCCCCAGGAACAACACAAGTAACTCATTCCCTTAGAAAATACATGGTCTTGAAAAATCAGTAGCTGTTTCTTGCTAAGAGAAAACAATGGAACTTTGCTGTGGGAGAATCCTGTGCGATATGATGTCTAAGTCTCACGTGTAAAGAAAATGACAATGCATAAAAAGCTCATTTCCTTCTTACCTTTTTCTTAGTACATGAAAAAGTGGGATTACAATAGTTGCCATAATTTCTAGGCATTGATATATTAGGACTAAGTTAGGAAGAATGTGAATCTGGGTGCCCTGGTTGTTCACTGAATTGAGATTCCACTAGCAGAGAAGTTCAGAAGTGTCTGCTTGACTTCAGTTCTGTTGGCTTCTTCAAGAAGGAACTATCTTGGCAAGAAGTCCAAGATCACCCTCAAATAAATGCATTTGGGGATGTGAGAAGCTAATTGAGAGGCATCAAGAAGGTACAAAATTTTGAAGGGATGTCTGTGTTTAATTATATATGTATTTATACGTATTAGGAACACCAAATCAATGACATCCAGAATGAGAATCTCATTCAGAAATAATACAGTTAAAAGTAGACACTTCAAGTGGCAGAGTGGATAGAATTTCAGTATTTTTCTAACCTCTGGCATAAACAGACTCCTAGTCAATGCTAAAAAGTCCTCAATTTCAGACAGCTGAGGTTGGAAAGTCTCTCTAAAATTCATCTGTTGAGTCCTGACATCTAAAAGCATCTTATTAGCATTGAATAGGGTTACTCAATTCAGACTATTCTCAGTATGAACGTTTGATGAGGAAATCTTTAAAATAGCCAGTTTTAAGTCCATTTAGGTTTACACAGTTGATGTTAAATTCAGATCAGTACAATGCCCGCAGCGATGGTTAACAGTAATCCTTTATCTCCTAAAGACTGTGGAAATACGTTCTTTGTATGAGTTTACAAAGCAACAGATGATGTGTCAGGACAGCAATTTAAACCATGAATCTGCCCTTGCTTAAAGATGAACTTCTGCAAAAGAAAAATGAATAAAATGCTAGTGGCCGACAAGCAGAATCTCTGGATAAGTGCATCAGTTGTTGTTACTGACAGATCTTGTGCTTGTAATAAAACTGAAGTGCTGTGAGGTCAGTGTCAGAATGAAACTACACTTGTTTTCACAAACATGTTCATGTGATGGCTATAGTAGCTATTAACAGGGTTGACATAAGTATTGTCTGTCAAATAGAAAAATTAGTTCTTGCCATTATAAAATGAGTGAAGTTGGGGGAATAATAAATTGGAAAATTAGTTAAGACATCATTTATCTTTCATGGCTTTGTGACATTGCGGCTTAGAGTCCTTCAGGACATAAATTCATTTATTGTGTTTTATTGTTATGAAAACCTGTCAAGGCTGGTATCAGGCTCTGGGAAGTCGGATGAGCAGAGGTAACCATGTGTGGTGTTAATTAAGATGGTGTTTACATGCTTTTGTTCAAGATGTGGCCAGTTTGCTGTAAACTCTTCTTTCTCTGAGCTCTGTAAGGAAAATGAGACCATTCCAAAATTAGTAAGTTCTGTCTAAGAACTTGTGGCTCTGGCTGTCACAGGTGCTGCTGGATGGATGGCTGTCCACGTCATATAAAACAAGACGAAGCCGTGTTCCCTTCAGCTTTTCATTTCTACATGTGGGTTCTGTGCAGTTATTCTAGACTTTCAGTTTTTAATTTTAGGCTCTGTCAGCATAAAGAACTGGTGCTATCTAAATTTTTTATTGGGTATCTTTTCGTCCTTTATGGATTTCCAAGTATTTTGTAGTTACATGTCAGAGAATTGCTTCACTTGTCACAGAAATACACATACCATTTCTCTTCTTCGAGACATCCCATTGCATAATAATTAGAGAGGGAAGAAGATGAGATGAATATGTTGATCTGCAACTCTAAAGAAGAAAAGTAGTAGAATTCTGTCAATTTGTGCTTTTCACTCTGCTATTTCCTTCAGAAAAGAGCTAATTATATATGATGAAATTATTTCCTCAGCGTGGGGTTATTAGCAACTTATGCAGCATTTTGAAAACTGAAGGAAAAGTAATTGCCTAATGCCAGCATTCATATTTTAAATGCCTAGCTTCACCTTTGCTTGTGGACCTGAGATTTTTAAGCCTGTCCTCAAATCCTAGAATGAACATGCCTGCAAAATTAATGCTAAATCTTCACCCAAGGAACTCCCTTAGCTGTGCTATTCCTTCAGAAAAGTTTGTGACAACTTCTATACAAAAGTCATAAAGACCACGAGAATGTGCAGGACGCAAAAATGGAAACAAAGAAATGGATTTTAACTTACATTCCTTTTATCCTGTAAATATTACCAGATTCCTTTGCATGATACCTTAAGGTTTTAAAAAAAACCCAAACCCCAATTTTTCCCTGAAAGCCAAACAATATGGGATGAATTTTTAGTCGGTGTCTTAATTGCACGTGGTGTGGCCACAGGGGAAAAGGGATGGTGGACTGAGAATCCTTATCAGACTTGAAGGGTGGTATAGATAGGTTATGGAGGGGAGAATTCCCAGTGTAATTTGTTAGCAAAACGACAATTTAAAAAAAAAAAAGAAACAAGACCATACTGTTAGCTTTTAACTCTTTTTATCATTATTTAGAGTAGAGACCCAGAATTTTCATCAGGTTGGATTGTTTTGTTCTTTTTGCTGCTGAGCATGTCTTACTATTTAGTTTTCCACAAGAATTTTAGCATCACCAGCAAGCAGCGTATCAGCTGTACAGCACCACTGACTTTCCATCTGCCCTGGGAGCTGAGCTGCTCACAGATTGCTGTGAGTGCAGTGCTCTGTAATGAGCTGAGTTTCTGGAATAACAAAACTGTTTTGTTCATTTGAAATGCAGGTCAGGTAGCCTGTGGCACCAAGCACAGAATCACTGATATGGGCAGCAAGCTCCCAGGATCACACAGAGATTCTTCTGCACACTCTCACAAAGACACAAAGGGCATGTCCTGAATATGGAGGAACAAAAAAAGGAAGGATGTGATTCTGCTTTTTATGCATTTGATATTTTCTTTGGGTGCTGAGAAAGGAGCTATTTCAGCATGGATTTGCAAAGGGACTCATTTCTGTGACTGAGAGCAGGAAGGTCAGCTGTCGGTCAGCATGGACTTTGTTGTAGCTGTTATTATTCAGTGCTGTTCTTTCACACCTCCATTCCTATTCAAAGCTGTTTTTCCCATGCAGCAGATCTGTGCATTCGCAGTTTATACTCCTAATGCAAAATAAACTGTTCTGGTCTTCAGAGACTGAAAGCTTCAGCAGGGTGTGGGGCAAGGAGTGATCAAAGAAGACCTGGGATGCTACAGGGGAGCAATGGGCCCAAGAGAGGAAAGAGAGGGGCAGCTGCATCATCCTTAAAAGAGGTAATGTTGTCTTTGAGCTCCTGTGCAGATGCACTTTAAAAGTCCCAGTATGGATGCAGACAGAAACCCCTCTCTGGGAGAAATCCTCCTGTTTTCACAAAAAGCTGAATAACTCCTTAAAAAAGAGATGTAGGTCAGATGGAGAAGCCAGCTAGGGATGCCTCAGGCTGCGCTCCTGGGCAGATGGAGCTGGTGGGAAAAGGGGAGATTTGCTGGCTTGGCAGCTCAGTGCTCTGTGCTCTTGTGGCAGAAAAGAGAAATGTGGAGTGTAGAGAAGGAGGCTCCCTGCAGCAGCATTTGTTTGGAAGAGGAAGTTGTTCCCACAAAGGTGGTGGTGGGTTTTTTTCAGATGACTACACAGTTAGGAGCACGGGGAAAATGGATTAACTGTTTACTGAAGCATGGGATGCAGATGTTACCCTCCTCATGTCTTTACTGTTCTATCTTGTATACTGCCGGATATACGGTGGGCAGCTAAGAGCAGCAAGCAGCAACTTAGTGGCTTGGGGGGGGGAAATCACAGAATTAGGTATGCTTTAAAGTCACTACAAGTGTGCCTTCATGCCCTTTGGGGTGGTGTGGCCCGATGGCCCTGGCACAGACGCATCCTTCCTGCCTTGGTAGTGCTCTGCTCAGATCTCCATTCCCCCCACACAGCTGTGCTGCTCTTGCGGAGCTTAATCCCTTCTGTGATACATGTATTGTGTTGTGCTCCTAATGGTGAGACTTGATCCTGACAGAGCTGCTTCTATCCTTGGTGCTGTTTTTTTGTTCCCCTGCTGCCCTTTGCTCTCCCTCCCTTCCTGTTTATTTGCATGCATTTCTCCACCTCCTCCTTTTGCTGTCCGGTGACAGCTGGGTTCCATGAGGAGTGAGCCATCAGCTTTACTGAGCTTTTGCATCAGATGTGCACAACTGTTTGGGCTTTGAAGGTTTTCCTGGCTGCTGCTCAGACTGAGATGAATATTGTGTATCTGTGCAACACACAGCAAATAACACAACACATCCATATTCTCTGTGCATTGGGCAGAATTTCTCACTTCATGCATTATTCTCAGCTTGCTGCAGCAATTTCACAAACTCAATCCCTGTCTATTAGCACAGAGGAAAAGCAGCAGAGAAATGTATGTGTGGCACAGGATTTTTTTTTTTTTTTTAGTTTTAAGAAGATTTTCTAAGTACTGAGTTGGTCACAATTTTGACTTCCTAAGTTATGTAGTTAATGTATAGTTAATGTGTAGATGATCAGCTCAGCACAGTCACCCTCACCTTTGAGGGTGATTTGTAATACTTTGGGAGCATTATATCACTCATTAAGTTAATTTATTATGTGCCATCTGTGAGAGGCCAGACTGACCACTGACATCCCTCTAAGCGCTCCAGTTTATTCCTGCTGTTCGTGCTGACTCCTGTCCAGGAGGGAGAGATGTTCTCCAGTGCAGTTCAAGCACACAAGCTCTTAGCATTCCCTGTGTCTGTCCCTCACAGACACCTTTGCAGTCATGCTTTCCCACAGAAGTGGTGTTGCACAGGGACCCCCACCATGTTTCTGTGGCCCCCTGCTCGGGCTGGTCACAGCCTGCACTCCCTCCAAGCAGCTGGCTGGGCTGGCACCAGGGAAGGAGGGCTGCTGGTCCCACAGCCGCCATGAAAATTGCTCCCAAGAAAGAGCAACTTGGCAGCAGCTCCCTGGGATTTGTGACTTTGGCAAGTCGTCAATGGTAGGGAGTGAGAAAGAGGTGTGAATGAATTATTCTGCCTCCACAAGATTTTTCCCTCTGGGGGATCCAGGCACCATCTTCCTCCCCCTGAGCTTGCCTTGCTGATTTTGTAAATCTGCAGCATGCAGGCATGGTCCTAAATGTCACCTAAAAATATCTGCCCATCATGGAGACTTACTCATGCTGGGCCCTTATGGAGCATCTCTGTCTAGGGATGATTTTTCCTTGATGTGCAAAGCTATGTGGCAATTATATGCAGGCATGGGACTGCCTCTGTCTAGTTCTGGTAAGCTGGATGGAAAATAATGTGAAGAAAGAGTAGGAAAGAGCAGAAGGAGAGCAGCACTGACCTAGGCAAATACACTTTCTCCAGTCAGGAGAAAGTTTTGTTGAGCAAAACAAGAAAATGCACCTATTGTATGCTCTTTGTAGAGCGATTTGCAGCCACAAAAAAGTGATTTCATCACTGTCAGTTCCAAAAATAAAAGGTCAGCAATGACCCCAGTCCTGAAAAGCACTTGTTATTTCCCCAGCAGTATTTGAGGATAAGTTCTGTTTGCAAGTCTCTTGCTATAATTAGAATTTTTTTTAATATTGTGATTTAGTCACATGGTTCCTGGGTTTGAGATGTCACAGAGATTGCCCATCGTTTGGGAAGCTGAGATAAAATGGTGGGAGTTGGTAGTGCTGTGTATTGCCTCTTCCCCTTGTCCCTAGCAGATAGTTTTGAATTAAAAGTGATTTTCAATAGCCAAGTACTGCATGGATTAAAAGAAGCAGCAAGGGGAAATCCCAATTTCCAGAGGCAGCAGTGCCATGTGAGAGCAGGACAAGAAGCGGTTTGCTGCTGTTAAATGTCATCACCGTGTGTGTGGCTGCCTGTCTGCCTTTGGTAATAACGAAGAGAAGCCTGGAGTCTTGCTAAATGGAGAGCAGCCGCATTCCCTGCGCCACCCCTGGTGCCAGGAGAGCTGCACCCACCATAAGGTCAGAGTGGGGACCTGGCAGCCCCAGCAGAGCAGTCTGGAATGAGGAAAAGGCAGGCTCATGGGGTGGCTGTGCTGTGGACATGAATGACATCCTTGGACTGTGTCTGCCCTGCACTGCTGTCACTGCGCTTGGCAGTGAGGAAATGCTGAAGGCAGGTACTGACTTCTTCGTAAACAACCTAATCTTTTATCAAATAATTTATTTTATGTAAAGGAAGAATTCTAGTCTGCAAAGCCAATCTGTCTTGTCTAAACCCTCTTTTTTTAATCTTTGAAGCCCAAGTAAGTGTCCAATTGATAGTATTTAGTAGATAGGATTTGGGATTCTTATTGACTTGGCAGTCTTGGTTTTGAACTTTCTGGTCACGTTTCTAAAACAAAAAATCAGCTCAAGAAATTGACGTGTTTGACAGTGTATTTGTTTTTCTTTTTATTGAATGTCTGAGACATTTCTGCTTGGAAACCATGTGTTAAAATTATCAGAAGGCTATAACAGTATTCTAAAATTTTCCTCAGACTAAATGACTTTAAAAGTCCTGAATGAGAGCATTTTCTTGTTTCTCTGGCTTCTGTATTGTCAGTCAAAATATTTCCCAAGAACCAGGAGATGCCACATTTATCAGGGGAGGTAGAAATCTGTGGCAAAAGGGGGGATTTAATTAGAATTGATGGTTAGTTTCACTTTGAGACATGCCAGCAAGTTTTTGCCTGTAGTTATCTCTGATGTTTGTGTCTTGAGATTCTGAGTCTGACGGGCAAAAGGTCCCACTTTTCAAGGTACTGAGCTTTTGCTGGAGTCTAGAGGGCTCAGACCTTCAGCAGGTGAAAGTCACATCTTCGTAGCTCAAATATCCCCATTCTCATGAGTATTTTGATAGAGAAATGGTGGAAAGAAAAGAATGTAACAGGTGATGGGAGAGGAGGAGATGGAGCAGGAGAAGCCAAAAGGAGGAATTACAATTTTCAGTGCTGTCAGTCTCAGCTGTTCTCATGCTGTCCAACATAGGAAACTGCTAAATGCTTTGTTTCCTGGTGCTCAGTGTAGCCCAAGAGGCTGGAAAATAAATAATAATAATAATAAAGTTGTTGCATAGTTTGTGACTCCCTCCTGCTGTTGATGGTACAGGGAAAGTTGCCTAAATTGAGGTACCCAGTTGGGGTAATGTGTTTACCCTTAAAAATCACATTTCCCATACCTAAAGAACCATTCCACTCTAAAAAATGATCATGACATTATTAGCTGAGTTGTGCTATGTTGTGAGAGCTCATCCTGTGATGTCTTGTTTTTGACACCATCTTCAAATAGTATGTTAGGCAGCAAACCAGGCAGATTAAAAACCGCAAACGGGCTAAAGCTCTTTTCCCTTTTCAGCAAGCAAATGACCAGGACTTTTTATATAGCTTAAAAATAACTCTGCAGATGAAATTCTGTAGTGCTCAATTCAGCCATGTTCACCCAATTCATCTGTCTTATACTGCCTCTCTATGCTGGTCGTAATAAGCTGTCAAAAACCTGTGTGTAGTGGTGGATAATGTTAACTCATCAAGCAAGGAAGATGTGGGTGAGGGACCTGATGTCTATAAAGTGTAGGGGCTGTTTCTTCTCCTCAGTTCTTTTTTATACAAGAAAGCCAAATATATAGCTATAGAGACCATCAGCAAGTGTAAGACTAGCATGTTTTTCGACTTGTGAATGTGCATGCTCTATTGATAAAGTGTTGGCTGCCTTTTGGGTTGCAGGATTGTGGAAAGCAGAGGGAGGTGAAGCTCACAGCAGGAGTCATTAATTAGAGGAGATGATAGTGTGAGCATGCTGTAGTACACTCAGGTGAGTCTTTGGTACACATTGATTTATACATTATTAAACAAACTCCAGAGTTCCCTTTAGGATTAGTGTGACAATGTATTTTTGTTAAAGCCAGGCACAAGGGACAGAGACAGTGTGTTCTGGGGTTGGCAATTAGTTCTCCTATTCCTAGTCTTCCTGGTCCAACTTGATTAACAATAGATTTCTGCACACATTGCTCTGCTTTATGTCTTTGGCATAACTTGTTTTTGCTTTTTTCATCATCACTTGGGTAATATGTGATGGAGGAACTGGTCCTTCCATGACAGAGGAGATTAATTTCAGCAGCTGTTGCAGGATAAATGAAGGATACAAAGGGAACTTAATGTGAGGGGTTTTAAACTTTGCTTTTGCTTATAAGTAAACTTGCAACGTTTGTGTCTTCACATTACTGTTTGGGAACTTCATTGACTAACTGCAGAAAACATTTTTTCCTGCAGTGGGCCAAAGCCAAGCTCTAGACTTTGTTTTCTGGAAAGGATAGTGATTCTAGTCTGGAGGCAAAGTCCAAGGTTTAGCTGCCATTCCCTACAAATTGTGAAAATATTGGAAAAGTATTAGTAGTTCCTGTACTGTTTCAGAACCAGTATGGGGCTAAGCAAGGGCTCATCCTGGCTGCAGTTCCTTACCCAGGTGAAGTTTCTTCACCCTGCTGAATAACTTGCAGTGTGTAGAAGACGCAGAATCGGAACTGTAAGAGGTTTGCACTTAAGCAGTAGGTCGGGTGAGTGGAGGTTTAAATGGACCGAACAGCTGTGATCAGCCAAAGCTGGACCTGGGGAAGGTGTTCCATGCTTGGGACTGTGTTGGGAGTTCCCACTCTGGCAGTGTTAACAGGTTTTGTCATAATTCAGTTACACCTTGGAAACAGTTAAAGCAATTTAACAGCAAACTTGGCATAATTACTAGTTAATAGCCAGAGCCAGTGCTCCTGAAGTGTAAATTGTTTTTTGGTATTGATCTAAGCTTACACTGTCAGCATTTTGTAGAGACTGAACTTTAAGTGCTTAAATCAGCTGTATGCAACCATTAATTTTGGTTTTTATCTGCAAACAAAGGTGCAATTGGTTACTCTCTTTTTCTGCAATAATAAAATCAATTAAACTATTTTCCCCCAAACATAGATGACCTTTGTAAGCAACACATTTGAAATGCCAACATGTGAAAGGAAAATTATGACAGGATCTTGTGTTTATTAAGAGAAATGGAGGACTTAATAGCAGGTTAACACTGTAGCTGCTGACCAGGCTTCCTTTACATGGATCTCCAGTGGTGGAAGTTCTGTGGCCAGGTCTGGGTTCCACCAGCCTTCCTGCAATAAGCTTTATGATTTTGTCTCTAAACTTATTCCAGTGTAGTTTGATATTTAATATTTAAGTTGAAGTGCACTTGGAGCTGCACAGGGCTGTTTTCCCTGTTTGGGTTCCTCTGGAGTGAGACGGGACTGGTTCAGAGCTTTGCATCAGCCTTTGTGTCAGGATGCAGTCAGATCTTCTCTGTTGAAAACTGGGGGGACAATTTATGAAACCAGAACATCACTGGTGAAGCTGAAGCTGGGATGGTGGAGGGGGGAGACCACCCAAAGCTCCTGCAAGATGCCAACAGGGCCAAGTGACCTAATCAAGCAGAATCATTTAGATGCAGAGATAATCAGCCCTATTTTTCAGCCTAGCCACTATCAAGGACAGCAGTGCACACAGAGTAATCCAAGTGCACCCATCAATAGTTTAAAGGAACAACAGACCTTCAGACCTTTAGAAAAATCAATTAAACTTCACAAGCAATCACATTTTGCCACCAGCAGAGCTGCTGGCCTGAGATTGAAAGGGCACCATTTTACCTGGTGTTTAGTTATGTACTTAATAGGGAACACCACTGACAAAGGTAGGCATTTTTCTATTTTTGGCATTTTTTTATTGGAGAGGGGACAAAAAAAAGAGCATTAAATTCTAAATGCTTGCAAAGTAGCCAAGCAGCTTGCTGGAAAAGTAGTGCAGTCTCAAATAAGAATCTGCAGGAGCTGTCCTGGGCAGTGAGCTGCTCTGTGTGCCTGCCAAGATGCTCCTCGAGGAACACTCTGCTGGTGGTGAGGCAAAACCATTAGTGGTTGTGGTCCACACCACTTCTGTCAGCTCTAGCAGAGTCCTCCCACACTTTGCTGAAGGACTTAATCGAGGACTGAGCAATAGATAAACCATACAGGGACCAAATGGTACATTTACTGATAGCAATGGGTTGTTTAATCCTTATTAGCTTCTGAACAGATGTTTCTGGTTTGCTCTTCACATGAGGCAGTTCAGGACCAGTTCCTCGAACTTAAAATCCAATGTCTCAAGTATTTATGAAAGTTTTCTTTTCCCATCTGCCTCAGAATGTAGATGATTAGTGAAACAAATCCATTATCCATTAATGGGTGCGTTTGAGTCTGTTGCTCAACACAAACCTGTGTCTCTTGTGCACTGTGCCCTGAGCGCCATAGCTCTGCACTGAGCACAGGAGCTGCTGTCATCACTCTTTCAGTGCAGCCAGGACTGCAAATGCAGAACTGTGGATTCATAATATTTTAATCAGACTGTTGCATCAGACTGCCTCAATGACAGCATACTGGCACTTCACATCACTTGCAGCATTTATTCTTGTAATCCAGAAGGGCTGATTCATGCTTTTCAAGTCTTTTCTTAGACCTTGTGAAGAAGGAAGTGAAAATGATGAAGGACGAGTAAATCTAACTAAATACAAATGTGCTACCAAACCCAGCTTTGGTTGGATCTTTGTTATTAATCAAGTGTTCATCATAGCCACAGGTTGAAGTTTCTGAAGAATATAAATGCAGCATGTGTTTGGTTTTGGTAACTTAGGGAATCAGACATCCTCCAGTGAGTTCAATAGAGTACTTTTGGACATTCATATCTATCTGACAAAGGCATATAGTTTAGTGACTTTATTATTTGTGTTAATTTTACAGAGGAGTGTTCACATTTCATTAATTTGAAGTATTAAAAAATACCCTAATTTCACATAAGGAATTAAGAAAATATGCCTACTCTGGAAAACTGACTTTGAAAAACAAAATGAAAATTCAATGCTGAAGTAAAATTACATCAATAAATAAAAATTATATGGAAACAGAGATTACTGTAAAGTGTCAATAATAATGGTGTTTATTCAGTGTTACACTTCACGTTGAAATGATGTACTACCTTGTCAGCAAAGAAAAATCTTAGTTCTCGTCTGCTAAGGGCTCTAACAAGCAATAAAAGAGAAGGTTTTGGTTCATTTACCCCTAGAAGTCGACTCCAATTCAAAAGTTATTTGAGTTAATGATGTACGACCAAAAGGGTATAATATAGATTTAGCCAACACGAAGGTCTCATACCTGACATATGGCAAAATATGCAACCCCACCAGTCCTGATGCCTCTATGGTGTCATGTTATGATGTTTCTTGAAATTTCTCAGGAAAGGGGTTCAGTGTGGCAGAGTCACCTAGACAGTGAGCACTTCAGAAAATACTCTTATAATCACTTTCCTCTCCTCCCTTTGGAATTTTGCTTTGGAGGCCCATTTCCATTCAGTTCTTTAAAATGAGTGTGCTCACGTGTTGCTTCCCTCTGTTCTCTAGGGTACGCTCCAGGGGTTCTGGAGCCTCCTGGCATCACAGCTCCAGACATCCTGTTCTGTTTCAAGGGACGGCAACTGATAAGAATAGATTGTGCATTGCTGATCTAATTATGCAGCTTAGTCAATATGAAGCTGCCCATTGACTTTCAGTAACTGTGTTGGACCCAAGATGTACAGTCTCATATTGCAGAGAGTGGAAATGATGTGTTCCTAGCACAGTGCTGGGAGGAGCCGGTATTTTGTTTGTTTGTTTGTTTTGTTTCAGGTTTTGTACAGGAAAAGGGAATAAAGGCTGCTGCTGCAGTGTGTTTCCTTGCTGCATTGCGCTCCGTTCTCAGGCCAGTGACAGATGTGTGGTGCAATACCTGACTCCTCTGTTTGGAGCTAGATGTCATCAAAAGATGGATGGAAGGAATTGAAGAAACATATTGTGTCTTATTTTGCATGCTCACAAATCTTCATGGTCTGGTTTGTTGCAGGCATTGTTCGTGGGAAGTTTTTGCAGCACGGTTCTATTTACTTGGATTTTCAGATGAGGTACTTTCAGTGATTGATTGTGATATTGCAAGGCATATTTCATTCTCAGATACATTTTGAAAAACATTCTCTGTTCCTGGGGATGATATTTTGCAAAATGTATGTGTTCACAGCTTTCTCTCTCCTCCCCCTGCATGAAATTTCTAACAGCCTAGAATTAAGGTGGGAGAGATGAGTAACACAGAATTGAAAATATCATCATGGCTCTTGCAAACACAGCAACAGCTTTGGAAATACTAGCTTATAGGTTTTCTTCATATTTGCATGTAAAAGCACTCAACTTTGCCTTCCCACTTCCCAGTGTAGAATTTAATACATTTCTCTCCATCACAATCAGATTCCACCTCTGTAAAAGTGATGAGAAGAAGCCTGTTATCGTCTGATGTATGGCCGTTTAAGCAGCTCTAATTCTTGCAAGGGTTCGTTTATGTCTCTAACATGGTGGTGGTGATAATCCCATTTTCAGCCATCATGCCACGTTAGTAGGAGGGATCAGCACATTCTAGCATCTGACCTGGGAACTTCGTTTATGCTCTGCTCCCATGTTGCTGCTGACTTCTTGTATGACCTTCAGCCAGTCTCCAGCCTTTTCTGGGACTGCCAGTAATCTCCCCATTACCAAAGGTAATGATACTGAAATATCTTTGTAATATGATAGGAGATCCTTGGAAGTAATAGATTTGCTGTAAATACCTTGCCATGTATGCTAAATTTTCTTCTTCCTTTATTAGAGTGTTGCTCCCAAGAGCATATTAAGTGGACAGGGTGACATTTTCTGAAACAAAAAATTCTGGTCTAATTCCACTCTTGTAAAAGTTTATGGGCACTTTGACTTCCCTGTCCTTTGAATCATTCATTGTGCTAAACTCTGTCTGACAGCCATTCCAGAAGATGGTGGAACACTTTTTTCTATGATTTCCTTATCTTCTCATATTACAGAAGTGCTTTTTAATCTGAATTGGAAGAAACAAGTCAAACTTCAGGGGATGATTTTGTGCTTTCAAATCATACATGGTTTGAGTGCAGAGTGCCTGAAAGATAATTTATTTTTTCTCAAGTGATGACATAATGTTTATCCCAAGATGGTGTAAGTTCTAGCACACCTGGTTGGAAAGAAATGAAGCTGTTGACAAGGCCTTATTTAAAATGATTCTGTCAGTCCGGGGTGGTTTTCAAAATCCAGTGGTCCAAACTAAAGCCCATTTTTAATCATAAAAAGAGATTGAAGAAGGGAATGTAATTTTTTATGTGCTTTTATGGCATCATTCACAATAGGATGCTGGCTGGGTTGAATTCTGCTCTCAGCTGTAATAGCAGTGTTTTAAATCAATAGCAATGGCATTGCAGGCACAGTGCTCTAAGATTATAAAAAATATAATGTTCACCCAGCGAAGTTATAGCTTTGGTTCAACCAATGCAACCAGATAAAGCGGGTAAACTTTCAGGCAACAGTGGTAATTGTGAAATGCTTGTAGTATATGTTAATGTTAATGTTAATAAAAATATTGCACGTTTCTTAGCATTGCAGAGTTACAGAAGCTTTATACCAAATATAAAATACTTGATAAGTTAAAAAATGCACCTTGTTTGAATCACTGCAAAAGACCTTAGCATTAATAATCTGTTACTGGTTTTCATTAAATATAATTACTATAGCAATAGTTGTGGTTACAGACTTGTACATGGACTGCAACTATGTTCATGCTAGTATATTGGTCTAATAATTTAATTTTCTGCTTAGGAGAAGTCTTACCAGAAAAAGCATAAAAGTATGTGTAGAGTAAATTAATATTAAAGGAAAAGGGTCAGACCCTCTTGTGTTTAGATCAGGTCAAGTACAGAAAAGTTTCAAGCAGAAACCCTGCTGCACTAAACTGGGTTGGGCACAAATCTTACTGGCAGCTCTCCCATGGCAAACAATTGGTTACTGCAGAGCACATTGAGCAGGACAGCTTCCTCAGACTTGTTCTTTTACACAAGCTATAAAAAACGTGCATGCTGTCTAGTTATGTGAGGTATTTTTAGCTGGTTTCATGCTGTTCTGATTGTTGTTGTGGAATATTCAGAACAGGAACTCGACTTTTCCTGTCTATCATCTCTTAAAGACTTTCCACAAGTGAAGATGTTCTCCATTTGTACCTATTTTAAAAAATCTACTCAGCAACTGTCAGAGGCTGATGGGGGAGAGTGGTGTCTAAACCTCCTCACAGCAAAGAAAGGTGACCCTGTGCTGACCATTGCCCAGCACTGCTCAGGGATGAATAATGTGGTAGTTCCAGAGGCAGATGTGAGCTTTGGAGATATTTTTACAACATCTTGCCACAATTTCATTTTGCTTAGTGGGACAAAATAATGCTATCATGAAATAGAGTGTGTGCAATCACTGCATGTCATTGCAATTATTCAGGTATTTCTATGCTCATTGCAGAAGAACTTAGTCAAGCACAGCTGTAGATAAAGAGGCAAAACACTGGTTAAGGGTGATTTAGGTCACTGGGGAAAATTCTGTGTCCCTCCTAAACAGTACAGATTGCTTTGGACCTGCTGTGCTGTAAGGAAGTATAGTTGACTTTAGCCAGGCAGCCCCAAGGTGGAGCAGAAGGATTGAAAACCTTCACCAACACCTGTAAAAGCTGCTGTTACAATAATATGCACAAATGCAACCTGAGCAGCCTGAGGGGCATGTAGGACTCCCAAACACCAAACTACAATAAACAGGGAAGGAAAAAGTGTGGAAGTCTGTTGTGCTGCACAGATGGCAACACTTTGCCAAACTTTGCAGTGGCATTTGGGCTTTACAGGGAGGAGAGGTCAGGCTTGCTGAGAGCTCTGGTGCCTGGCTCGGGGCCACCAAGCTGATGGGAGCTCCTGCCTCATCTGCTCAGCTGTGGTACATCAATGTCTGATATGCAGATAACTCAGAGTGACTTTTAATCTGGCCACCAAAGACAGAACACAGAAGCAAAATAAAGGATATATTAATTGGTTTGTAATCATTGTCATACCCTCCTTACAGGTCTGACCCCTCAGGTTGTCTGCACCTCTGTCTTAACTGTGTGCTTTTTCCTAGAGGAGACTCTCAGTGCTTCCTTCCTAGAGTAGCAAAGCATACACTTTATTTGTAAATTCTTTTTCCCCCTACTCTTCTTGCAAAAATTGTTTCAGATCAACTTGTAATTTTGCCTGCTAAGATTTAATCATTATTTTGTGTTTGAAAACTTTGTCCAAAGTATACTTTCGCTTACTAATAGTAGTCGTGTTTTTCTCAGGTGACTGTAGAATTTTGCAGAAACTTCTCTAACTGCATTAATAGTTTTTAACATGTTACTTTCACCATATTTCAAATTCTTTTGTGCTGTTCATATCTTGTTTTGGCATATCTTGTTTATAGGCAATGGACTGTTACACCGATTTTCATATTTCTCTCATGGCACTGATTTAAACCTTCCTGGTATTTGTTAGGTGACTTTCCCTTTGTGTTGTATGTAGGAGACATTTGATAGGAGGAAACATAAGAGGCAAGGTGATGAATTTGTTACTTCAATGCTTTATTTATAGAAAAAAAATTCCTAATCCCTTATATATTATTTTTCTTCACTCTGTTCATTCTGTAGTAAAAAGCTTGGCAAAGAAATTGGTGTTGGACTTTGCCGACTTTTGGCCCATAACTAAATCTGTATTTCCAAGAGCTGAGGTCCAAATTAGCACTAAACAAGGGACACAAGGATTTCCAAAAGCATTTGGTATCCTCAGTTCTATTGGAAATCTGAGTGGGTGCATTTGCAAGTTAAACTTTTAAAATGCTCTGTCACTGTTGTCAGCATTTCATTATTCAGTGATGAATTAGCCAAGTAGAAACATTCACTTTTCTCTGGGATGCAGATTTGCTGTTGCTATTTTTTCCTATTTATCTTTGAGACATTTATTTTTATAAAAAAGTCTGAAGTGATGATGATGAAAAAACCAGTAATTTTCATTATTTTCTCCTTTTCCTTGGATGAATTCTGCTCTGTAATGTTAACGTGAATGAAACCACTCAAATTTTAACTCTCTAGCTTGGTGCAGCATTTAAGGGGGACAGTCTCAACTTGAAAGTGTATTAATTGCTGGGGAAACCATCCAAAAATATGCTTTGGCTGTCATTTCACCCACTCCCATCATCCACTCTCCAATGACAATCAGTTTTCCATTCATGTGCTACTCAAACTCTGAACAGAAATGCCAATATTTATCTAGCAGGCTCTTGTTGCCTGCTGGGATCTTGGTTGCATAATTAGACATAACTTTTCCTTAACTTGCAAGTGCCTTCCCAAAAAGTAGATTGGAAAGAAATGGAGTCTAGGAAAGGGGAGAAATGAAAAGTATTTTACAGTGTTTCTCTGCAGGTTTTTTTTTTCCTAGCAGATATTAAGAGCAGGTGCTGTAGGCTCCCTTCAAAGCAGGGTGCCATGCCTCCTGCTGGGGTAGGAGTTCTGTTCCTCACTGGAAGTGTACAGGTGTCTTTACATGTGTAAAAGATGTCATAGTTGCAGGGAAAAGAGAAACAGCTCAGCACCGTTTAAAGGGGATTTCTTTTTGTCACTTTAAAAGGAGGTAAGATGCATCTCACCCCTAGGTAAGCAGCAATAAGCAGGTACGGCTTGGGGTAATCAAAGAGCACACTGGTTCTCAGTCTTAACTGAAAAGTATCTTCAAATAAAATTAATAATATGATACTTAATTTTACTGACAACAAAAATCTTCACACAGCTCCAGACATACTCACTTCAAAGTAGTGCTCTCTGAAAATTAAGTTAGCATTGACAGTGCAGTTCTCCAGTGCTAGATGGCAGCATTAAAGAACACTGTAAGGAATTTCCATTAGTTTGCTCTGGTTTTCTTTGCAATCGATATGAATCAGTGAGAAATATGTTGCTGGAATGTAAAAAAAGTGAAAGTATAATTTCTTATTGATTAGTCTAACATAGCCGGGCACAAAAGAAAACAGTGCTTCAAATGCTAGAACAGGGAGAAAAGGAAGTTAAAGAGCAGAATCAATGTATTGAATTCCAAAAGTTTGTGGCTTGTTTTGAAAAAAGTTCACCATGAGTTTCCAGTGAGTTGATTAATGAAACTCTTCCTTGATATTCTCTGGCCAGTGTTACAAAGACAGAATTTAGAGGAAAATGTATATGGAAAAGCCAGTCTCCCATGAAGACAGGAGATCACAGTCCTCAGTCTCTTAGATTGTGTCAGGAAGAGAAGAGTTAAAGGCTAACTGAATTACTCTGTATAAGGAACTTCTATACAAACACTTACAAAACATTTTTCCATCAAGATGTACCACGTAGGTCAATAAGTCATTTGATTACTCTGTGTTGCACGCTCTGGGTTACAAAACACAGTTTAAACTCAAGGAACTGTCTGGTCTCATCATTCTGTCTCTCCTGAATTCAGCCTTGAAGCATCACTATGAGTTTTGGGGTTTTTTTTTCAATACTAGGGTAAAGTTGATCAGGTCTTTAAAATGTGTGCTTGGAGATACAAAAATACAAATCTAGGTAAATGTGGGGAATCTCCTCTTCCCATTTAACCAAATATTAAGATCCCTCACTTCTGTTTTCCTTGCTGAGGATTAAATTCTGTTTTGGGGGTAGTGCTGTATAAAGAAGGCAGAAGTGTTGCATCCTGGCTCCCCACTGCTCCTTGGTGCTGACAGATCGTCATTTTTCACCCTCAGCCAGGGCAGCACCGAGGACAAGCTTCAGGATCTTGCATGTTTTATCTCACTATTTGTGTATGTTTTCACCTGTAAAAACAGCAGACTAGTCGCCTGAGCCAGGTTTGTGTCTGGCTTGTTTTTATTTGAGAGAGCAATGTCTGCTTATGTGGGGAGCAAAATGCAAAAGGAGCCCAAGTTCCTCTGTAGCAGACCTGAAATTCGATCTTATCTTCTGAAACTTTATGGATATAAGAATTATAGAAATATAGGAATATTAAAAGTCCTGTAGGTAGCCTAGGCTTGCTCAAACTGTTGTCACTGTGGTTTTAAGGACATCTGATGGGGTTATAAACTCAAATTATATTTTGGAAACATACTTCATGTAGTAAAATGCTTTGATGAGACAGTGTAAATAACACAGTCAACACATTTGGGACAGTGCAACTCTGGAGATTTAATTTAATAAGAAAGAAATCCTTCCAAAACATGAGAGTGAATCTGAGGGGCCAGCACTTATGGTAATATTTATAGCTTGATGTTATTGTACAGCTGATTTTTGCACATGTGACTTAGTGTTGTGGGTGTACAGAGCTGACACACTTGATGTGTACAAGCAGCTGCCGTCACGGTTTTAACTGATTCTAAAGGAGTGTGCTGCTGTACACACTGATGTTGTCAAAGTTAGCTAAGGATTATGGAATGCATTTAATTTGGCTGTTCTTGGAGATATTCAGTGTTAAGTTATTTAAATGTTAAGATTGTGATCTGGTCCTTTCTTGTCAGAGTGCAATCTCTAGCTGTTTTTTTACATTTGTTAAGGAAAAATGCAAAAGCTAGAAAGAGGTATTTAGAGTTGAAAGATGTTTGTCAGCATATGTCTGTGAAATTGCTGAGAAGAAATGGTAAAAGACTTCTCAAGCCCCAGCACTGCTCACCCTCCTCCTCCAGCCTTGCAGAAGACTCAGAGTTCAAATCTTATCAGTGTGATCCAGCTTATGCTCACAGCTGCTGCGTTTCAGGAGCTGCTTCCGGGAGCAACTGTGAATGAGATGTGGAATCTGTATCTTTTCTTCCTTTTTTACAAAATAATTTGCTGAGTTTATTGGGTTTTCTCTGTGTACTGGCTCTGGTTTACACGTGGATTAAGGCTATGCTGGTTGACCTGCCCTGTATCTTTGTCTTCTCAGCTATGAATGGAGTAAGTGGCCCTAAGGTACAAGGCCCACAAATGATCAGAGAAGCCTTGTGTTTGAACTTCAAATCTTCTCATAATTGGAATTTGTCCCTAATACTGAATGACACTGAAAACACCAGAATGTGTGAAAAAAATCTTTGCCATTTTGAAATATCATCATCTGCTCTTTGCTGGAATATAATTTAATTCATCAAATGGCTTCATTAATCCAACAGACTCATTCAGAGGGACATTTGATCACATGCATTGAGTCATAATGTCATCCTAACTACTTCTGAAATCATCTGAAAATCTATTCCTGTCACAGAAGCAGTAACAGGACTATAAATTTGAAATGAAATAGAAAGGCATATAACTGGATCGATGACTTGTTAATGATGATATTGAACAACTCCTTCACTTTTGATCCTCAACAAAATATGAAAAAAAATAGCGTGGGCATTGTGTCCAAAACTGTCAGGGTGCCAAGGCAGAGCTCGTGTGCAGGGATAATGACACTGCTCGTAGGGCTCTGAGAGCCATGCCAGGGAGCAAAGCTTTTGGCACAGCTGGCTCTGGTGGAAACCCATTTGTGCTCCTCCCTGCGCAGCTTTGGCTTTTGTTAGATGAGAGGGAGCAGTTGTTCCTGCCTGTTGTTTTTCAATGTGCTGTGCAGGGGTTATGAGTGGCAAACCCAAAGTGCGCATCAGCTCAGCCTTTTGGCCCTCGCTCTGGGCCAAGCCACATCCGTATTTCTGAGCAGCTGCAGCCTCGTGGAGACGTGACCAGTGGGCACTGCTTTTGATATTAATGGAAACGGCAGCACCAAACTGGCCCTTTCTGCTCCTCCATCGCTTCTGCCCAGGCAGTGGCAGGGGCTGAGCAATGCCTGCTGTCCCTGGGCTTGGCTGGGGCTGAGAACTGCTCACGGCGCTGCTGTGCGGGGCTGGGACCCTCTGCAGCCCCAGAGGATGCTGCTATTTGAGGAAAAAAATCCCTAAATCTCAGTCCAGTGTGTAATACACAAATGTCTGGGCAAAGACGCCTGATTTTAAGGTTTTTTGGGTGCAGTGACTCAGGTGTGCAAACCAGGGCGTTGACTGCAGGTGTGGGTGAGTGGCAAGTAGCTGACCTATTTCACCCTGTCTGCCTCCTGCAAGGAATATTTATCCCTTGCAGGATGATTTTTAGCTTTAAGCACAGTAGGCTGTTGCCTAGAGCAGCAAATTTCCTGCGGATAGGCAGACAGGACCACATCCCCTCTCTTCTCCTGGCAGGACTTTGCTGTACTTGCTGCTGCTGAGGAGTGCAGGTGGGCAGCAAATGCCAGGTGTCTGCACCCTGCTGTGCCCCAAGGCTGGCAGCAATTCCCTGCCACAAATAGTCCTGCTAAGTCCCTTATCTGGAGAAGGGGAAAGTATCTCCAAAGTTTTGCTTTTGCTTCTGCAAATTCTTGAGCCGGCTCTAGTAAATGTGGAACATTTTGCTCTGTCTCAAAAATGAGATTACAAACACCTATTACACAAGATCACTTTCAATTTCAGATGGCCTTAAGCTCCTTATGCCTCTGGGCATGTGCTAACTAATGCCACTGTTTTGCAGCCCTGTTTGCAATATATATTTTGTAAATTATTTCTGCCTAAATTTCCCCAAACAAATTTAGTTTGCTGTTTAAATGAGGCTCAGATACAGTCCCAGGCTTTGCTTTCAACAAGCAGTTGTCTGAACAAAACAGAGTGCTCATAAATATTTGCTGAAAGCAAACAGCTGGAGCAAAATTCTGGGCTTTAAGTGGCTGAAATGGTTCTGAATATATTTGTTCTTTGCTCACAGTGATTATTCATCGCTCTTCATCTTAAAAGGAGAATGAAGCTGAAATCATATGCAGTGCTGCTAAGTGAGAAAAACAAAGGCTTTGTTAGAGAAACTGGATGTTACATGTCTTTAGGTCAGATCCCCTTTACTGCTTGTATTTATTTTTTCCCTGAAACTGTAATTTCAGGATATACATATTACTTATCCTGTGAGCAAATTTGGGTTTTTTTTTCCTAGTATCACTGTCATAATGATTTACTGATGAAATAATACCAGAATCCATGGACATTTGATCTTTTATGTGGAGTCTAAGATAAACTAGTACATTATCACATCGTCGTGTCACTGGTGTCAGAATCCAGTAGTTACTCATCACTAAAGGCTGGCTGACATTTTCACTGGAGTTTCCAGAGCTACTCAATTGCTGTGTCATCAGAAAGGGCACTTTTGCTGAGTGACAGCTGCTCTCCTGCTACTTGCAGGTGATCCCATCTCAATTTCAAGTGTGTTCTGGTCTGTAACAAGACAAGCATTGCCTGGGCAATACAATGGATAAATGTTCAGTGAGGAATCATATGAAATTAAGGTTTTGATTTTAGCTAGCTGTTTTTATTCTCCATATGCCAAAGAATAAGATTTGCTTTAATGCATGGATTTATAAATTGGTCTACCAATTACTTTTTAAAACCCTGTCTGATTTCTAGAAGATAATAGAATATTAACAAGGAGAAATTACTGTGCCATGAACCATCTAGAGTTTCATCAAGAACTCTGTGAAAGCAATCATCTGATGATAAAGTTTGGACACTAAATTGCAGAGGGTATGGCTAAAAAAAGTTGTTGTACTAATGTACAGGATTGGCTGTACTAACGTATGGGATCTGGCTCAGCTAAACACACCACATGAAAAAACCACAGTTTTTTCTTCTGCTTTTCAGTTGTGATTCTGAGAGAGTGAATGATATGAACTGAAACTGTCTCTTATCTCTTCCAAAACTATGAAGCTACACTGTGCTCAGATCTGTGTGGAGCATTCCTTTGGACAGAATTTACTGGAATTCACACTGTTGATGGCACAGGCATAGGCAGATTTATGAGTTTCTTAGGGGATGAATAATCAGTACTTATATGCCTTGTTTTCCTTCACAAGTGGAATTCAATCATTTGGCTCATCTGAGTAGTTCTTTTGTGCTGTGCTTGTACCTTAGGTTATTGAAATTTAGGCATGGCTGTGTCTTGTGTCTTCTCTGCAATAATTTGCAAGGGCATCACTCAGACCTTCTGCTCTCTTCAAACTGAAATAGTATTTCTTCTGAAAACAAAAGGTTATAAATAGATATTCAGAACTATTAAAGACCTTTTCATTAGTGAAAAAAAAACCAACCTCACAACCAAAAAAACCTCCCACAAACCCATGTTAATTTTCTATTCGTAATGTACATATTAACATCCTAATAGAGTTCAGGCATACATGATTTTACCATGTGTAAGCTGATTGGATTTATTTTGGTGTATTAACTTTCTAGCTGTCCTGTTTATATAGGATTCATGTAATAAAAAGATTCTTTCTCCCTTTCCCATGTTCAATAATTTTGGGTGGATCCTTTGACTGGCAGTAGTTTTTAAATTCCATCCACAAAACATACATTGTACTATATATTAAAAGGGTTTCTATTTTTCTAATGGCAGTTACCCCCAATTGTTTTACATAAAAACCTGTGTATGGTTTTTTTTCCTTAACTTCTAACTATCCTGCATTCTTTGCGAGATACAAGTAATTACAGTCACCAGTTTTAAATTACTTTTGTACCTGTAAATACTTCCTGAGATGCTCAAATGCAAGCAGAGAGTCTACAATTAAATTAGGTCATAGTTTACTTTCTATTAATTCAATTTTGTGCAAATATCCTTTCCGTTTTTGTTAGTGCCTGTATATATTTTCCTGTTTAAATACTTAATCTAGTCAGTCTGTCATTGGAAATGCTGCTCTTTTGTACTTGGATAGTGAAAAGTATGTCATCACCACATTCTTCTTTATTCAGTTGCTATCAAAGTCTGATCCTGCGTTGTATCCAGGGAAGGAAATTACAGGTCCCCTCTTGGAGGACAAATGTGTGTGGGCCAGGTAATAGAAGGAAACAAAAGTGTTTTCAGAAGAATAACCCCCAGTTCTAATTTTTTTTAGTGGAGTCTTAATAACACCAAAGTAACTTTTAGATATTAAATAGAATTCATATTAAATTTTTATGCAATAGATCTTGAGAGTAACAAGATAAAATTAAAGTTCAGCCCCTGCAGGAACCCCAAGGCATATGGGAAGCCTTATGAACATCTGCTGCAGGATGTCCTGGTAAGGTCCACTTGTTCAGCCCACCCCTTTAGAAACAGAGCAGGGATTTTTCCAGTGAAGGAAAAAACTCCAGCCTTTTTTCTCCCTCATTTTGAGCTGTACAAATGCATTTGCAGAGGATTGTGCTGGATGGTTTAAATCTGCTCTGCTTTTTCTCTAAGGTGATCAGAATTAAAATTAAGGCCACTGAACACGTTTACACACATAGATCATGTACTTGCTATAAATCAGTACTCAGACTATATTCTCATCGTTTATATGTTGGTTTGTATTTTCTTTAATGAAACTGCTACAATTTAGCCTCTTTGTTTATTAAATACCTGTCATTGAAAGAAATCATTGCAGAATGTCTGTTTCTAGAATATATCTTTTTTTCTTTCTATCTATGTAGAATATCTATTTCTGTCTTTAAAAAGTGGTACCTTTCAAGTCCCGCCAGTCCCCACCATAAATTCTCCTTAGTCATGCTGCTGTATTTCAGTCTTGGCTGTTTGAAAGAAGCCAGTGCAATCAGAAATACTAAATTGCTAGGATTATAACAAAAGTGAATAAATGCTTTGAGTATTTGTCCAACACAAAACTGTTAAGATTTATTTTATTGTTGTTGTGTAATATACCCATATTTAATCCTTCTGAAATGAGTACTTATACTAGAATTTTTCTTTCCTATATGAAATAGTCTTCGATGAAAATGGCCGGGTAAGGTTAGATAATATATTCCTGTTACAGAACTTAAGCCCAATAGGCTTTATCAAAATATAGTAAATGACAAAGCAGAAACTGAAAGAAAACAATTTTGCTTAAGTGATTGGTGCCTATATATGAGAAGAAAGAAGGAAAGAGTAGTTTCATAAGATTGGTTTGAAGCAACATAAAGCAAACTAGAATTTCTGGGTTACAAGCACATAGGGAGATCTCAGGACCCTGGAAAGCTAAAGATGCAGCCTTGTGTGTGTAATGCAGTATTTATAATTAATGTGAAAATGGTTTGCATCCCCTTTTCCTGCCCTTGTTATACAAGTAAGATAAAAATGAGTTGTGCATGGCTTAAACTCTTCATTGTCAGGATAAACATTTCTTGGAGCTCTTTAAAGCTCCAATCTAAAAGTATATTGTCATGGGGCTTGAGCATAAATTGGCAAAATCTGTTCATATGATTAAATTATAAGTCTAAAACCACCTCATAAATAGAATGCCTTGTGGAGGAATCCAGTAAGAATGAAAACGGTTTGTTTTATATTAAAGATATAATAGATAAGAAGCCATAGATCTCTGGGTAGAGAGCAAAGAAGTTAAATCACAGTGATTATTTTTGCATTGGAATGCACACCACATGGTCCTTGTTTCAGAGCACTCTCCTTCTATCTAAAGGTGAGATTTTTTTTTTTTTGTTTGGTTGGTTGGTTTTTTGGGGAGGGGTTTGTTTTGTTTGGGTTTGTTTGGTTTTGGTTTGTTTTGTTTGGGGGTTTTTTTGCTTGTTTTGTTTTGGTTTTTCTTTTTCTTTTTGTGGTTTTTTGTGGGGTTTTTTTTGTCTACTGTTTTTTTTGCTGGTGTCACTTTAGACCAGTATACCCCAAAAACCTGAGCCAAAAGCCACCAACATACAGAGTCTTCCATTTGATGTCAGACATCTTGAAATTTTTGTACTTTTGCAGGTATAATTTGGCAAAATAAGCAGTTCCTCAAACATTCTTTGCTCATTGAAAACTTCAGAGAAGTGAAAAGTTGCATTTGTTTTCTCTTGATGGGTCTAGTTTACCAGGTGGGGTTTTTTTTGGGTTTTTTTTTTTTTTCTATTCCATTGAGGGATTTGGGAGAAACCGTTTTGTATGCCTGTTTTGTATAAAAATGTTGTAGTCATTAGTGGTTAGTGAGTCCTCTCTGTGGTATTTTGAAATTCTGACACCATGTTGGGCATTTTCAGCTTTACTCAGGCTGGGGAGAAAGAGTAGAAGCTTCCTTCAAAAAGCTGCCAAAAGGCTGTTACAGAAGCTTAGACTGTTGGTTTGCGTGTTTGCTTTTCTCTTAAACCTCTTTACCTCCACCTCCCACTTAATTGCAAGTTTAGATGGATGTTCAAAGAAATCTTGGTAGGTTATTTCTGGAGTCAAATCCAGTTTGGCCAGAAAGAGGGATGTACCCTCAGCCTCATCTCACCATGGAAACAGTGGTTAACACGATGGTAATTACCTGTAACTCCCCTGTTTCCCCACGAGGCCAGGTACCATGCAATTACATCTCATTGTTCTAGTTAAGGAAAGAAAAGCTCTGCCTGAAAACGTAATGGTTATTTGTAATTCTCAGGGATAAATTGTATATCTGATCTTTTGAAATGCTGCCGTGCCTAGGCAGTGATTCCTTGAACTAATTTTGGTGTAATTAATGAAGACACTACCTAATCCCTTTTTACCGCAGTCTTTGAGACATCTTGTATTTTCTGTGATACCAAGCCAAATCATCTGACAGCTGGAGCCATTCACATTGCAGCTTTTTCAGGAGATAAACATAGCCCTAGTTCAGTGGCAAAGTGTGCCACAATTTAAATTTAAAATGCCCTTCTTCTGGGGAGCCATGTGGCAGGAGGAGGGAGATGCACAGGAGCCCTACAGGTGTTCCGAGCTTGTGCTGGGCTCTTTTGGGGCTCGTCTGTAGCCAAGAATGAGAAGAGAGGAAATTACTGATCTGCTGCTGTGATCTAATCCTAGAATGGAGACGATACAAGAGCTTCTGTTTTCAGGAAAGATTTCTTTAGTTAATTTTTGCTGTATGGTGTGGTCATGATTTGGGCTCTTGTCGCTTATTTTTGAAGCATCTGCAGAGGAAGGCAGCACATGCTCCACTGCACTATTCTGCACTTGCTGGCTTTGCTGTCAGGCTAATGAGCCTCTCACGTGAGGCTGCATTCCAAATGGTAGGAATTATTTGGATGAAATAGTACCAGAATGTGTAAGAGGAAAAAAAATAGTATTCTATTTTTAATGTAAAAGGGAAAAAATTACCTGGCAAGAAACAGCAGCATCTGCTGCCTTCAGGTTATTGCACAGTCACAGGCCTCTGGGTTTGTGGGAGAGGAACGGGCCCCAGTGCAATGAGAAGATACTTTTGGGATCTGAAAACCTGGCACTTTCTCAAGACTTTTCACTTGGTGGAATTTGAAGGTCACATTTTATGGAGCATTTTTTCAAAAACATGCCAGCTCATGGAGAATGCAGCACATTCCGGAAATAACATTCATTCTGGTACTGGGTGCTGCCTGGATGGCAACAGTGATGCTTCCAGCCCTTGTTACATTTGGCTCATATTTAGGATATATGGTACAGTGAAAAACTAGAAATTTCTCAGCAATCACTGGCCCAAGAACTTGGTTAAAAAGTGGTTGAACATGTTTTGCTTATTAGATAGAATGTAGGCAACTGCAAGTAGATTTTTTTTTTTTTTTGGTAAGGAATTTTGAGACTCTATTGCCATTTCAACTTTTATTCTGACTAATAGAGGAGCATGGCTATATGTCTGCAATTTCCCAAGATCACATTTTCACTCTTGCAGACATGGGTAAAAACATTTTTTAGTTAGCATGGCAGTCATTTTAAGGATCATTTGCAATGTTTTGTTACAGGTTTTAGAGTATTGCAAGGAATTGACTGAAAAGTGATGTCTCTGGTTGAGAGATGACAAATACAGTATAATGAAATATAAAAAGCTGGGTGGTCAGAAGAATAAAGACAGTCTGAAAGCCTCTGAGATTTTTCTGCTACAGAAATTCCCTCTAAGAATAATATATGTTGATCTTTGTTATAGGTGACCTGACTTAGGTGAGTTCAGAATTGAACAGAGTAATTCTTAGAGCATCTCCTGTGGGGCAGCAGGAGGCTCTCCCAGCCACACCTATGAGCAAAAGGCTGTAGCAGACAGAGGACCGGTGGTGGAAATGAACCAACTTCGCCAGCCAAAGAAAAGTGGCTGTAAATGGTGAGGGAGCAAATAGAACACATAAAAGGGAATGGGAGCATTGCTTGGGATGGAAACCACAGCAACCATCTCAGAGGTAGCCTCAGTAACAGCAGCTTCCAGCAGTCCTTACTAGGACCAGAGTAATCGTTCAGACAGCTTCAGCAGAGCAGTTAATTTCCAGAGGGAATAACCTTTGTCAGAACATCAAAAAAAGCCTGGAGTTAATTTTGAAGGCAAAAAGAAAGTGAAGGGGCAGCTGAATCTCCAGCCCAGTGAGTTTTGAGACTCACAATCAGCTTCTCTGCTAAATAGACATTGGCACTCCTTGTCCTCTCTAACAATCAAGGATCTCTGGTTTCTGCAGCTCTACGTGATGCAAATTTATATTTTGAATGTGCGGGGCAGTCCACGGGTATGGGCCATCGCAGGCAGTGATTAATGCTCACCTGCTTGTGATAAGCCTTTCTGCTTCTGAACTTTTAGCTTGCATGTGAGTTTTATTTGTAACCTTTTCTCAGCATCCTTGAGGGCTAAAAACTGGGAAGGAAGGAACCGAATTTCTCAAGTCATTACATCAGTCTCAGTAAAAAGTTTCAACAACTGCCCCAGATATTGTAGGACTCTAGGAAAAACTTAAATAACTGAGATGTCATGTTCTGGGAAAGGAATTGCAATGACAGAAATCAATATGGTGAAATCTGGAATGGTGGCCTCCTTGGAGCCGTACTAGTTTCAGCATATGCAGATGCATTTCCAAGCACCAAACTTTATTTTAGGTCGAAGAACAATTAAAAGGACAGAAAATTAAGATCTTTAAGCAAATGTGAGGTTTTAACCACAGTTAATAATTTCTGACAGCAGATATGTCTCTCTTTCTCTGCACATAGGAAGTATTCTTAGTTATCCACCTGTGCCACTGAATACTGACAAGTATCACTGCCAATATAATTAGTAAACTGTCATTTCAAATGATAAGGATGTTGCATTTAAAACTTTTTTTTTATTTAAATGATGTCAACTTGGAAACCAGCTCTCAAAACTATGCTACAAAATTTCAAACTTTTTTTAGACAACAGTCACAGAAAAGAGTTTCTTCTAAGGAGATAAGTTTGGGAACTCCTTTTATTTGTCACAATTTCTTCAGCAAGCAGAAAAATCTCCTGTGAATATTAAAATTCTTCTGTGGGGCTGTGGTGGAGTTTTGGGGGACTTAGGGGAGCGCTGGACGTGCAGGACAGCTGGGCCCCCTCATTCCTGTCACTGTGGAGGCATCACACTCACCTGAGCAGCACCTGCAGGAGGCTCCTGTGCCCTCTGAACACCTGCTGAGCCTGCTGGGCTGTGCCGCCTGCCTGCAAAGCAGGGACACAGAGAGAGAAGGAGAGTGTGGGGAACTCTTGTGCCAGATCCAGGGCAGGTGTTTTGGTCCCAGCCCATCGTCTCCCTGCCTGGGGGAGCAGGGAGTGGCGGAATGCTCATTTCTGCAGCCAGCCCAGCATTCCAGCGTGCAACTCCACTGCTCACAGTGCTCTTGCCATGTTTTATTAAAGCAGCAAGTGGGAAAAGAGCACTTAGGACAAAAAGGAAAAGAGTTTTAATACTGGAGAATACATTTATTATGTTTCCCTTTCATTAAACTGGAACAGAATTCACTCTTTTATTGATGCAAGGCACCACACTTCTAATAAAAGTAAGGTGTTTTATGCATGGGGAGCAGTTCATGTTTGGGAAGTTTTGTTTTTATGAAACTTTAATTGCCTCTTGAATAAAAAGCTTTATACAGGAAATAGAAGGACTGGAAAGAAACAGGCTTCCCAATATCACCTTCTGTGCGCCAGGTTTCATGACAGCGTCTTTTGTGGGCTCACAGGGAGAGTGGTAAATTTGACATTTGTTTGCTCTGAGCTGCAGCCTGAGTGGCTTTGCTGTCTCAGTGCTGGGTCCTGTTTGGCTGTGTGATGCACCTTGGTGCTGGAAACTGCATTGCTTGAGAGACCTTGTGCTGTTAAAAACTAGTTTATCTGCACCTTTAATGATGAGTTTCTTGGTGTCAGATCTCTCAGCAAAACGTTTCACTGACCAGAATGTTTATCCTTACATGATGTTTCTATAGAGATGTTGCCTGTAGCAACACCAGTACCAAAAACTTTCTGAGGCGTTAGTTCTTTGGACCTAACAGAAATATTTAATGATTTCAGCAAAAGATTATTTATTCTTCCCTTTTGGAGACTCTGTTTATTATTAGAATAATAACTGCTTATTTTAAAATTTCTACAGAGTTGGGTTTTCTTTGTCACACATTCAGATCTTATTTTTGCAAACAGGGTCTTGGAACTCGTTACTCAGACAAAGACACATCTTACTTAGACTTGAGGTGACTGCCTGCTCTCTGGAGAGCAGTGCAAAAATATGAGGAGCATCCAAAATGAGGGCAGAGGAAACAGGTGCCACTAACACCTGACAGAGGAAAACTGAGTGGCTCAGAGAGTGCCTGTGAAAAACACACATGCTCTGCATTGCCTGATTCGGTGAGTTTGGAATAAAAACACTGCAGAATTTTATATAGATTGATGCTGCTATTTGCTGTAATTTCTAGTAGCTCTTAATCAAATTAATAGCTGAAACTTTTCCTAATACTCTTCTTCAGGAAAAAAAATCCCCAAAACAATAACCAACAGCCACCCTTGTTTTGGTCTGTGCGTGAAAATGCTTGGGAAAAGGAATACCTAATGCTGAAAAAGCAAGGGGGGGGGTGACCAGAGGGAGCAGAGGCAAGCTGGAGGGAAATGTTGTAAGCTCAATTAATCCACAAGTGGCATGAGTTTGGCAGTCTGTGGACTGACTGGTCTGGTTTCAAGTACCCAAGGCCACCCCATGGCTTTGTGCATCTGTCAGGATTGCTCTGCAGTTTAGATCTAGGCAAGGGGCAGTGCAGGAGAGCAGAGCTGGCCAGGCTGTTGGATGTGTGGGTGGTCTGCGTGGAGCACCTGCGTGTGCAGCTGTGCCTCATGGAAACAGATTGCTAAGGGGAAGTTCAAATTTTGGGTGATGCTTAAATTGCTGTTTACAAATACCCAAGTTCAGAGGCTGCAGTTCTGCCGCCATGGAGAATGAGATGCAGCAACCAGCAATCAGCTGTGATTACATGAAAACACAAATAGCAGGTTGTTACTGAGGCTTGGCTCTTCCTTCTCTTCGATCATCTCACACTGTGCTGGACTTTGTGAAAAAAGCACTGGAGGGAGATCTGACACCAAAGAATGTTTCTCACAAGTGTTGACTGACTTGGGGTCAAGAGTAAAATTTATCAATGTATAGAGGGAGAAACAAGAGGATATAATGTCAGATAAAGCAGCTGGCTGCCATTATAGATGAAACTTTGTGAAAAGCTATACCATCGATCACCACTTCCCCAAGCAGAGCATAGACTGGTGCTCCAGACTGTGCTCCTGCTACAGCAGCGCAGAAGGGAATAGGCTAGAGGGGCAGCCTGCTGTCTGCACACAGGGCTGGCAGTCCTGCACAGGTGGGAACTGCACAACACGGGTAAGGACTGGGCATGGTCTGTGGGTTATACAGAAAGTGGGATTTTCCTGTATACTTTGCAGACAATCTGATATTCTTTGGGATATCTGAGAAACTTGGACTTCACTGGTACGGTTTGGAAGCCCATTCAGAGAAAAGTTTTGGGGCTGGAGTCTCGGACCCAAGGCTTCAGACAACGTTGTCTCTACTGTGTTGACAAGGTACAGGGCGAATATTTAATCCTAAATTTAAAAAAAGAATCAGCTTTAGATACCACAGTTTCATTTTCAGCTGCAGCAAATGCATTGTACCACAGTAGCAGAGCAGTCACAAGTTCTCATTTTTGTGAATAGACCAAATGTTTAAGATGTAGTTTTATGTGGCATTTGTTCTCTTGCTGTGTGAGGATTAGTCTCAATGGATATATTTTGGTGAAGGAAAGTGATGCTTTTCAGTAGAAAAAGATTGTTTTGTCAACAGATATTCTCACTCTTTTTTTTCAAAGAAAATTTCCAACATGCTTTTTGTCAGGCAGACAAAGACAGAGCATCTTATTGCCCTAGTGTTCAGTGCTACTTTGTCTGTATCTTTTATTTCAATAGTTACCCTAATTTATGTCAATGTGAATGTGACCTATAATTAATTTCAATTTTAACGCTAATGCTGGACAGTAGAAAATCTGTAATGGCTTACGTGTAAACAGCTTTATGCAAAAGAACTATGGATAATAGAAAAGGGCAAATAAAATAAAAGTTAACCCATTCATTTCCCTTTTTATTCATATCTTAATGTTTCTAAATGAGTGAGTCTCTTTAAATCTATTTGTGTATCATTGAGTATCGGTTGGAGGAAGGTTATTTGGGTCTAAACATTGATGTTCAGATTTTCAGATATTTTCATAGTGTTTCTTCATTGCATCTGACCTTTACTATTAATTTTTCTTCATTCAAAATTTCCATGATCTTTTTCGGAAAATGCCAGGTTCAGGAACTTAAAAAATCAGTAAATGTTTGCTTTACTTTTCATCAGTGCTCTGATTGGCAAATCCTATTTCACAGGAGCACTGCTTATGTCGAAACAATTATACCTGGAGGAGACTCATCAGGAAATAATATTATGTATATTTGACATATCACTAAAGGGAAGAAATCTAGTAATTGCACTTTGGGTCTGAGATTTTTTTGCTAGTTACCAGAAAACCACACCTGTATATGTAAATTATGTTGTTGTTTCTCTTTTCATCCTACTTTAAAAATTTGTCCCTTCTCCTTTTATGTTTTTATGCTTCAAAGAAAGCATCAAAAAAAAAAAAAGCCAGTACCTGGTTACTTTGATTTTTCACAGCCCAGACAAGGAGCCCATTTGTATTTCCTAACCGGCCCCACAAGTATCTCTGGTGTACTCCAGAGTCTGCAGGGGTAGGGATGATTATGAGGAGGTGACGATGCTTCATCAATGTCACTCAAATTAAGCACGAGAGACATGGTACTGCAAAACCTATGGCTGAATCATTAGCCTAGTTTCCACACAGTTCTACTACAGAAATGTGTATGTAAATGTATCCCTTCGTACACTGTTAGAAGACCTGGACTTAGTTCCCTCTTGTGCAATAAATGTGCTGTGTGACCTTGGATGAAAGGTGGGCCATGCTTTTTCCAAAGCAATCTGTTATTTTTGCATGCCCAAATTACCACAGCAGATTCATTTTGTCCTCCTTAATTATTTTTTTTTAGCAATGCTGATAACCTTCAGCTCCTAATGATTCAGTGGGACTTGTGTGTAATTGGTGCTTCTGTTAGATGAGGTCTGTTAGCTCCAGCTGGGCTCTCGAACATGGCAAACACAGCACTGCAAAAATCAGTAGCCAGTTTGGAAATGTTGGTTTGCAGTACGCAGTGCACTTCTTCCCAAAGAGATGAGGGGAAAAAAATCACTTTTAAATTCCCACCTGTGTCTCCTCAAACTCAGGCATTTACTGGGTTAATGCAGTTGTTCAGAAATTGCACTTAAAGTATCATGAAGAAGGGCTAAGCTTTAATTGAAGCTTTGGTGTTATCTACAACAAGGGAACAGAGGCATAATTAGCTGGTTTGACACGAACTATTCTGTATATGCACCTGAAGGAGACACAGGCACGGAGAATGTCATTGACTCATACTCCCATCAGAAAGCAATACTGCTTTTAAAAAAAGAAAAAAGGTTCGTTGAGCACAGAGGAATTGCCGGTGCAGGTGAAAAAGGCAGGGAGAATTCCCTGAGGCTTTTGTTGGCTTAGGCAGGAGGTTAGGGGCTCCTGGGAAGCAAGTCCAAGAAACCTTTTTTCCATATGGTTCTGTCTCTCCTGTTTGGAATACACACAGAAATGTAGAAAGTCCTGCAAAATTTAGATAATTAAAACATCTGTTAAAAAATGTGAGGGGTGCAATGCAAAGCAATAGCACAACTGGGGAATGCCTATCTGAATTAGTATTTTGAGTTTGGTATTGAATATATTGTCTGGCTATGGAAGTGATCGATAGACAAATCTCTTAGACTGACAAGCTGATTTTTTTCATTGTTGATTGCTGCTCTCTCCCCTCTGCTGACATTGTATTCCTTGAATGTTTCTGGGACACCAGGGAAAGTAAAAAATATATTAGCTCCTCCATTGAAATAATTGATTTTTGAGCAGGATCTCTGCTGGGAAGTGAGCTTTACTGTTTAAAATGTGAAGTATTGCCATGCAGGTGTTTTTCACTCTCTGGTCAAGGTGGTGAGGTGTAATGCAGAATAATCTGTATTCAAAAAATCACAGTAGTTTAAAAATTAATTATTCTGAGGAACTTCTGAACAAGGTTCTCAGCAACACCTGTGAATGCATATGAAATAATGGGTGGATCCCCGTAATCAGTATTTCCTGTTGAGAATCTTTTGCTGCTGATGACATTGCGATAGCAACATACTGAGTTATGGTAACAATTAAGAGGTTGTACTACTGAAGCCTATTTTCATCAGAGTCCCCTTGGATCAAAGCACTTTTATATCTTTCAGTTTCTGTATCCCAGAAGACTTTGATCATAGGGAAGGGATTTAGTGTGATAAATTTGGCAAAGAATGAAAAATGCTATAAGACTTCTGAAGAGCAAGTAATGACTTTAGCCAGGATCTTGTGTAATTGGAAGGATTTATCCTGCCTACAGGATACAAAGGTCACAAAATCTTTTATTTTCCTGTTTATAGCCCCTGTCACTTACTGTCTTAGGTCCAGATGTGATGATCTGTCCCTTAAAATTGGATTATTTATGAAAGTGAAGCTTTTTCTTTCCTTTGCCAGGAGTCGCTTCCTGCAAGCATGTGATAATGTGGAGCAGGTTTTTGGTGTTTTGGGTTGTTTGGTTTTTTTTTTCTCCCTGGTAGAGGCAACGGAAGAGAGGAAATAAAGCCAATGGAGAATTAAGTATGTCTCATCCTTTGAAGATCTGAAGAAAAAAGTTTAAAAAATTGTTAAGGCTACAGTCAAAAACTGATTTCCATCTTTTTAGCCTCCTGAAGGATGAGCTTGAACATGGCTTTGAAGAGCACGGATACTGTAGTAATTTACTGAAAAGTTCTCTGTAGTAGACATTGCATCTCCATTTTGTGTTCTGCCTTTTCTTATGGACTATACTTTACAGAAAATCGTCTCTTCCATGATCCAGTGTTGCCAAAGTCTGGCAAAGCTTTCTATAGATAGTGGGCAGCCCCCAGTACCAATGCAGGCTGGCAGATGAATGGATGGATTACTGCCAAAAATTACTTGAAGTTGGATGAGCGGCTGGACCTGAGCTGGCAATGTGTTCTTCCAGCCAGGAAAAGCAATTGCATCCTGGGCTGCGTGAAAAGGAGTGTGGCCAGCAGGCTGAGGGAGATGCCCATCCCTGGAAGTGTCCAAGGCCAGGCTGGGTACAGCTCTGAGCAGCCTGGTCTAGTGAAAGGTGCTATGGCAGGGGGTGGAACAAGGTGATCTAGAAGGTCTCTTCCCTTTCAAAGCATTCTGTGACTGCACAAAAGCTAAATGAGATCCCCTCCATTAGGTTTTGGGTCAGATTGTCCTCAAAGCACGAAATGAATATAACTGACTGTTTCTAATTTCTGGTGAGGCTGCAGGAAGTACCACAGTTGAACCTGACAAGTCTGATTGAATGCAAGTCTTTTCTCCTGCAATTTGTTTAAATCCTCTGTAAATAATTTTTTCCTCTGTACTCTCCAGAAATTCACTGTGGTCTGCCTTAGCTCCATTTTTCTTTAAAAAAGCCCAAGGCTGACCTCCTCCCAGGTGCTGCTTTTACAGTTATCAGTCTCACTTCCCAGTGCCTTATCCAAGACATTTCCCAGAGTCCTGCCAGGGAAAATGAAGGAAGAATCAAAAGACAAAGCATTTTCATTCCCACTTATCATCCAGGGGACTATGTGTCTGTTAAGTGTTAAGTGAAAGTCAGTGACATCTGTGTCTTAATTAAAGCAGACAGTTGGAGCTGGATATACCCACAAGACTTTGTTATGATAGAGGCAGCCTGAAGAAGTGGTATCAGCACACTCATTAGTAACCATGGAAAGAAGGTGTTAATTAGCGAATGTGTGAGCCTACCATAAGACCAATTTGGGGCAAAAAGAAAGGTGAATTATGTGGAGATTAGCTGCCAGTGATATATTATATCAAAATTATTGTGCACATTGCACTGGCATTAATGGTAGTGGCATAGCAGAGTGGGATGCTAGTTGTCTCACATTAGTGTCAAGTCAGGCAGTTAAAGCCCTAAAAACAAAATGAAGAAGTCTAATTGCCTGTTCAGAATCAAATAACATGCACTTTATTACCAAATTCCACCATTAACAGCCCAGAAAAACAATTGTGGCTGTCAGGAAAAGGGACAGCTGAATGACAAATGTAAGGAGGGAACCATCTGGCTGGGACCGGGTACCAGTGGTGGTCCTGGTTCAGCAGCACTGCAGGAGCACAGGGCTCTTGAGAGCTGCTGCTCATGCTAAACACATCTGATCTAGAAACAGTCATGTGCAGGTATAGGATGAAGTGCAGCTTCATGTAGCCAGTACTTGCTAGAAATTTCCATGGAGATTTAAAACTGAAATAAAGCAGTGAAGCTTGGCCTGAGGAGGGTGGAGATCCTGTGACTAAGCTGCAGACAGGCAGAGGTTGAATAATCTTGCCCAAGGAGAGATTTTTCTACTAACTTTCAAATATTTACAGTTTGACTTAAGATGTAGCTCCACAGCATCTGTGTTGATGGAACAAATGATGGTTTCTACCCTGAGATCTGGGCTTGTGCTCTGAGCGCTGTGGATTCACCTCCAGGTCCTGCACTCAGCTCCAAAAGCCAGCCAGCTCGATCAGACTGTCTGTAGGTCCTGCAGGAGGAAGTGGGTGTACGGTCTGTGATCTTTTTACCCTTCACTAATCTTCTTTGCAACAGCATGTTCTGTGGTTTCCCCTTAGTGCTGCTCAGCTCCAGGGTTTATCCACTGTTGGCCTCTGCCGAATGAAGTGCCCCAATCAAGGCAGTACTGTTTCTGTTCAGAGCAGGCATCCAGGGTAATTCAGTGATTTCCTTCAATGTGAATGGCAATGTGAAGCCATTAGCAGGTTTGTATCATTCTGCTCTTATTTAATTAGATCCCAAGGAGAGGACTGAGCTGCCAGGACAGCTGAAGGCTGAGGTGACCCACTAAGGACTCCAGGCATGAAGGTTTCTTTTTTAATATTTCATGCAACATCCTTGCAGCAGCCAATGGCAGAAGGGCCCTGGGTTTCAGTCACTGCACACATGCAGTGCTTCTGTCCACTGCCACAGAAATATCCATTTCTGAGGCTGTCACACAGAACCATCAAATGGGTATTAGCTTTCAGAGGTCCAGAAACTCATTCCACATGAGTTGATTAAACCAGAGAGAGAGACAATGCTGAGACCTCTTGTTATTCTCCTGGGCATACAGCGTTTGTGTCTGTCAGTGAAACCCACAACAATAACAAAGAGAAATCCGCTGTGCTCTGAAAGGACATTTTGGCTCAGCCCCCTGTGCACCTTACTGGCCTCGGCTGTGCAGGAGTCTGCAGTGATGCCTTGGGGAAGGTGTGACTGGAGGATTCATTGCTGATCTCCTGTAGCCTGGGACTTTGGTGGGAGCTCTTTTGACCCGTCCTGAAGAGCCAGCAGTGGCTTGCAGCCATCTGCTTCCATGCTTCACATGGCTGCACACATCTCTGGGTGTGTGCTCGTTAGAATGCACACACAAGGAGTTAGGTAAAAAGGGACAAAACATTATCCAGAAATTAGAGGTGCTTGACATTTCTTCAGTTAAGGATAATGAGAGAAAAGTAACAAATAGAACTGTAATCACAGTTTTTTTAAAAATGCAGAGATAATTTGTTCTGTTTCTATTGTACACAGAAGCTTAGGTGACTAAGGGCTTTAAAATGTAATTAACTTTTTCTACTGATAAGCTTCATACTGTTTTTCCTGTCTTATTTTCTTGTGTCTTTTATTTTCTCAGCTTGCTTTTGATCTACCTTTCCAGCAGAGAAAAATAACTACTTGCTGCTAAATTAGCACTCACAGATGGGCAATTTTTATAGAAATTAATTCTCGTGGTCTAATTAATGATGCCTAAATTTCCACTGGTCCCTCCAGTGATTCTTTGACAAAGAGTGTCTCTAAAACCTCTGGAAGTTTTTACTTTTCAAGGAGAGAGTGAAGTGAAGCTGGAACTATTTAGGGTGGGATTAAAGAGGAAGCAGATTTAATAACAAATGAGCTTTGGAGTGACTTTTTGATAAGGAAGTCAATCCTATGCTAGCTTCTATGGCAAGTGTTCTTTTCTAGACTGATTCAGATCTCCCTGGAACTAATCAGAATTTCTTTTAATTTCAGTGGCCTTTGGGTCTGGTTCAGGGATTAAGTTCTGCCTCAAGTGTGCTTGAAATTAAAGGAACCATGGCACTTCAGTATCACTGTTGGCCACAGAGAGATAGAGTATGTACAGTTCAGGAACACATCTCTGCATTATAAAAGGGAATAAAAGGTGAATCTGGCCAATAACTCTATAAAGTAAAAGCATAAAAAGTTGCAATACCTGTAAATAAAAATGTGAACCAAATAGGAATGGAAAACTATCACAGATTCTTGGGTTTGTATATAGCACACCCTTTGTGTTCTGCTTCCTCCTGTCAAGTGTTCCTCTCCTGACAGTTAAACTGTGCAAACTGGAACCATACAATATTTTATTTTGTTTTGTTTTATTTTAGCCACTGCTGGTAAGACACAAGAACTGAACAGGAGAGAAAAATGTAATATTTGGCGTTCTTGAAAGGGTCTGTTGACACATGTTGGAGCTCTCTGGCTGCCTTACTGTCTGGGACATGGGCTTGAATGGCTGAAGGCTGTTAGGGATGTTCCTTTTGCTGAGTGTTTGAATGGATTCAGTGATGAGCCTTTGATAAATGATGCTGGTGTGAGGTGTTCAGCTGCCAAATTTCACAGAGATGATCTGTGTGTGGAGCTGCTCCTCGGGGCCAGCGCTGCTCAGGCTGTCTGTGCTGGGTGTGCCTGGCAGGAGGGGGCAGGGTCCTTGCCCCCAGGGATGGGACACAGGCCAGGGTGTCCCAGCAGGACCATCAGGGCTGGTGATGGCAGCCAAAGCTTTCCCAGCTTGTCTGCACGCAGCAGTGCGACCCAGAGCTGTACAGCTGCACCACATCCGAGCTGGTTTGGAGCACAGGCAGCCAAGGGAATGGGGAGAGGCTGAAGAGCCCCTGTGGCTTGCTCAGGTCCTTGATGCTCTGCTCCAGGCTTTCACAGCTTTTACAGGACAGCAGAGTCAAGGTGCACCATCCCCACAAATTACTGCCCAGGACTAGGGGACCCGAAGTCTCCTCCCTGTAATATCTTTGAGGTGCTCTAGGGTGATATATGGATGCACTGGATAAGAGCCTGTGTCCTTTGCTCTCAGGGATTCACTCTCTGACCCAAAATCAGAGCAGACAATACCACATCCTAAGAGCTGAACAATCTGGGAAGGAGACTCTCAGAAGCGAGAATGATAGTGAGAGAGAAACTCTACCTTGCTCAGCAGGGTAATAGCTCCTGGATATGCCTGGTGGAAGCAGCAGCGAATAGCTCTGCAGAGAGGTTAAGATGGGAGGAGGGATTGGGGAAAATTGTTGACTGGAAAAGGAAACTAGAGTAGGAAAGTGAAGGGAACAAGTGAGAGCAAACTTACCTGGGGGAGTCATATCAGAGCAGAGGTGAAGCAGCTTGTATGCTTTTCTCTTGGAATTCTATGCTGACAAATGTTCTGTGTAATAAAGGTGTTCAAAAGCACAAAGGGAGACTCAGGTGCACAACTCCCACTCATTTTCATTTACTGGAAATTTGGAAGCTGCTGCTGTGGATTTTAGAGGCTCTCCCACCATCTTATCCAAAATAACACATTACTTTATCCAAAGCCTGCTGAAAGCAAGAGAGTCTCCCCCACTAATTTCAATGTGTCTTCTAGTGAGCTTCAATAAAATGTCAGTGTGCTGTGGAAAATTATGCAAATGGAGCTGTCAGTCAGGATTCATAGCATCAGTCTGTGTTTCTTGAGCTGGGAGACACCTCACCCAGAAAGTCTGAAAACACAGTTGGCTGAATTAGCTTCTACTACATAATTATGGCAAACCTGTTGATCAATATTGTGTGCATTTTTAATACCTTCATATTGAGGCTTCTGATCTCTCTATATTAATGTTGATAATAGTTCTGCATCTTTCTGCAATCAAAGAGCTTAAGCTTGAGTCTCTTTATTCATGCCTCTTGCTAATTACTCTTTTAGCTCTGTAAAGCAAATGGGGGTTCTATTATTTTATTCTTTTACTGACTCTGAAAGAAAAGGAAGTAAACATGTCCACATCAGGAGATGGGCTGGTGGAGTGTGGACCCGTGAGGATTCTATTAGTGCAGTCCCTAATAATAAGCCTTCATAAATATTTTAAATATTGAAGGCTAAAAGAGCAGCATTTCACCAATAAAAGCTTATTATTCACTTGTCATGGAAATGCATTTAGCAGCATAATCCTCTGTGCTCATCCTCCCCAGAACTTTGTTCCAGTGTTCTCTTTTCTCTGCCTTCCCCCTGCTTGCTTTCCCCCTGCGCTGTGCGGTTTGGTCTCAGTTGCTCCAACTCCGTCACGCTCGCTCCAGCTCCGGTGCTCTGGCAGGACACGCAGCACAGCTGCTCCTCAGGAAGCACCTCAAGACTCCTTGAGGAACTCTGAGTCTACCTGCCTGCCATGCCACCCTCGGGGCAGGGTGAAAGGATCTTCAAGGCTACAAATCATTGTCATAAGGGTTTAATTTGTAGCTAATGTATTTGAGTTAAGATGATGAGTTCTGTTATAAGCAAGTCAAACTTGAAGATGCTCATAGTCAAGGACTAGAGGGGCCATTTAAGCAGCTTTCATGGTCTGTCCAAATATGTAGAAAGCAAATGAATAGATAAAGGGTAGGCCTCTTCTTCTCTCCTATAGACTCTGATTTATTGAGTCACTACTTGTAACAGAGTGCAGGTCGCATCTCCACCTTACAACCTCGCCTGTGATTACTGCGGTGCAATCCGTGCACCTCAGTATGAATTGTATTTCACACAGGATTTTAGCTGAAGCTCTGATTTAACCCTCAGTATATTTTATGAAAACTTTTAGTTAGCACAGGGTTAGTTTTTAATAAGTACTGTGCAGGGAGCTCCCTCCATCAGTTCAACCCCATCAGTGTCGTGTGGGAGCAGAGGGTGCGAGAAGGATCAGAGCCGTGCTCGGCATAACAAACTTCCTGCAGTGTCGAAGTGTGCAAAACCTACAGCTGCTCATCACAAAAAGGCAGCGTATAATTATCCCTCTCCTGCTACCTCTAGGCCTTCCATGAACTGCACAATATATCAGCCTCATGCAAATGCCAGTCTAACTTTCCTAATGAATGCAAATCCTAATAATCCAATATATGTCAGAATATAGTCACAGACTCATAATCCCCTCTGTCTGCTTGTTGATTCATTCCATTCAGACCCTAGTTTGTAGGAAGTCTTGCATTTGGAAGCTGCTGTGGCTCATAACATTTGTATCGAGGCCAAGCTGGTGACAGGGCTGCTATCTTCTGGCAAAATTGTGCAATCAAACCCCTGTATGTAAAGGCTTCTTCGGCAAAAAGGGACTGAAATCATGACCAGCAGCTCAGCCCCATGCGGTCCTTCAGAGAGGATGATCCTGATCAAAAAAGTGTCATTAGAGATTTCAGAGCAGATGTGTAACACCAAACCTGGTTTTAGTGGTTGGCTTTGCACTGGTTTTAATGGATAACACATGGTGTACAATAGCAGTAAACACACAGAAAATGCGTTTTGGGATGGACAGGAGCTTTCTTCCCATTTTCAAAAGTGACACAGCCTATTATCTCAGCTACTTTCAGTAGGATTGGAGTCCTAAGTTCATTTTCTAAGTGTTTACCTGCATGTACAATTTCTTTTTTGTGAAAAATTTCAGCCCAAATTGTTTGAAAAGATTGAACATTAATGATTTTTTTCCCTAATAGAACACGAACATTTAAAAATAGGTTAGGAAATAGCACTGTTTGCCATTCAAGCAAAATTTTGTTTTTTATTAAAGGAAATTACAGTTATTCTTAAGTTAGTTTAGTATACAAATTCAGTTGTCCGAAGTGCCACATTCCATGGTGCTCATGTAGGGTCATGTTTGTTGTACATGCTGATCTTGAAGTGAACAGATCAGTTCAGTTCCACAATAGGTCACCACCACGTTAGCTTTAGTTGAAATTACTTAATTTGATTTTCTAAACCAAGATTTTCTTTATGTTGAAAATGTTTATTTTCTGAAAAGCTGCTGATCCAGTGGAAATTTTTAGTGAAAAACCATTTGAACATCAGCAGAGGAACTGGAGCAGTTTTACTGATCAGATGTGCCAGTACCACAGTCAGAGCGATGCTTTGAGTGGGTATCACCAAGCTGGCTTTAAAGTAAAGCTTTTTGGAAGCAGGGCATGGTTAAATTGCAGCAGCACAGTTTTGGAGTCCTGTTGAGAAGCAAAGCAAACTGCTCCAAGCTGAGAAGTGACTCAGCAGTGTAGGCACAATCCATCTTGTGAGGCTGTCTTTGAAAAAGAGCAAAGCTACCCAAAAATCCCTGAGCTGCTGCAGGCGAGCTTTGAGCATCTCAACGTTTGGTGGCATTTGGCTTCCCTGGAAGTCCCGGGGCCCATTTCCTGCTGGTGAAATACTTGCGCCTACCCTAAATATCTCTTGGTGTGAGCTCTCTGACACAGCTCCCACCAGCACAAAGGGAGTTGTTAATGCTCTCTTGCTTCACAGAGGGTTTTAATCACTTGAAGTTAAGACATAAAGTGATGCTGCATTATTGAAGCAAATAGCCCAAGTACCTAATGCATAATATAGCAACTTGCTAAAATCTTATAAATTTCAGGGTGAATGATGACTGATGAGAAATGAAACAGGATTTGCATTTCACACAGTGACTCATCCTCTGCTGAAATAGATCACAGTACCTGGAACAAACCTGCAAGGACCATGGCAAGGCACACAATACTGGTTCATTTGAGCAGTACTTACAATGTGTTTGTGCTTTAAACAAAGGAAATATAAAAGTTTATTTTTGGAAATTATTCTCTGAAGGTGACTGTGAAGCAAAATATGATTTTGGAGAAGTGCAGAAAAGGAAATAATTTCCAAGCTGAAAACAGTGTTTATTTTCTTGAACAATGGTTATTGACTTTCTTTTTTTAAACAAAAATCTCGTGTGGGATGAAAAATCCCCTGTTGCTGGTAACACACTTCTGGCATAAAAATACTTCACCTAAAATGTATTGACACAAAAATACTTCACTTAAAATGTATTGGCATAAAAATTGTATTAAATGTTTTCCACATTTCAGGACTTCCCATTTTCTAAACCTGTTCCCATGTTTGTGGAGTTCAGATATGTTTGGCTCTGACAACAGAGCTTCACAAAACAAACCTCTAACATCTTTCCCATCTGAAATAATTCACTCTTTTAATTCAGGAAGATGAATTGTACAGCAGTTTCATGTACGTATCAGCTGTCAGGAATTCCAAAATCTTGGTTTTTTCCCAAACTACTTGTTGTAAGAATAGTGCAGTACATGTTGTATTTTCTCATTTGCCTCCAGGGGCTGAAATGTGGCCCTTCAAAGATGTTCTCCTGCGAGTGGTACAGGAGAGATGATCAATTAGTGGTGTTCTGATATTCAGTCATTAGTGCTCAGTTGTTGGTTGCATGTTGCTGGCTTATGCTTATTAGTTCTGATGTGTCTTTTGATGTAAGTAGGTTAATCCCTCTTCCTGGCTGAAAAACATGAAGTTAGATGCAAAAGTCCCCAAAGCAAGAAGAGTTACTTGGAAAAAATTACAGAAGTGTAAATCAAGAAAGCAATACTGAACTTTAGAAGGCAGCATACAATAATATGACACGTTATTCCACTGCTGCCTGAGGTTTATATATACCACTGTCACTTGCTTGCTGTTCTCCACCAGTAGTAATTTTCTTTCAATCTAATTTTTATTTCCCAAGGGTTTGCTAAGGTTAAAAGTGCTAGAAAACCAATGACTATTCACTTGCCAAAGGACAATAAATTAAATTAAGCACTGTTGGTAGACAAGTCAGGTCTGAACTATTTATATGTAAATAGGTGCAAAACCCTGATAGCATAGTGCATGATTATTAGCAGCTCATTGCAGACTCCATATTGAAAATTAAATACACTGGAAAAGCAAAATGTTTCCTTTAAATTCTGCCTGCAAGAAAAACTTCTGAACTTCTGTTTTCACAGTAGCTTGTTATTACTGGCCTTACTATGCATTAGGAACCTAATTATTCAAGGTTAAACTTGGTGGGATCTTTTCATAACTAGTTTTATTTTAATTATCTTAATAGTCCTAACCACATAACCATGGTAGTGATTTCCAATTGATGGGGTAGGCTTAATAAGGCTGGCATTGCTCTGCTGTTGTCCAGGAAATAACTGCTACTGTAAGTGGTATTTAGTAACCGCATCGGTGTGCTGAGATCAAACCTTCCAGTGACCCTTCCCCACACCAGTTTGGGGGCCAGGTAATAACAATTCGTCTGTTAGTATCACATTTCCGTGACACATCTTTTTCTCACAAGGTCCTTTGGATTTCAAGTGTGGTAGGAATTGTTCATTGTCTCTAGGATCTCTAGGATGGCAGCTGGATCTGTACCACAGCGAGCTGAACAGCATCAGTGCCCTGGGGATTGCTGATGCCTTAATGCTCCTACACAGTCTCAGGGAGTTGGTCACCTCTGCACGGCATGTGGAGAGCTTTGCTTTGCTGTCAAAAGCTACAACAGCTTTTGGGGAAGGAGAATGAGCCAAGCCCAGGGGTCCCTGAATGAGGAGGGTGCTGTGCTGCTGCTCAAGGCCCAGCGTTAGCTGCGTCTGTCCATTTTTGCCCCATTATCTCAACTCCTTCCTAAAGAACAGGGCAGGACCTGGCCACTGGTTCTGATGCTGACGGTGTCAGGTCCTGAAGGCAGTGCCTTCAGTGCTCCCAGAGATGATTTGCAGCCACAGGGATGAGCGTGGTGGTGATCCACAGCTGTGGGACAGTGCCCGGAATGCAGCAGAGAAGCGTGGTCCTGGACAAAATCACAACTAATAATTGTATTTGGCTTCTTCCTGGAGTCATCTGAGCACATTCTATTTGTACTGAGACTTAACTAGTCTTCATTCTGTTTGCCTGTAATCACAGTGTGATTGATCAAAGCCAGGGACTGTAAAACCTTTCCCCTGCTGCTCTTTCCTGAGCTCTGAGCAGCAGTGACACACATGCCGTGGAAGGGAAGGCTGAGTCCTGAGGATGCAGTGAACTTTGCAGAGCTGCCTCCATTCAGTGAACTGCAGACTCTATGTGTAGGCAATTACTGAGAAAGGATTGTTATTATTGTTATTGTTATTACTATTATTTTTATTTTGTGGAATTCTGCAGTTTCTGTTCTGGATTATTATTGTGTGGAATTCTGCAATTATTGTTCTGGATGGACACAGACAAAGATAACGAAGAGCTCTTATAAAATGAAGATCTTGGTCCGCAGGCCAGTTTTCTTCCCCCTGAAGTGGTATTAAACTAAGAGATAATTTAGATGCTGGGTATTGGCGGTTTGCAGTTTGTACCACTTAATCAATTTCAATTTCTTTTTAAATTTTTTTTTAAAGAGAGTTTAAGATGAACTGTTAAACAGTGAGGTCCTGGCTCATTATTTGCACATAAAGATCAACTCTGAAGCACCTCAAAGGTCTCTGGCCAGGCATTTTGAAAGTCTCTCTGGTCGTCTGTGTTTGTTTCCCAAATAAGATGAAAGATATTCCCAAGATATTCCTTGGGATAAAGGTATTCAGACTGAGGAATCAGGACATGCTGACTACTAGGGCCAACAGACAGCTGCCTCTCTCAGGATTTGTGTGCTCCACAGGTTTTCTGCTGGTTTTCACAGTAATAAAACACTTGTTCAGGAAAATGCTGTTACCTTTTAACGCCTCTAGATAATTCTGAGTTGTTTGGGGTTTTTTCATTTCAAAAGGATCTGGTTATCTGTCTTGATGGGAAATAGAGCGTAGGGAGACCTCACACAGACAGTGGGACATTGCAAAGAAGGGAGACAAAACTGAACTGCTCTCCCATGTCAGTGATAATGGCAATGGGAACCTCCCCCTGAGCGAACCCTGGGCCAGAAATAAATGAACTATCCACATGCACCTTACTCTCCTGAATAAAAAATGCTTTCATAAAACCTTAACACTACAAATAGATGTTCCATTATGTCCTCTGTGGTATTCATGGATTTTCATCAAGCTAGGTCATTGACCAATGATCTCAGTGTTGCAATCGACTTTCTTGTTAATTCCTGACAGACATATGTCTGTGTGTACTTGCAAAATTGTTGGAACATGATATTCTTAAGAGGAAAAAAAATCTGTGTTTAGAACTCACCCATTTCCGAAATTAAATAGATTTATAGAGATTGTACATTTCTTTCCAGATGGCCAGCTCTGCTGTTGTTTAATACAGAATCTTTTCTGTACATTGACATTACAAAATTCTCTTGTTTTTTCTCTGTGGCATAAAACGAAGTTTTCATGAGCATAACTAACAAAAATTGGACATGTTATCCAAAGTGTAAGTTTGCTGGTTCTGTTGTGATGTGTATTTTAAAAGGATGTTCAAAGATGTGAATACACATTTGAAAAACAATTTTTAAAAGATTCATAATTTGTTACACTGCATTTTTGACCAAACAGATCTATTTGCTTTACCACTGAGTCATTTTAATGATTGGCATATTCAGCTATGAGAAAATTGTACCTATCAGAATGATCAGAAAAAGTACCAAATATTTAGAAAAATACCTAATTATAACCCTACCAGCTTTGAAATGAAACCATTACAGGACAAATTCCAACATCAATAAAAATATCTCATTTAAAGCAGATGCGGCAGCCATGAAATATTCATTATTCTGTCATTAAAAGACAGTTAAAATGTGTGTGTCTGGTGAAAACTCCTGAATTGTTTTGCTTGTTGGAATAGGAAAAGATGGTTTGCTGGGAGCCCTATGGGCAAACACATACAGAAATTGTTTAAACATCCCATCAATATTGTTTAATTATGACTGTGCGCCCCAAATAAGCAAATGAGACAGAGAAATAGCAGCACAAGCACATCTTTGTGTTCTGCACTGATCCTCTGTGTTATTTAACACAGAAATATGTGGAGGTTTGTACACAGTAAAAAGATTATTGTGGGCAATTCAGGGTTTGCAAAATAGGCTTTCTTAAGTGTATCACAGATCTCTTTTTAACATCACCCTTTCCAGGCATCTGAGAATATTAAACACCACCCAGGACCAGCCCCTGACTCTTTATAAACAAATATGCTTTTTCTTCTATGGCTGTGAAAAAAACCAGTTGCATTAGTTAATGTCCCAGTTGAACCTCTGGATCTGTGAGCCTAAATACTGACGTTTGAATTTGTGTTTAACCTCATTCAGGTTTTTTTCTGATTTAAGATTGTTTTTCAGTACTTAATTGGGTTTAATTAGTTTATCCTACAGATTACTAAATCCTTTCTGAAGACCATGAAGCACCCAAACCTTACTTCCATTGGTAAGGGCAACAGGTTGTGGAGCTGCGAGTGTAAGTTGGGTTTAAACAGTTTTTTTAACAGCTTTGGTGTTGGCGTTTAGTCTGGTAACAACTCTTTTTCTCTGTAGTGTTACCGGACAAGCTGTCTTTCGTGGCTCTAGGTGTGGCCAGCAATTCACTGAATGAAGGTGCACAGTAACAAATGTGACGAGGAATTATTTCTGCACAGGACTTGGTGTTCTGCAGTGCCTCTGTGAGCAGAGGATTCACACTCCAGGGGCTGCAGCACAAGAGGTGTCAGGTCTCTCATTCCATAATGTCCCTGGGATCAGTCCCTGGTAATTCCACACGGATGAGGCTGCTGCTCTTGAGATGTTACAGCTCTGAGGTGACAAGCCTGTCCCTGCAGCATCGTAACACTGTTAGTGCAAATGGAATCATATCTTTCAGTAGTATTGGGGCTGGCTACATGCAGTAAATGACATTTCCATTAAAACACATGTCAATCTGTACAGTAATATTTGAAAAAGCCTGTGTGTACACAACAGGCATTGATTTCACATGAAGTGTCCCTCGGTTCAACATACCCTGAGGTTAACACTGAGACACAATGAATATGGCTACAAACCAGGTCCTTTAATGTTTACTGCTTCTATAAAATAGGTGTGTATTCTTTCTTAATTCTATTTGGGCAAATAACTATTGGACTCTCCTAAGAAATTTACTGTGTGACGTGCTGCTATATTTTTTTTCACATAAAGTTGATGTTTCAGTTAACATGGAAGTTATGGCCAAACACATTCTAGAAAAACAAAACAAAAAACAAATACCAAAACACCACCCTACTAATGAGCAGTAAATCCATGCATTTCAGGCATTTCTAGTTCATTAATCACAGATGAGTCTAGATGCAACTGAGCTGCAATGTCCTGGGAGGGGAATGGCCCTGAGAAGAGTTCTGGCAGAAACTATTCCTCAGATATTTTTCCTTCAAAGCATCTTTGGTTTCCGACAGAACATCCCAGTTACAAAGATTTGTGGGTTTTGCTTTTTCCTGAGTTGTATCGTGCTGTGCTTTGGTTGTGGTAGACACGAATGTGTAGAAAGATTGGTAATAAAATAATTTTAAATGGAAGCACAAATTTGATGAGCAGCAGCTGAGGGAGCTGGGGCTGTTTATCCTGGAGAAAAGGATCAACTTCTCTCCAACTCCTCTTAGATGTTTTAAAGTAACAAAACAAATTATTGAAAAACACTTTTTAAAGTACTTTCATGGCTCTACATTTCTGTGAGTATATTTCCTCTGATATTTAAGAGAAATCAAGAAACTCTATTCTGGGTGTATGTGATTGATATATCACTGTTTTTGTTTTCCATATCATAGTATCACACTCACAGATTGCTGAGGTTATGTCAGACTCTTTTGCCATCTCCTGAAAAAACTTACCTTAAGCATCAGGAAATCATTTCCTTAAGGGGAGAAGTTATTACCCACTGCTCCAAAGGAGCTTTGGGCAATTCTGTGAACAATAAAACTGATCAATGTGAAATCTATTAATTTGTCTTTTAATTCTAGAATATCACAGAATTCCTCAATATGAGCACTTTGCTAAGCAAATTGTCTTTTATTTTTTAGGTTTTTTGTGAACTACACACTCTGCATTTTCCTTAATCCTTCCCCAGACACTTGATAAAACATTTTCAGACATGACTGTGGCTGTTCCTGGTGGGAAATGTTAGTGACAAATCAGAACTTGTAGAATAACATAGCCAGGAACAGGGGCTGGAATACCTGTATGAGCTTATACCTTAAAAATGTTTATAAAGAATAAACTGAGGCTTGGCTCCCTGCTTTGTTATTGCCATGTTAAATGTGAGTTTAATTTTATTTATTGACAGTACATCAGATGGTACTTCCTCTTTATGTGGAGCTTTAACAACTTGTTCTGGAAAATGATGCAATATTCCTGTGGTTGTGTAGGTTTGGGTATTTTTTACTTTTAAAAAATGAAATGCAGTTGTTCTAACAGCCTCTGGCAATTTGGAGAGGAGCATGCAGGTGGAGTTTGCTTTGCACATGTTCCTGCTGTGTGCAGGGGCTGTTTAGTGCTCAGCTGGACAAATTGCTGAGTGTCCTTCTGGAGGTCTCGAGCAGTTTAGCAAAGAAATCAGAAATTATGTTGCTGGGACTGCTGTTTTTCACTACACGTGAAGTTGAACAAATAGTTTGTGAAGGGTCACTGCCTGCTGGTCCCACAGAACCTTGGAGGAAAATCCCTTCTGGCATTATTTCTGCAGAGGTCTGTGTTGTTTCCTGCTCTGATCAAGATGAAGGACTTTTCTAAGTGCTTATCTATTTGTTAATAATCAGTCTCCATAATAGAGATCTGCAGACTTTTCTTCCCTTTCATATCTGATTTGGTTGAACTGTTTACTTTGGTGTATTTTTATCTTTCCATTACGTTTTTTGTTTGGGTTTTTTGCTTGGTTGGCTATTTTTTGTTTTTTTGTTTTGTTTTGGGGGTTTTTGGTGGTTTTCTTGCTTTTTTGTTGTTGTTTTTGGGGGGGCTGTTGTTTATTTTTTTGGTCGGTTGGTTGGTTTTTGTTTTCTTTTGTTTTTGTGGGGGTTTTTTTGCTTTGTTTTGTTTTGTTTTTTTCAGTTAAGAAATTCCAGTCTCAGAAAGGTTAGAAACAAATTACAATGTACTTCAGAAGTCAGAACAGAAGTGCTGTCTAGTTCCGTAGTTTTGCACAAAAATTGGGTACTTTTCCTTCTCTTCTGTGCCTAGATTTGCTTTTGAAATGGTTGGACCAGGTGTCTTTCACACAAATTGTCCCAAATTTTTAAACAAGGTAACACCCAAAGTTATTTTGGTTGAATGTGACTAAGAGAAAAACAATTTTCTGTTTCCTGTCCTTCTATACAGTTATTTTAACTGTTTCCCCTAGAGAATTGATAACATCTTCGAATGCCGGTGCCCACAACTGAAATTGTAGGTGTTATCCCAGGAACGTGTACTATGGGACTCCTACCCTCAGGAGCTGAGCATGTAAATAAAACATGATGGCAGTTTCTGTAAAATTGTGATTAGGCAGAGACACAATAAATGACTTTCCTGCAGTCCCACTGTCAGTATGACAGATTTCAGTTGTTGTTTTATAGCATTTGCTGATTCATTTATTCCTCGGTTAAACGGACACACAGATCTGTTGATATCAGCCAGGCTGTTATTGGAAAGGAAACGGGAACTAGGAAAAAACAATTCCAGAAAACTCTTGTATGTACAGCTACAGCATGTGTTTGGAGGATGTTTCAGCCCCAACCTGAAGAGATTAATCTGTGGGAAGCTCCAAAAGCACAGAGAATAAAGCTCCAAAACCATAGGGATTGCCCAGCCAGGAGCTGTGCAGTTGTGCTGACCGAATCAGTAACTGCAATGTGCTGGTGTTCCCTGGTGGCAGGAGGGCAGATGATCCGTGTGTCACCCCTCGACATCCCTAACTCCAGCGATAACTGCGCTGATAGCATCCCCGTTATTGCACTGGGCCGGTGGGACGTGTCCTTGTGCAGGGCTGGACTGGGCTGGGCGCTGCAGGATCAGCCTCTCGCTGCCCGCGAGCACTTGCAAACAGCCTGGGGGAAAGGAAAACCTCTCACAGGAGAGACCAGTGCTCGGAATCTTTACTTTGAAGTAAACCAACTGAATTCTGTTATTGCGATGTGAAAATCCACTGGGAGTGATCAGACACGAGGTCAGTGGTGTGAAGGATTTGTCACTGCGGTTAGCCTTGGTACATGTCCTGCTGGGAACTTCTCAGGTGGGATGACAGTGACTGAAAAGCTTGGATACTGCTTTAGAGGTGATGAGTTTCCAAGGATTTGTTAAATTTTTTCAGAGTTGAGAGGCCTATAGTAAGAATGCAAGATGATAATTAATAGAAGTAAAGTGAAGTTAATATATAGATGGAAAAACTCTTGCGCAGCATAATGAGGAAGAGAATGATGTAGTTCTGTGGAACTTGATAATTAAACCCTTGCTGGGAGGGGATTTAGAGAGCCTCCACATCTTTGTACTGGGGATAAAAGTCCTATCACATTTATTAGAATGCCTCAAAAGTAACATGAGGAAGTGCTATTTTTTTCTCTTCTTTTTAAACATGGAACAAACTTCTGCCCTGTAGAGCTTCTGCTAGACCAGGGAATAGTGTTAAAGAAGTACTAATGACAGTGGTTTCATTCTTAATTTGCAAGAAGGAGTGTTTGTTCTCAGAGACTTTCCAGCCCATTTGGATGGAGAACAATCTCTCCAGATGCCACACACATTTGTTCAAGGTCTGGAAAGCAAATTCTTGCTCTGGAATGTTCCAGCCATATTGTAGATGTATTAATGAGATTAAAAGTAGTAGTTTGTTCGAGTCCTTCGTTTCCCTTAAGGGGTTTGTTAGAATGTAGATCAAGGCCTGCCTTTCCTTTTCAGCTCTTATCTTTGGTGTTGCTGCCACTGCTGCTGCCCTCCCCCTCAAAACAGATGGTGTTGCTTTCCTTCTGTGGAGTCCAATCTGACCATTTTTGTTTATCACACAAACCTCTTGAGGCTTTTATTCTATCTCTAGGGAACTTTAAGTCTGATCCCACAGTCTTCTGCAGTTCATGTATTAAAATTCAGATTAAGAAATGAATATATTTTGCTGTTACATTTCATTTATCGTTAAGCTTTAATTTTACTTTTTGCTGTCTTGTTCTGGATGGCACACCTTCCAAACAGGTTCTTCTGCTCTTAAAGCTCATTCAAAATCAGGTTACTTTTCTTTTTCCCCAAAAAGAAATATTGGCATCATCATGAAAGTATGGTATTTATGTGTGAATGCCATATTTATACCAGTTAATATGAAAATATATTGCCTTGCAAAAAATATGTGCTTAACCTAAGGCATATAGATTTATTTCTTTTTTTGCTGAGTTTTCCAAGTGGACCATACTAACTAACTGCTGGCTCAGTATGAAATATATACATGTGACATTCATCATTAGAGCTGGGTGAAATACCTGTAGTAAAAGACTTATTCATTGCTCTAGGGAATCTAAGAATCAGAAGGAAATAGAAAGATAGTGAAATCTTTTACAAAAAGAAGTAACAGGCCCCATTTTTGTGCATGTGTGTCTGGCTGAGGAATAAATTCAATCTCTGCTACAATCTAATATCCTTTATTTATTACTTTATGGGACTCCATATGGAAAATAAAAGGCAATTACAGATCAACAGGGAGGAATTGTGGGCACAAGAATTTCATTAAAAATAAATCCTTGCAACTTTTCCTTTGCTTAAAATAAACATGAGCAGACCAGTTGTCTGAAGGAAGATAACCACTCCTAAGGTACTCTTGACTAAATGTTAATAATTCCTTTCCAATAGGAATCCTGACATATTTGCATCTTACGAAGTTCCCTATGCTGCAGAAATTCAGATGAGATGTGAGAGGGGAAGTGTTGATATAGAAATATCTAGATGAAAACAGAAGAAATGAAAGAAGCCTGCTACTTCTATGCACAAAGGAGGCTGAGAAGGTTCACAGATACTTGCACTTAAATTCATATTTAGAAATAGCTTTCTGCTTTTTCTTCATGTGCTTGTCTGTCCAGCTATAATTATCCATCTTCCTTTTTCTCCAATTACATGCTGTATAATGTTTAGCAATTTTTCCAAGAAGCAGCTTATTCCTGTGTGACAATATTTAATTAAACTTCTACTGAAATAATTAGTGAGGGTATCTCAAAAGGCTTTTTAAAATCAATGCAGTACTGAGAACCAAATAGAGTTAACACTGTCATGAAAGATCAAAGTCACCAAAGAATGCGACTGAAAATTAAACCCCCAGCAACAGTGTAATGAAGAAGCATACTGAAGCAGTTGTGATTTTCTGCCTCCTGGGGCCTACCTACAAATTGATTTGACATGGAAAATTTCCCTCAGGAAGCTTAAAAATAGTAAATTTCCATTAATTACATAGCAAAGAATGCTCTTTCCATAATTTATAATCCATTAGGAAGTTGGTTTGGGTTTTTTTTGGTTGCCTCTTTCTCCCTTTGTCTGGCTGTTCTGCTGTGCCAGTGGAGATTGGCTGGAGCCTGGTCTGGGTGGTTGTGTTCTCTGTGGCACAGGAGAGGAGCTCAGGAGAGCAAAGGTCCTGGAGCACATTTGGTCCTGAACCAAATCCTCACTGTGCCTGGGGTCTGCACCTATGCAAATTGAACAAGGGACTGACTGATTTTGGCAGGAGGTGCTTTATCCATCAGCACAGGGTGCAGGGCACTGCTCCCCTGGCTCTGGTGCTGTGCTGGGCTGCCCTGGTTGGGTGGCTGGGTGAGGTCAGATAATATAATAATAATTCCCACAGAGCTGTGGCCATGGTTCAGGCACAGTTTGCTTTCCCCATGCCCCAACAGGAGAGGCTGCTCCAGTGAGGGTAGCTCTGCAGAAGGAAATGCTCAAAAACCTTCCCACCTAGCTTGCATTATGGGTCATTTTTTACTCAGCCATTGACATTTTATGGCTCTCCTTTTTATTTTTAAGCACCATAATAGACAGTGAGCTTCTGGAGCTCATGGCCACACAACAGTGCCGAGGCCCTAAGCTTGGCAGGATTTTAAACCAGCCTTTTCTACAGGAGAAGAGTGTTCCGAGCTGCAGCATGAAGTGCAGAAAACATGAATTTGGCAAATGATGAGAATGCTGTACCCTCAGGCCACAGCAGTGCCCTGTGGTTCATGAGGGAGGATTTCCCTGTGGTGGGGAAGTGTGGCTGGCTGCTCTGCCGCGTCCCTCTGAGACTCCAGAGGGTCTGGGCAAGGCAGGATCCGGAGCCAGCTGGGCTGGCCAGCGGGAATTTCTGCTGGAGCACCTTGGATCTGTGACCTCCTCCTCCTCCTTCCAGGGGTTCATTCCGTTTGTTGTGCTCCTGTGCCAGCAACAGCTGAGTTTCTGTGGTATTTATGGCTGTAATCTTCTGACTTACACTGCCTGATGCTAAGGAGTGCATCCCTGGGTAGAAATGTGATCAAAATATCAAGAGCTCAGAGAGGGAAGGGGTTTAGTGGGTATGTGTTATGTGTCACAGGTTTGTTATCCCTTTTGAGCTGTGCTGTGCTTGGGTTGAACTGTGAAAAGCTGAATAATTTATTTGGAAAGTAATGCTAACTCAGTATGGCATTGAAACATTGAAGATTGGTAAATAATTAATAAAAACATTTCTTCTGCAGCCATGTCCTTGTATGAGTCACTCAAGCCTTACTGAATAGGCTGAGAACTCAAAGGCAACATTCTGTGCCTGCAGGGTCAGGATCCCTCCAGTGTTTCTGTTATGCAGAAAAATAATTCCTTTACAGCCTCCTTAAGATTTTCAACTAAATAATTAAGATCGGGAACAATAAGCTAAGTTTTTGATGTGTAGATAGGTATGTAGATATGTGAGTTTCTATATCTGAAGGTGTATAAATAAATAAAGTTGAGGCCAATCTGTACGTAGTAGGAGAAAGCTGGGACAAAGTAAAGTACTTTCCAAGTAGATGTGGTAGAAAGTTACCACAATCTAATAATTTGTTTCCCCAGTGAATTAGCACCTTCAGAGCAAGTCAGGGCTGAAAAATGGCTAAAAGGCTGGGTTTGGGTTTTGGTTTTGAAGTGGGCATGAAATAGCAAAAACTTAAGTTTAAAAATTAAAGTTGTAGCAGTATGCTGTTAATGTACAGTGTTAAATATTATAACTTTTTACACCCTGCTAAATAATGACAAGGACAAATGTCTTTTATAATAAAGGATAGTAAATGGAAAGCTTGAACTTCTTAAATTATCATGTATGTCATGATATTCCTGTGATTACATTTTGAGATGCTCTTTCTTCAGTATATGTACAAGGATAAATCAAAGCATTGACTGATGACATAAGTATTCAGCACAACTCCCATGCAATGTGGGACAGGCAGTGGACACAAGAATTTCTTGTTTTTTGAAGGTGAAAACCTGATCCTGTTAAAAAGCCTTTACTGCTGAGAATCCTCATCCACATTCATAAATTTCATTGTATTCAAGCAATGGAGGCTGTGACGTGTTCCCTTTGGGAAATGAGATGTATTTTTAAAATAGACATTTTAAATATATTTCTGAACTAATCTTACTTAATATATTGTATGACTACATGTCTATGGCACTATAATGAATTATTATTTTAAATATAGAGTCTGATCTTTAGATATCTTTAATTCCATACAATTAGAATGATTATTTTATGCTCTGATTCATCTGCAGCCTCATACTCGGGCAAATAAATAAGTCCATTGCTTTGCAATTTATTTTTTTTCCTAGGTTCTCTGCTGAAATATTTAGGTAGAGGGTCTAAAATGGGTCTTTGACAGTAATAATTAGATAGGATGGAGACCTGGTATTTACAGAATAATGAAAATGACATCTGCCTAAGTGATGGTGGGAAAAGAAGAGGATTTAAAGAATTTTTTTTCTTCATTTCCTAATTTCTAAAAATTGTGGGAGAATGTGGCAGCCACCTCTATAATCAAACTTGATTGATTTAAGGATAAGCACAGTGTAGTGCTCATTCATTAGGGCTTACATACATGTAACAAAAACATTTTCCTAAATGCCACTTGGATAATTAAATAAATGTCTTTGCCAAAGCAGGCTTTGAATCACGATAATATCTTGGGAGGTTATCATCACTTCCAGCAGCGATAACCGTAATCTCAGAGAATGAAAATACACTTAAGCAGCAACCCATGCTCCTCTCTGGGGATGAGCAAGGGAGGAGCCTGCAGGCGTTTTCTCAGGCCGCATGAGTAACTGAATGTTTACAGTGAGCTTTCCCTTTGGTGCTGAGAGCTGAGGATTGCCTATGGAGCCGAGGAATGGTGAGGTTTGTGGATGGCAACTGCGTGGAGGGCTTAGAGTCAGCTTGCCTTCCCTGGGCTCAGTAAACGAATATTCTTATTTAAGCGTGTTCTTAGGGCAGTTACAGCTCCATGTGGAAGGACTTGAAGTATTGCATCTGTGTTAAAATGTAAGAGTGGTTTGAATTGGGGTAACCAAGTGTTGGCCTGGAGCAAGTAGGACATCCCATTTGCTCCAGCTGGTTGTGTCTGCAAATTTTGGAACATTTGAAGCTAAATCTCCGGGTGATTTTCTTTCCTTGTTCTTTAATTTTTTTTCTCTTTCAAGCTGTTGCTCTCAATACTGATTCTAGTATCTGTCAATTTAATTTGTTTGCAGCAAGTACCTTTTGCAATAGCTTACCATAGCGAAAATGTAATGATTTGTTACATTTTTATACTGCCAGAAATTTACCTGTCTGGGACCACAGGTCTCTTTGATATTGTTTATTAAACCAGTGTCTTCATGACATAAAGCAAACATTCACTAGAAATGCAAGAGCTCAGTCACAGTGCTCCAGGCAAGAGATAATGGTGCACCCACAGGAGGAGGGCAAAGTCTCCCAGGAAATATTCAGGCAGAAACCAGAACAATCATTCCAGCTTACAGTGCTTCTGACAGGAACATGCTCGAGGTTTGTCTCAAATTTACATCTGGTTTGCAGACTGTGAAGGTGTGGGACACAGAGTGTGGGATGCCTGAAGGCAGAGAGATGCAAAGCAGAACAAGCTCTGACCACAAGACACCAGGATTTGGGATTTTTGCAGGAAGTGCTCAGGTTGGACATGTCATACAGCATATGTCCAGGCAGTCTGTGGTTGATGAGAAGAGCCTGTGTGTGTTAGAGATGAGGGTGTTAAGTTTTAAAAGATAGAGTTTGAGGTGTGAGCAGGTAAAGACAAGATATGATCAGTGTGTATCTTCCTTCAAAAAGTTAGTTAAAGAGAAAATATAAATCACGGTGGATAAGTCTGAGATGCCATACGGCTGTTGTCAGTCACCTGGTGAGGCTGTTCCCAGAGCAGCTGCTGCTGAAGAGAGCTCCTTCCCTTGGTGTTCCTCTGCAGTGAATCTTTGCACATGCTCTTGATGGCTGCTCTGGAGAGGTTTCTTCTGAATCCATCTGCCACTGGCAGAGATGGCTGGGAGACTGTGGGGGAGGTGACAGCACTGTTTTAGCAAGCAAAATTTAAACCAAATTTATTTTGGTTAATAAAACGTGTGTCTGTATGGCTAATGAAACAAAGAGACCATCTTTCTGCTAATTCGGTCATTTGTTTTTTCTCTCCTCAAGCAGCTTTCAGGTCATTCCAAGAGGGGAAAATATCCACAGGTGAAAAGTGAGACTTCTCAATATTTGGTGATCCCCAAAACAAGCATCTGTAGGCAAAAGTAAAATACATATTGCCATAAGTACTATTTAATAAATAAAATGAAACATGAGTCTTTTGATTTGTTTTAAAGGGCTTTAGAAGAGTTCATCATTCTGGGGAGGTCATCAGTACTTGATCCATTGCTCTTTTTCCTGTTGGAACCAGAAAAAGGAAGTTTATCCTAATGAGTCTCTTTTGTGAGAAGGTTATACTTTGCTACCACCTGGAGACGAGCAAGGACAAGAGGCATAGGGCATCTAGAGACAGCTGGTGTCTAAAAATACCATTTAAAGAGATGAGATACTGGGCTAACTGTAATATAAAAAAGGAAATGCAGGGTGCCTGAGGGATTGGATGTGACAGGAGTCTGTGTGTATTGGCAGTGTCATGTAAAAGTGGGAGAGAATGTGCACTTCCAGACTTCGAGAAGCAGATGGGAAAGAAAGTGAGATTGTAATAGTTTTAATGATATGGGATGTTTAATGTGTGAATGGAATTTTCATGAAGTAGTTTATCCTTAGCAATAAGCCTTTTAAAAACACTCTTCTTGGTGAGTCCCATTTCCAGTGTGCAATGGAAGTTACAAAATAAAGCTGAGGGGGAAATGCCATGCTGAGCACAGCTAATGTTTGCCTGACAGCAGTGATAAACAGCCAGAAAACTGTCTTTATGCATGAAAATTTTCCTTCTGGCTTTAGTTGCTTTAAAAGAAGTATTTTTCAAAATAGCCTAAGAGGTCTTTTTTTCCTAGCACTCTGTGGAGTTCGTGTTGCAGTCTTGCACTGGAGATCCAAACCCATAGAGAAGAGCACATTATGTGAAATAATTGGAAAATGGAGCTTTGTAAAATTGTCTTTTGAAGCAATGTGGAATTAGCTGGTTGCCTTCTATTTGCTTCTAAGTTCTCCAATTGTTTAAATACCACCTTTGTAACAACAGTGCCATTCACTTGACAATTTGTCTTTTTATTCCTGATAATGTGCATGTTGATACAAAAATAGCCATTCTGCTGGTGATCATCAAACTTTAGCTGAATTTCAGACAAAGAATTTGGCAGATCTCCAGATAAAATATTACAGAGCATCTTAAGCAGGCATTAATATTTGTTGCTTATACATGTGCTGTGAAATCTCTGTTGTTCTGACATGTTCAAAAATAGCAAGCTATTGTTCCCCTGAAACACAACTTGCAGTACATCTGAATGGAATATTCCATGATTTTTGGATGGGGATATGTCTAGTGGAACAACAAAGACTAAACGTAATAGTGCAGGAGAGTTTTACAGAGCACCCCCTCTCCCTGCAGCAGTTTGCAGGTTGCTGGTGTAGCTCAAGCTTGTCCTGTTTCAGTTTGGAAAAATTCTTACCTCCGTCTCATACCAGCCTGTCTGTGGTCAGAGGAGTGAGCTCTGTTCACACAAATCAATTTGTCTAAAAGTGTGTGCTCCTAATCAAGCACGGGCCTGTCTTGTGGCTTTAGTGGGATGAGTTTATTTAAGTGCTCAGGTGTTGGAGAGGCTGGAAATCCAATACTTGAAATTTCAGCCTTTTGCTTTTTTGAGATACCCTTAGTTTCTCTGTCTTTGAATGTTATAAATGTAATTCCTGATTTATTACCTCCATTTCTTGCAGTTAATTAAATCAAAACTATATTAATTTTGAATAAATATAATGAAGCAAACCCCTATTTTGCAAAGCTGTGCTGGGTACAGTAATACTGACTATGAGCCCAGTGAGCAGGACTGCAGAAAGAGTCCTAGAACTTCACTACTTACTTTCCAAAAGCACTGGAATATACTGATTTCTTAATCACTCTGAATGTAATTAGCTGTAAAAAATAAATGTACCTGATTTCTGATCATAAATCCATACTTAAATTATGAGATATTTTGAAGCTGCACATTTGAAGGATTAGAGAGCGGAAGAAAGCAGCATTGTTTCTTTATCTTCAAGCCACATGCAAACTGTGGCATCCAAGGACTCTTTTTTGATAAGCTCAATATGGCTTATCTCCCTGTAGAAGTATACATTGTTCTTCCCTCTAAATATATTCTGGGATTCAGATTACTTTCAGCTGTTCCCTTTCTCCCCTTCTCAGTCTCCAGCTTCGTTTTGTTTTTAACATGCAGAGAAAATGGTTTGCTTTAAAATATGTATCTTTTCATAACATAAATTCAAGGAGTGGATGGGGAAAGACATATATGCTTGGCTGAGCTAATGAGAAAATGACTCAGTCTGTGTGTCTAACATCTCATATCATGTAAAGTGGTTGACAAAGAAAAATGGATTTTGCCTTAAATACTCGGAGCCGCCACAATAACTGATCATATTTTGTAGATTACAATAGGCTTAAAGTAGCAATAAACCACGAGCCTCACTGCCTGCTCTCTCAGATGTTTATAAATACCAAATGCAGCTCAGTAACAAATCCTTGATTTGCATTTACGTAAAACACATTTAGGTGACATTAAAAACCTTAATTGAAAGAGGAGAACAGAAATGCAGAGCTATAACCTTATCACCCCTCCCAGGAGGATATTCCCAAATCTCTGGGATACCGTGTGAGCAAGCAACTGCTTCAAACCTTACCCTTGTATTTACCTAGAGCTGGGGGAGAAACTGCTTGATCCTGTGGAAAAAGATATTCAGCCGACTATTGGCACTTGGGCTGAATTTCCCAGCCAAGGACACCTGTAATCTGCTAGTGCAGGTTGCGTTAGAGACCATCCCTGCCATTTTATCGGTGTTCCATTCTCATGGAGTCATTCTGGTGAGCAGGTTTTCAATAAGGCCATGTATTTTGGTCATTCCTGGTTCCTCCTGCTCCTGCTTCCCCAGTTCGATGGTGTGTTAGGTGAATTGAGTTTCTCCTCTGTGTGGCCAAGCTCCTTGTGAAATCCATCCATAAATGAAGACATCTTTTCTGCAGGGAAGTGGAACACCAACCTCCATTATTTGGCATTCAGGCACTACTGATGTAACACACGGTGCACTAAAATATTGACACTGCTTGATTAACTAAAACTTAATGAAAGTGAAATATTTCTAAGCCTGGAAGATGGGAGGGAAGATCAATATTTCTGGAAATATCCATGTTGCTTTTCTTCCTCAGTAAGGATTTTTTAACACTCTAGCATATGCTGTAAAGCAATGTTATGACTATTTTATGGTTGGAAAATAATTTATTTCTAGAGATTTCTAGGGCATGTTTCCTGTTGTTATTTCTTCATCATGATTTTGTCCACTCTGTACAAGGCAAATGTATGGCTCCAGATATATACACATGCCAATTTATGGGTTTAGCTTTAATTTCGCGATCTCCTTTCTTGTATAATTTTTGCATGAGAAAAAGGCTGTAGCATGACCTGAATTTTTAACCTGAAATTGCTTTTTATACTGATCTAGTTCTACCAAGGTAAAAGCTGAAGCAGTGTTTAGATAAACAGAAATTTGACTGGATGTTGTTTTGTTGCTCTCTTAATAAGTAATTTAAAATGTATGAAATAATCTCTTTTTGTAAAACATTGCAGGGATTTATATTGTAGTTATATTTTTGTTAGTGTACTACCTTAAATTCAATTTATACTGACTTGTGAAACCTACTGCTTGTTTATTGTACTCCACTGAAAAAATTACTGGCAAAAGGTTTTTGTTTTAAATTGGTAAAAGCAAAAGTGAATATGCTTTAGTGATTTAAATTACCAGTTTTATGTTTCCAGTTTATTCAAATAAGCTCAGATTGCCGTGATTATCTGTAGTATGTGAATGTGACAGACAAGAGGGATTTACTGCGTTCTTTCAAAAGTTAAGTGTTATTGATCTACTTAAGTATGACTTGTTAAAGACATTGTTCATTACTGTAGTTTTTCTTCTGTATTGCTTACTCTGTAAGCTAAACTTACTGTAGCCATCTGTGAGTTTAGAACTTAGTAAATTAAGAGTAAAATAGACAAGAACGGTTGAGGAGAGAGAAAATCTTTTGGCATGAACAGAACAAGGATGCAACTAATAACTCCTGTAATGCTGAGGTTTGGGTGTGATGACATTTAAAATAACGATCCAGACGTCTCTGAACATTTACATTTTGCCACCTCTGAGGGGGTAGAGGAGAATCTGGCTTTCTGCAGTGATATTTTTATGGAAAGTAAAAAAGAATTGGTAGCATGATGTCAACTTTTTTTTAAATGCAGTAAACTCTCGGTATCAATTTTCAGTGGAGATCCTGCTTGCGATTTCAGTGTTCCACTCTTTAAAAGCCTTGCACATTTTTATAGTATCTTACATGTATTTTTTAACATACATTAAACTTTTGGCATAGGTAATAATTTTTATGTACTTTTAATTTCCTCTGCAGGAAAGAAGGTGATACAATTATGACTTGCAAATGGAGAGGTCAGGGAAAGACTGGAGCAGAATTTAGGCTGGGTTGATGGCTTTGGTGTTTGATTCAGAACAGTATTTTAACAACACTCACATCCAGCTCTCAGTTTTCTCCACTGATGGGTCAGAAATGCTGCCAGGCTGAGCACACGCAGAACAGATCCTTTTTTGTTTGGGGTCACATCCAACGCTGAGTGACCCTTTCTCCAGACCAGCTGCCAGCAATGTTAATTCACTGTGAGCCAGTCCCCAGTGCTGGCAGCACATCCCTGATGTCCCACAGCCCCTGAGGAGCACCACTGAGTTAAATGAGGACTTCTGCAAAAAATGAGGGAGAAGCTTCTTATAGCAAAATTCCCATGGGGAATCGAGAGGTTCAGAGAACCCTCTGCAGCAGCTGCATAATGATATTTTAGCATGCAAAAGAGTCCATCAGTGATTGTGCAGCAGCATCCCTGCTATTCTAGCAGTGGTTATTTGGCTCCTGGCTGCCCAGTGACAGTCATGGCTGTTGTCCCTTGGGACAGCAGAGCCACCCAGGCTGTGCCAGAGACCTGTGTAGGGCAGGGAGGCTGCAGAGCTGCTGAAAGGAAAATACGAAGTAATTGGAAAACTGCATGTTTCATACCTTTAACATTTCACTGCAGTTGTTTCTTGCCCATCCTGCATTCCTCACTTGCAGCAGGGTCTGGGCAGAGAGCAGGACGTGCCCTCGTGCTGTGCCAAGGAGGAACCTGCCTGTGCTGCTCAGATGGGTAAATGCAGGACTATGGCACCAGTCACGTGCCTGTGAATGTGGCCATGTTATGGGCACTCAGTAGCTTTGTGAATGAAATATTATTGCATTCCTTGGTGCTGGGAGGCTGGCTTGCATACAGCTGCATGTGTTTAAATGCTATTAACTGAAATTAATTAGGTAGCTGCTCCTTAATTCTTTTGACTGTAATCCCATATCACAAGAGCACCATATTCAATCTGGCACAAGCTGCTCACAGGACAGGCCCAGACCTAAATTAGCATCTAATCTAAATTAGCTTTAACCACTTAGAAGACTGGCTCATCCAGACTGGGTTAAAGTCATTAGTGGTGAGCTCTGAGAGTGCTGTGCTTTGCCTATGCTGCAAACATTTACGTGGAGGTTAAACCTGTGTTTCTTCGGTGCTAATAATTTGTAACTGAATGCGATGGTTTTGTTGATGTAGTTTGGAAAGGCAGGAGTACATGGGATTCCTAAAAACCAGGGTGAGAATGGAAATTTCATCTGTCTAGGATTCAGGGAGCATGTGTGCTTTCACCAGAGTGAATCCAGGCTCACTAATGACATCTGTGCAATTGCTGTAATTGGTGAATGGTTTGATTAATAGCAAGGTGATAATTTCCATTTAGTAATGGGTGGTTCTGCCATTAAAACATAAAAAATACAGGAGAAATTTCGTTTGGAGAACATTTTCTCTTTTCCTTGTGGTTAAAGTCCTATGGTGGAACAACTTAGGCTTTGTGTACTGATGCTTAGAAGTAAATACCAATTTTAGGAGAAAAAGAAATTGTTCAAATCGACCCCACATGCATTTGTGATTATAGAAGACCATCATTAGAAAAAATGGGGCCAGAACAAGTAAACCCTTCATAAATAGAAGCATTCCTCTGAGTGAAATAACTGTTCTGAGATCAGAAGGTCTACTTTTATATGTAGTGATCATTTGTACAGTTATGGCTTTATGCTTCAGCTTGCAAAAATTTACATTGCTTATTACTTATAAAGAACATTGTTCTGCTGAAAAAGTTGTTAGACTGCTGATCCTTAGCTCTAAATATGACTTGAAGTAGAGGGAGTTTATTATTTAAATAGCTATTCAGCTGTGAATCCTTGAGATGTCTCAGTGCATGAACCATTGGCATTTTGCCATTTTTCATTATGATCAATGGGCAGATTTGCAAGGCAAGAATCCTGCATCCCTTCCAGCACATGGCAATGTCTACTGTGCCTTTGGATATGGAAATATGCCTTACAACAGATGGACAAATACTATCACTAGGCAACTGCATGAAGACAAGATAATCCTTCTACAAAATTGCTCATGAAGCTTTATGCAATCGGAGGATGCATTTTGTCTGTGTTTGTGTGCTAGGGAAAAACAATGTTTTGTTTGGTTCGTTGTCCTGTAACAGTGATGTTTCAGTGGTCTATGCCACTGCTTTGCAGCTGGTGTAGGAAATACTGTAGTGAAAACTATGAAAAGGTGATTTTATTTTCCTCCGTTACCTGGATGTTCTCAGTTGTGCCATATCTTCCCGAACAGATGGCAGATATTCTTGTTTCCACAGGTCGTGCTGCAGCATCATGCACGAGGGGCATGAGCTCGTCCAGGAGCTCATAGCCAGGGTGTGCTGGGCTCTCCTGCGCACTGTGACTCTGCACCGCGTGGCCCTGGGCATGCTCTTGGTCTGTGCTGCAATTTAGCCTGGCTGTGGCTGCCGGAGAAACTCTCTTTGCTTCAGGTGAAGTGTTCAGAGAAACAAACACCGAATGTAGCTACTGGCAGGAGGAAAATTTGGGTTTGAGTCCAGGCTGATTGTTGCTGTTGTGTTTTGTGTTGTGGTGGCATCAGAGCTCCTCTCTCTGAATTCAGGGCTTTCTTTTGCCTAGCGTTGTGCAACCACAGAAAGGTCTGATCACTGCCCTGGTGGCTCTGTTGGGTAGATAGATGAGAAACACCAAGGCCTAAAAAAAGGCAAAGCAATGGTTTTCATCATACAGGCAAATAATAACAGCCCAAGAAGAGGGTGATTTGATAAGGTGCCATTGGAAGCTGGACTGTGCTTCCCAGACAGTACCACAGACCTTGTGCATCCTGTTTGAGAGCCTGGAGCAAGATAAACCTCTGCCAGAGCCTGAGTGGGGTACAGAAATACAGCGTTGCTTAGGAACTGGATTCCTCCTGGTTCCCTTTATTTGTTTGTCATTGATAGCAGCACAAAAACTGCTGAGTGGCCTTGCGGAGGAGAACGATGTTACCATTACCTCTGAGGCTTCTGTTACTGTCAGTGCTGCCATAGAAATAAGACTTTCCACTTCTGTGATGTTTATTTTAATCTCTTTTCACAGATATTATGTGTGAATGAGGTATTAAATATTATGACTTAAATTTGAGAGCATAGATGGATAAATTGCACAGAGGAGAAATCCTTATTAAGGCTGCTTTCAGCTGAGGTCCTTAAACCCACCTGATCACAGTAAGAGAGGTTGATGCTGTTGTGAACCAGGCCCAAAGAATCAAGATGGGAACAGACTTCTCTTTTTCAAGACCTCTTAGAAGGAAAAAGGTAGTACTGTCTATAAGTGTTCTGCAATTTGATGTTGAATTCTGCTTTTCTTTTATATATTCCTATCTTATCAGATGTTGGCCTCATCCATCTAAGGGCTAAATGCTTGTAAGGAATTTTGATCCTTTCTGTCAAATAATTATTTATATGTTTATTTATTCACTGCTGATTCTCACAGGTTTTATGATGCTTTAGATGTGTATTGAGACAGCTACAAAACTCAACTCGCAGAAATTTCAGCATGAATTGTGATTAAGGTTTGCATGATTTAACTCCTCTAAAATTACTCAGGTGTGGTTTGTGGGCCAATTGTAGTTCTCAGTCTTTAACCATGAGTTAAATGCTTTTTTTGTTGCTCCATTCCCAACTGTTGTGGAAAACAATTGATTACAATCAGTTTTCTAGTATTTGTGTTCAAGTGTGGATTTTTTAAAAAGTCCTAATACATTAGAATTACTTTTTCTGAAATAGCAGCCTCAGGAAAATTTACAAGTTAATACTACCATGATCACTAGACCTTGGAAGTTTTTCATCTATCTTCTTTCTCATACCTGGCTCCTTGCCTGTCCCTGTGGCTCTGCTGTAGCTGTTAAACTGAGCATGTCATCGCTCTCCGGGAATTGCTGGTTCCTGCTCCTTAAGACCTTTGCTCCTGCTTGTTCCCTTACAGCAGCCTCCTTTCCTCTTTTGGCTCTGTTTTTTGTTCAATAATTTTAATGTTAAATCTCTCTCTGGTATGTTTAGGAGGCCAGCACCTTTTTGACAGGTTGTCATTTGAACCAGAGCTGATAGCTTTTGTGCATGGGATTTTTGCAGTTCTCCTGGTTCAGACTGTTCATTACAGATACTTTTGTTTGCTGGATGTGACTCTTACTCTCCTACTCTATTTAAGTGTTCTTCTCTCTGAAGGCAGAAGTGTCCAAGGCCATCCTTAGTGCTTAGAAAAAATCCCAATCTTTTGTTCATAATTTTTTTAAAATCTCCCCCAGACCATTTTGCCTGATAGAGATGTTCCCATGTCTAGATACATTTGGAGTTTATTCTCCTAACTGAAATAAATTGAGGAAAAAACGTGGGTCAGGCACATGGAGCATATGAAGGTTTTGGGTAGTTTTGCCTTAGATTAGGAGAAAACAGCCAAGCTGTAAACCCCTGCGTGTTAAGTGTCTGTGCAGCTCCCTGCTGCTCCCAGAGAGCAGCAAACAGTGTTGCAGGCAGAGCGTGATAAATGAAAAGGTTTTTGAAATTATGTGGAACTAAAAATGAATTAATGTCTTCAAATGAGTACCAGGAAAAGGGAAGAGGCAAACACTGCTAGAGAGAATGGCATGAGGGGAGAGGAGAAGGAGCTGTTCCCAGGCAGCTGTGGATAATCCTCAGCACAAATGAGTGACAGACGAGTTTGGCTTTCATAACGTGTGGAGCTCGGCTTTCTGAGAGCAGAGATTTCAGCTATATTGCAAAACTCTCATAACTGAGAAAGCAAAAATACCAAGTAACAGCCATTGATGCCCTTTGATTCACACACCTCATTTAAGAGGAAAAACACACGGCAATAGGAGGAGAGACTTTTAATACATTGTAGGCAGGGAGAATGTATTATATCTAAGGGACAACGCAACAGGTGTGCCAGCAGCGAAGCACAAAAGATTGCATTTTTATTATCGCAGTACTGTACACAGCATTGCTGAAGTTGGTAAATATGAGAAGTGTGGAAGAGAATTAGCTGCGGTGAACTTTGGTTGGCTTAAGGGACTTGAGTATATTTGTGCTTTTTTCATTTGGCCCATCTCAGAGTAGAAAATGTTATTGCAAAAGGGAGGCTGCAAGAGGAAATGCAGTAGTGGAAGTGTGAGGGTTAGGGTAATTTTGTAATTTTAACATTTAAAAATTGTAGTTAATTTCTTTCACATATTAAAAATCTGCTCTCTTATGTTCTCTCTAAGACTGCTAATCTAGCTTGCCAAATGCAAAAAAAACTTGTTTAAAAATCCCTATCCAAACCAAATAGCATTTTCTTTTTTTAATATGCATGTTAGTCATTGAGCTGCATATAAATATATATAAACTGATATGTTATTAATACAGTGATTTAATGTGAGAAAACTATGAATATTCAGAGTAATTTTTAAGAAATACACAATTTTAAGGAGCAGCAATTACATGTTTTTCATTCTGCATTTTTTTAATGCTGGTATGAACATTTTTAGAGTTGCACATGGCTTTTAGCACGTTCTCTGTCATTTCCGAAGATTACTGAAATTACTTATATTGTTACTCAAGTTATCTTTTTTGGTTTTGTTGTTCACAATCAGTCAAAAATATCTAATTAAAATAAAATACTTTTAAAAATTTTGGCAGATCACTATTTGAAAAGAATAGTGAGTTTGTTGTAATGAAGAGAGCATGCTATGGAGCAGGTAAGGGAAAAAACAAACTAGTGTTGGGAACAAATAATTCAACATTGTGATGCCAAGAGGAGCTGTGCTTCTCTACCGACTGCTTCTGACGCAGCTCCAGCCCTGTCATATGCTGCTAATATCTTTTTTAGTGGGGTCTTAGTGGGCCTTGGGTTCCCAAACTCCTGACTCTGAAATCCTGGAGGTCATCACAGTCATCCTGTCTTCTCCAGAGGCTCCAGTGGTGGGACCGTGTTCCCTGGTTGCTGCCCACAGGTTCTGACAGCAGCAGTGAAATGAGCTGAGTAAGGACAGAAAGTCATTTTGGCCTCCATTGGAGACGCACTGGTGACACATCCACTCCCTAACTTGGCAAACTATTCCTCAGTCACAGCCACAGCTCATGTTGGTGTCACATAGTATCTCTCAAACATCAAAATTCTCTAAATGTATTGGCTAGGATTGTAGGAATTGCAGTTGGGCATTTCCAGGTGAGAGAGCAGAGGCAGAGGTAAGAGGAGGTGTAACTAACCCCGGGTGTTTGTGGAACTGCTCTGTTACACAGCTCCTCTCAGTGACCCAGGCTTTGCCTTTGCATCCATTTAGCAGTTGCCAATGAAAGCTTCACAAATACTCTTTCTTTTCTTCTGAATAAGTATTAGGGAGAATTTGATCTATAACACCACTATTCTGTCACCGGCTATATAAGTTTATAATTAACCTGTTATTGGAGAAGTGTCATCTTTCTCATGGCCTCCAGAATGATCGGGCACTGAAAGGATGCAATTGGGTACCTAGGAAGTAAATCAAGCTGTGGATGTGATGGTGACATCTCGCTTAGACAGAAACTTTGCATCTCCTCTGAACTTAATTCTCTCCTCTCGGCCTTTCTGGGCTGTGCACACTGAGATTATTTGGCAGCTGTTTGCCGTAAGCAGTAAATTTGGGAATAATTCAGTGAGCTCTCGTGGGAAGCCAAGGCTTCTGAGACTTGCCTGAGGCTTCTGCGATCCTCTGGTGCTACAAATCATCACGACCTTGCGATGCCACCCTGACTGCAGAGTGCCAGAGAGGAGTGCCTGACGTGCTGTGGTGTGGGGAGAGACATCAGCCTCTGTCAGTGCCTCCCTCTTTGCGCTGCAACCTAATTGTTTGGGGAATTGGGAGAACCATAAATAAAAGAGATTAAATTCTGCCACTGAGACAGGTGTTTGGCTTTAAAAAAGATCATGAGTTCCAGAATAGTCATGCTTATGTGCAAGATGGCTGTGTAATTGTGGGACAGATTATCATAATTTGCAGATAATTTGGAGCCTGTGATTCCTTGTAAATCCTGATTTAAGATGCTGAAGTTGTTCTTTTGGTGTGGCTTTGTTTGGGGGTGATAAGTGTTTCCATGATACCTGTGGTAAAATAATGTTTCCATGATAGCTACTGTCCTCACTTATTAAGTTACATTTGAACAGGCATGTCTGATGACATCTGCTCCTGAATCAGCTGAGCTCTCAAAGTATAAGTGCCCATTGCAATTATGAGCATTTAGGTATTTTTCTAAGTGTAAAATATTTACCTATTCAGAAAGCATGGGGAATTGGTGTTTCCTTGATATGACTTTCCTTGTCTGGAATGTTTCTACTCTGCAGTTTACACATTACCCACTATTTTAGATTTTTTAAATTTATTTTTTATTTTCAGTATTTTTGTCCAAATGCTACAAACAAAAAGGAGATTAAAAGCCCGGAAAGTCTGGATGACTATCAGTTTCTCTTGAAGGTAAATGTTTTCACTCCAGACCCAGTGTGCTGCTAGTGCTGTTTGCTCCCACATTTAATTCTTGTGAGTTGAGACCACCTTGTTGTGTTACAAGGGTGCCAGCATTGCTGACTCACAGTCTAACTCATATTAATGAACCTTTCTTCACAACTAGTTGCAATTTTAATGAGATTTGTGTTTCTGAGGCCTTCAGCACTTTCCACAATTATCTTGAGCTTGAAAAGTCTTCAAGAGAATGTTTATATTCACATTTATCAAGTAAAAATATATTTTGCGGCACTGGGGATGCTTGTGGGGGGGAGGGTGAGGATTCTTCAGTTCATTCTGTGATCTTTTAAAATGTTGATTTAAAAGAGTTATGCTTCTTGCCATGATCATATCTGCCCATCAGTCAGTCTTGGGGACACAGTTCCATTAGAGGTGGCATTCAGGAGACCTGTCAGACCCAGAACTCGCTGGATGGACCCCGTGCTCTGCCTGTTTTAGATCATGTGTGCTCAGAGCTGGGGGCAGGTTCTGTCAGGCAGAGCTGGGGGGGATACGCCACTGATCCAACTGAAACATGCTACTCATTTTTCGGTACAAAGAGCAGACACGGAATAAATGGTGGAAAAAGAAAAAAGGCATTTCCTAAAAATGAATGAAGGTGGATTTTCAGTGTCGTCCTGCAAGAATGAAGATCCTAACCTTCACATCCCTTTGTTATTGAATAGGCTGTAAGTTAAGACAGTGCTCTCTCTGAAAGCAAGGGTAATGCTAGGTGTTGAGGTGTTCTTTTTTAGATGGCATAACAAACCTTCAGAGATTTGAGGGTGAGCTATTTTCTAAATTTTGAGAGGAAAACTGAATGCTTGCTACTGTTTTTGCATTCCAGGTAGAAGTCCTGTTTTCACCTCCCACTCCTGTTTCCCAGGATTGGTCTATGTCTCTTTTATTGAATGCTGCATTATAATATCAAGATTTAGTTTTTACTAAGAAAATGAAAACCAGTTATGTTCTCTGACCTACCTACCTGTGTCAGGTGCCCATCTTACACCATTTTAATTTGAGCAGCTCTCCATTTGATCTCATAAGTTCTCATTCTACAAGCTCAACAAAACTTGTTTTGTTTCATGGTGTGACTTTCTTGCACTGACTCCAGCAGAGCTTCAGCTGCAGGGAACGCTGAGAATGCCCAGAAGTCATGGTGGGATCTGCCCTTAAGTTAGATGTGTGGGAATTATTACCTTGTTAGGTGCTAGTCTGTTACAAAGTCTTTTGTAGCCATTACAGGAAATCCTAGCTCTTCATCCTGTTTTTCTGTGAGTTCCTTCTTTTCTTGTCCCCACCATTTTGCCAGGAGCACTGCATGGCTGAGAATGGAAAGCATTTCAAAAAGTCTGAATTGTTCGATAAATTAGAGTAGAATTAGTTTGGCCATGTCCTTTGAAGAAACAAAATGCTATTAAATAGAAATTAAATCAGTTCCTTGTATCTCAGCATGTACCTGAGAACACAGGTGCTTGTATCCTTCGGTGGCAAGAATTGGGCAAGCACAGAACCAATTTCCTGTCCATTCTGCATCTCAGCACGTAGCTTTGACAGTGACCACCCAATTCTCAGATTTAGAAATGTTTCTCAAAATTACTTATTTAAGGGTGAAATGATTTAGCATTTATCTGGACTATTTAATAATAAGCAAATTATTTTTTAAGTCTGTAGAATCTACAGAAATTTTATTTATTTTCACAAGGTTTTTCACAAGAAAGCAAGCATTTCTGTTTTCATAGGATGAAGGTTAAAATATTTGCCAGATTAGCTACATTATTTTTGAGTTGTTCTGGGAAAGAAAAGATAATTTGTAGTGTGTATTGTTCTTGACTTAGACATTTCTTCACTGAATCTCTTCTTGAGATTGGTAGCAATAAAAAGCATTTGTCATGCAGTGTGTGATCAGTGACACATGTGAAATGAGTTTATTTATTAGGTAAAGATTTTCAAACCTGTACTGCTACAAGACCAATATTATTCTCACTATTTGCATTTATCGAAGCAATAAGGATCGTGAAATGTGGGTTAACTAAAATTCTGAGCACATCAAAGGTTTAGAATTGCAAAATTTACACAAAATCTTTATTACAAGAATTTCACTAAACTTGGTAGAAGGTCCTCATGCATTGCTTGTCTCAAAACTACACTTGGCCACATATTGGGTTTGTAACATCAGAATTTATTTCAGATTGATCAAAGCCTTTGTAATTTCTTAGATAAAGTTAGTTTCAACTGCAGGTTTACAAGAAAACCTTTACTCAAACCACTTTCAGGCATTGTTACTACATTTTTTATAGCCTTTTGTTATAACCTCTGTTCTTGGGTGCTTGATTGCTCCTGGAGTGGATATTGACTTTCTGCTGAGACAGACATGGCAAGCTGATGTGTTTTGCTTAATGTTTAAAAGTTTCTCAGGCGGCCTGAGGTTCACATTTGCCTTGGGACAGGAGGGAGAGAACAGAAAAGCAAGACGGAAAGAAAAAAGAATCCAGAAAAAAAAAGCATTTGTAAAAACAGTGCTTGTTCAATAAATTCACATCTCTCTCTGAATAATAGAAAGCAGATTCTGAAAAGCTTCTAAATTGTTCCCTGAACTGAGGTCAAGGAAGAAAATAATGCCATTCATAGTAGAACACGGATCAATAAGAAATCCAAATAGGATGGTGCTCTTTATTGTGGTTATGTTTGACAGCATGAGTCGATGTGGAGACTCAGACCCTCTCAGTTTAGAAGCCTGAGTTTTCTGTATACATAAGTATAGATGTGCTTCCCCCAGGCCGTTTGTGTCAAAGATAAATGCCTGAAGTTGCGTGGCTTCTCTAAGTTACCTTTTGATTGTTTCTGCATCTCAGTACGGCAATATTCCCTCAAAAACTCCTGCCTGGTTTAGAAATCCCACTCGGAGGCATGGCCTGCCTTTGCCAAACTGTTTTCTGCTGATGTTGGAGGAGTAATCTGCTCGTAAAGACTCTGCTTTTCCAGCTCGGGTCTCGGCCTCTCCGCAGCCTTCAGAGATGTCCATTGCCATTTGGGAAGATGCTGCCTGGGCACTCCCGGAGCAGGATGTGTTTGGAACACCTCTGGTCCTTGCAGAGCAGGGAGTGAGCAGTGCTTCTCTGCGTCCCCAGCAGCAGCCTCAGCCCTCTGCAGCTCTCTGTGTGTGAGGCTGGAATTGATTGACTACATCACGTTCACGAAGAGAGTTGTGATTGTCAGTTTTAGCACATATGAGTTTAGTGGAAGGAGGCAAACAAACAGACAAATAAAGTAATTCCAGAGGAAGAATTTCAGGGTCATGTATTAAAGCACATGAACAAAGTAATGTCTTAAATTCCCAGATCCAGTACAGCCCTGCAGAACTTAGTGGTTTTAGTTAGAGCTGATGTGTGTATTTCCCTGCACTGAAGTCCATGTTCTGGGTGCCTGTTGGGAACTGATCCAGCAGACTCAGGGCAATTTCCACAATTTGGCAATTGCTGGACAAATCTGCTATTATAAAGTATTCAATTAAAAAACATTTATAATTTTTACCATTGCTGAAAAGAAGTTAGAACACTTTTTTCCTTAATTTCATTAAGACAAGAAATTCTGTAAGTTTTCTAAAGAAAAGCAATAAACCATGTTGTGGCGCTTTGCTGTTAGTATCACATGCCAAAGTCATAATTCCTTCCCTCAGTTCAGTTTTTCCCTCCAGTCCATCTTCCCTGTGTGTTACTTTGAGCCTCCTGTTTGAAAATTTTCCATGTTGCCACTTCCACACAAGCCCATCACACCATCAGGACTAAAATGCCTCAAAATATTTCTGCTGGGAAAAAATCTGGGACACTGCATTAAACCACTAAGCTTTCATAAATCAGTGCTGTTTCTTCATGCCTTGATCTCTTTCGTCTTTTTTAAATTCTTTTTCGTGTTTTAATTGGAAGTTATTTGGAAGAAAGAAAAGTATTCGTTTTTTAAGTTCATCCTGTTTTATAGAGTACCCACCAGACTGTGATATCTGCCATGCATGGAGACCTTTCAGTTGTTAAAAATTAAGAACTTGCTAGTGTTTGAAAGCAAAAAATGAGTAGCTCAGTTTTTATGTCTCCCTCCTCCAACTGGCCCAGCTTTAATTTCAGGTTATTAAAATTCAGTCATAGTAACACTAAATATGGTTAATTCCTTAGGAATTTAGATTAAGTGTTTTGAGCCTGCAGCCCAAATTAGATTAAATAATACTGCCATGTGCTAATAAATTTTTGTCTTCCAGGATTCTACCCGCAAAGATATTACGTTAGAAAATTGAGGCAGTTGCTAGGGTTTCAAGCATATAAATTTGGAAGTATTTTAACTTTGAAAGATGTCAAAAAATGAGCCTGAAATGATTCTCTGTGTTCTATTCTCATCAAATTAATTCCATTTGAGAAGCTGCATCTGTAGAGTTTCATTAGCATTGCTTCTGAACCCAGTCACCACCTGCCTTTCTGGTTCTTGACTGACAGAGTTATTGAATTCCTCACTGGATGAGGTTATCTGGAGCCCTGAGGATAAAATTCTGAGTTTATTGCTCTGATAGAATTTGTATGGATTACTTACTATCACAAGACTGGTTCTTTGTTATTTATATGTTTACAACATCTCATGTAAATTTACAAATAAGAACAGGATAGTACAGGTCACTTATGAAGGGATTTCAGTAGTCACTCTGCTAAAGCTCTGTGACTTGCCATAGTCCTTCTGTATAATTTTAGCAAATTGACTAATAAGATGTTAAATTTGGCATTTGGTGTTTGCATGGTCTTCAAGGTGACTGAAATTTGGACACAGTCCATATTTTGCATAAGCTTTCCTCTTCTTCATCACCTTAGACTCTCCAATGTATTAATTCTTCTCATTTATGATTTTTGATATAATAAAAACAGCTTACATAGCAGAGAGAGCCTTAATTGCACATTAAACTGCCTTCTTTGCTGAACTGAGAGAGCTCAATATAAGGCAAATTTGAATTAAAGTAGTGCTGGCCATGCTCAGAATTCATTAGCTGTTTAAAAATCTTAGTACTGTTAGCTAAACTGATGTGGCTTTGAATGCTGATAAGGCTGGAGGCATAAATGCTGTATGTGCAACACTGCTGGGCTGTAGAAAGAATGGCTTAACCTGAACTCTGCCTTCTAAATATGCCTGATTTCAGGAGATTCATGCCTGTAAAGAGAAATTAAGATTTCCCATCAATACAGAGAAACAAAGCATTCTTTGCTCATGACAGACTGGTTATGCACTGCTCTGCAGCTGCCTCTGGTGTGCCCAAAAAACTGACACCAGCCTCCTCCCAGGAACTGGGAACTTGCTGGGAGCTATATCCTCCTGCCTGGGAGAAAATTACAGCAGCCTTTTAACACTTTCAGGAGCCAAACTTCTCTATTGCTTTACTACAGGATTACGTTACAGAATATTGATGTCCATTTAGAAGTAATAAAACAGTTTAACAACTCTAAGCTGCATATTTTTTTTCTTAGCTAGACACATGGGCTCCATCTATGACCCCATAGCACCTCCTTATTGATCTCTATTGCACTGCATGAAACAGGCCAAGCTGTCATCAAAGGCACCTGGGCTGGCTCCAGGAAGATGATGAATAGATAGGTTAAATTTAATTGATGTGCTGTATTATTCTGAATTACTAAACTCGGCCGTATGTTACAGTGGAAGTGTACCTTTTATCTTTGTTTTCCTGGGTCTTAGGCTGTAAAACTCTGGGTTACATCCTTTACTCAGGCTTACTGTACATTTCTGATACCACAGTGCTCTAATATCTTGCTGTATGTCACTGTCATCTGGGCCGCAAGACTAATGCAAGAATTCATCTTGGCTGTGTTGCCCATATATCCTTTGCACAAGGCAAAAATATTTACCAGCCTAGAGATAGAAGGAGCAGTTGCTGAGTAACGTATGTGCAAAATGATCTATGAACGCAGACCTCGATTGACTGGAAATGAAATACTGTGATAAAAATCCCATTTTTGAAATGTGTGGTTGTGCCAAGGAGTGCATTGCCTGTATGCACCAGGGTTTTATAGAAGTTGTACAGTTTAAGCATTATTTTTTATATACTAACTGCAACGGTGAGAAAGTGTGCTAGTGGGTTTGGAAAATAGTTATTGTACGACTATTGCCGAATTACCCAGTCAGACTTTACTGTATGCACTTTACAGCATTCTGTTTCTTATGCCATTCTGGATTAGAAAAGCTTTTAAACAAGGGAGGGAAGGTGTCAAGAGATGGCAGATTTGAGGAAATGAAAAAAAAAATTAAAAAGTAAAACATTTGAGTTACTTCAAGCTCATGCTGTTTGTAGTAAAAGATCCACTTTTGAGACACTTGCTCTTTAAGCTGGCAACAAAACAGCTCACAGAAAAAACACGGTTTGGCTTTTAGATGGGCCATTGTTATGCTGATGGATGTGCACAGTTTAGAAAGCATCCCACTAGACTTTGAGACTGATGGCCCTAGCAGCTTCCTCCACTTGAGCTAAGAACAGGAAACTCTAAAAGCACCTTCTCTGAAAGAGAGTTGAAGTATCCAAAGAGCAGAGGGTGCCCAAACGGAGGCATGGTATCAATTTAATTTTCACCTGCCATTTGAAGAGGTGGAGAGCATCATGGAACACAGGACAGAACACAGAGGAAGAGGCAAAGGCAGGAGCACTGGGGGCTGTGTGGAAAGCTGTCGAGCGGGCAGCAGGGAAGGTAAGAGGAATTCTGCCTCAGAGCAAGGAAGGGCTCCCGTGCGGGGACCACTGTTGGGAATTCCAATGTGATGCCTCAGAAATGTGTGATGGCTTTTTATTCCTGCGCTCTGCTCCCTGCTCTGTGCGCCCAGGGCACAGGAGATGACTCCAGCTGGGCACTTCTGCTTTCTTGCATTTTTCCTGAAGGTCAGGTTCTGCTCAATGAAGGGTTTCCTCCTGCATGGAGCACCTGTGGAGCTGCCAAGATTTGCAGGAATTGGCAGTAAAGGGATTGGGGCAGGAGCTTGGGGCTGCCAGGTTCGGGTCGGAGCTGTGTGGGTGTACAGAGCTGTCCTGGTGAAACCTTTGCAGGAATGCCCTGATTCCTGGCATGTTGTGATAAGTTTTGGCAGGTTTTCAAACTCTAGGCGTGGGATGTTTGAGGGGATAAAATCTTTAATTGCTGTGGGTGGTGTTTGGAGACCCTTGGCCCCAAAAGGAGAGTGGGAGACCTCTGGGAACCTGTGTGAGAAGGTGGGTGGGCCTTAAAGAAGTTCCAGCCCTGGTAGTTTTTCTATATTTCTGCGAGAAGTTTAGTGCTGCTTTAAGTATGATACATTGTGGAGAAAATCTCATATCAATGAAAAGACTTTCTCTTCTGAAGTGACCTGGTGCCCTTCATGTCCAGGCTGCTGTGGTCCAACCTGCCCAGCAGAGCAGCTTCTGGGAAATGGGAGCTCCTGCTCCCCAGAAAAGGGAGATTCATGGAGAGTGACCTTTCAGCCCTGCAGATATTTCATAAATGTGCTCTCCTGAGGTGCTGTTATTTAACTACAGGCATCAGAACGTGTTCTCCTGCTGCCTTTGCAGCTTTGCTCATTGACAGGTTAGAGCAATCGACGCAATTCCTACCAGGGCAAGGCTTTGGAAAGGTCATGCACGCCCCAGCAAAGCCTGTCCCACACCTTTTAAGAACAGTGGGAATCAAATCTTATCAGTAACTGTGACCAAGAGAGCTACAGGAGATACAGCTTAATATTCTATTACAGATTAGAACTGCTGGGAAAACCTTTGAAGTAAAACAAGGAAGAAACAAAAAAATAAATAAAAAACTCCTTAAGGCTGAGGTCTTTTAACATCTAGTCTGTCTGTGCAGACTGTTCTTGATAATGTGTTGTGGCATGAATCTCTTGGGGAAAGGGCTGTGTTGTATGTAAGAACTCAGAGCTGCGCCTATTTGGAGGTACATTAGTAAAAATAGGACTTTTTGCCTGCCTTGAAAATCATGTTTTAAAGCCATTTCCTAATTCTGGCGAACCTAGCTAATGACTTCTAAAGGTCTGTTGGAGCATCAGTGAAGCTAGAAGCAAGGAAAAGCTGCTTCTGAAACTGGTGCTTAGCACTTGTAAAATCCTGCTAAAATGTATAAGCTGAAGCATTCAGAACTGGAGGAAGGTTTTAAATTCTGCTGTCCTATGTTCATTTGTAAAATGAGTATTGGTTTTCATAGAGTACAATGCATATATACAGTAGTGCTTTGAGGGCCTCTGTCATAGGAACAGATATAAGTAAAATGAAGAGAGAAAAGGAGGTTCTCCTGTCTGCTTTGGGATTTGGCTTTAGTTTGATTTATTTGTTTATATGGCCCCAAGGCCAGGGAGTGTGAGATGAGGTTGTGCTGCCAAGGTTACGCACATTAAACTTGATAGAAGGCAACAGAAAAGGTTGATAGCAATGGTGCCAATTGCCAGCCATAAAGGCCTGCACAATGTTCTTGCATTACATCTCACTGCCTGCGTTAAAATGCGCTTGGTTCCTCACAGCCATTTCTATCTTAATAAAAACGTGCTGCTTTTAAAACTGTAGAAAAATTCAAATGGCAGCTTGGTACTTCTGGTAATAAACTGCTGCTACATTCATCCCATGAAGCAGCTCCAGCAGAATTCTGGAGCGGCCTCAGCCAAACCCTGCACAGCCCTGCCAGGCTGCCTCTCCTTGCTGCTGTAGCAGCACTGAGCCAGAAGCAGGAGCTGTAAACTTTAAAATATGGCTTTTCAGCTAGAAAGCCTTTTCTTGCAGCACTGAAAGCTTTTCCTGCATTTCAAGTGAGTGGGAGATTGTTTCCCCAGTCACAAATCTGACTCCAAATACTATAGCAACCAAAATTAGGCCATACATCATCCTAATACTGGTTTTGAAAGAATTCTTTACAGGATCAATTCAGACCATACACAAAGCAGTAAGGTTGTGAGCCCAGTCACTAAGAACAGCACCGTCGTGAGTGTATCACAGGATGAAAGGGACTTGGGTGGCAGGGAGCAAACTACAGAACTGCAGGAGGGGCACGGTAGGGATGTAGCTGTTGACTGTGTTTCATCTGTTGGTTTGTGTGATAGCGCTTGGTGTTACAGTACCTTCCCCGCGGCTTTTATCAGAACTGCATTTGCTGTCTCCCTGCCTTTCCTGAGGGAAATCACAGCATGACTGAGGTTGGCAGGGATCTTTCCAGATCGCCAAGCCCACGCTCTCTGCCATGGAAGAGGCTGTGAGGAGAGCAAGGTCTATAAAAGTGAGAGGCGTCTGTCTGCCCAGAAGCCTTGCTGGTTATTGTGTGTGTGCGCTGGGCTTTCTCCGGATCCTGAGCCTGGCTGGCCTCAATGGACCTCAGGATTTTGTAAAGTGATGTGCATGGAGCTCGCAGCTCCTACGAGAAGTTCTTGCCGAAGCTGTGCGGATGGGTACATACACTTGATAAGGGCTCTCTGGAAATATTTCTTTACATAAACAGCTGATAGGCAAGTCTGCAGATAGATATGAAGTTACAGCCAAATTTACCACACCGGTAGGCTTTGCTAGAGTACTAAATATTGATGTTCATTGTTAGCATGTGCATCACATTGTGTGCCATTCATCTCAATATAAATAATGAAGTGTCTGACAAGGCATTACTCACCATGTATAACCTGTCAGAGCATGTCACTGTAAATCATTCATACTGTTGCAACCTCATTAATTAATGGTTAAGGAAAAAAAAAGCCCAATAGATATTTATTCCTGCATGAGGAACAAAGTTATGTTTTATTAAAGCAGTCACAGTGTGTTCACCTAGTGAAGCTCCCTGACTAGTTTTACGTGCTCCTGTACACATTTATAATCTTTCTTATAGTTTTATCCAAAGGTGTGGTGTTTTTTAGAATTTTGACAGTTGAAAATTACATATCCGATAAAAATTAACGAAATTTGTGTTCTGAAATCCTTGGGAAAAATCCTTGGGAAAAGTCAATGAGATGCTTTTAGATTTTAAGAACTAGTGCAGCCTGGCAAGGAAAATCTTTAAATATTTTAGATTACAGTGCCACTAACCCTAGATTATTAACCCAAGTGCAAATAACCCTTGATCTTTGGTCCACAGACAACTTTTCTGTTAAAGAGTAGAACTTTATATTAAATATTTCTTGGATCCTGCTTATAAGCAGGCTCTTTGCTGCTGCAGTGATGGTGTGAGTTTTCTCTCTGGTGGAGCTCATGCACCAGCACAGGAGGACAGAGGCAGAGCTGCTGTGCTTCACTTGATTTTAGTCATTTGATACAACTTCTCTTCCTTCCCCAGCTTGGATTTTTGTACACATGCAGATGAAGTCAATTGGCTATAAAAGGTTATCAAACACTGGCTAATCTATCCAGTATGTATAATTAGAACTTAAAGGACAGAATCTTGTGGAAGCACTAACAGTCCTGGAGAAGATAATTAAAGCTGAAATATGAATATAGAAACACCCCCCAGGAGGGGCCAAACCAATCACATTATTGCATTGAAATAAAGATTCTGAACCTTGACTCAGATTCCCTTTGTGTTCTGAATTGCACAACCTCCATCTGGATCTGACTTCCTTGAAAGTTAAATTAACTAGTAGGAGATTCTCTTAGAGTAGCAACTAGTGGATTGTGATTTTTTTTAAAAAAGAAGAAAAAACATGTTATTTCCACTTAAGATGCAGGAACTGGGGAGCCCCACTGTCAACTCCTTTCTGCAGGGTGCAGCAGGGATGAATCTACAACATTCCCAGAGTTACATCAATGTGAGTAAGGGCAGGGCAAAGCTTTAGTAGGGTGACCATTCCCTTGGCAGTACCCAGACCCTGTGGCATGAGAGGCGCCAGGGCCACAAGAGTCCCCCCAGGACCTGTGCCAGGGGAGGACAGTGCAGGAATCTGCTCAGGGGCACAGGCCAAGCCTGACCCCACCCAGGGACATCACCTGCACCTCCACTGCCCCTGTGGAGCTCGCTAGGAACAGCCAAATGGTACTTCCAGATACCCCAGGGAGGCTGAAGCTAATAATTTTGCTTTGTTTCATTAGCCCAGTTGTAATGTAGCAGAGCTAATGCAGTCATATCCCAGTTAAGGTACCAAGCAGCTTTAGCTGCTTATCTGCCATGGAAAGAACCACATTCACTTTTGCGATGAAAATTAAATGTGGAAATGATTCCCTTTTCCTTTTTGGAATATTACAGTGCTATTAAACGGGCTTAAGACCATTAAAGAGTAATGACATGAAGTTGCATGCATCATTATTTTAAAGGTGATTGAATGAAAATATACTGTCTATCTGTTCCAGCTCTTGCCTAATCCTCAGTTTAATAGAGATTTGTAAGGGCCGTGATGCACAGCCGTTTAGTAATGAAGCAGTCTTCAGTCTCTGAAGCAGAAGTTTTAGTATCTACATGATGAACGACGTAAGCATAAAAGATATCAAAGATCCTGTTTCCTCAGTCTCAGTAACTTCGAGGTTTCTCTGTTAAATAGTGTAGTCATACCTAGAGAAATTATATGCAAAATAATAGTAGAATATCAGGTCCTTTGTTCTCAGTTACTTAATGGAGCAGCTGGTTACAACCAAGTTTTCGGGGTGGCTGAAAACTTGAGTTTCCTCCTCTGCTGCTGTTCTGAGAGAAAAGGATGCACATTGCACACAAACACAGAGAGAGCTCTGAAGGGCTGCAGATCAACTAACTCAGAGCCATGCAAAAACCTCCAGCAATGTGTATTTTCTGAGCTGGCAGCAAACCATGGAAAGGCAGGTCCTACCCTGTGACTCACAGAAGGCTGGGAAGTGCATCCAGGGACCAAAGTGCCTGCAGTTCCCCCAGCCTGTGGGTCTGGGAGGATTTGGGTTTTTTTAAGACATTGCACTTCAAATTTATTTTGATTTAGAAATATAACTAGATTATATCAGTCAGAAATCTTCACATCTGAGTTTCCTTCTTTCAAAATAAGGGCTGAAATGGAAAAGCAGATAGTGCCAAATAACTGGAACATGTATTCAGAATAAAATATTCATACAAGGAGGAAATGGGGTCTGTGCTTAATAAAAAAAGTGATTGTATGCTGTGATAGCAATTATATATGTTCAAATATTGTGCTTTTCTTCAAATCTTGGTTATAAATCCAAAATATATAATTAATGATCCTATCAATAATGTATTTCTAATCTTAAGGTATTAAGTAAAATTGCCTCGCTTATTTTTATAGGCTGGCCCCTTTAGAAAAGTCTTTCTTGGCATTGGGTCTTATCATGAGACACAAAAGATCAAGAGGCTGAAATCTATGATAAATTGACAGGGAAGTTCCTGTTTGGAGAATGCAATGTGTTTGAAGTTATTACAGATCCCAACTTCCCTTTTTCCATAAAGCGAAAAAAGTGATTGCAAGATGAAAGCACCTCGTTGGCTGTGCAGACCCATGATGGAATGCAATTTTATCTCTTTCAGTCACCATCTCTGCTCTGAACAGGTTAAATCAGAAACCCATTAGTATTTGATTGCTGCATGAAATAAATTGGTGGGTTCAGACTCAGCATGAGTAGAGCAGCTGCCCACTATATGAAAACTGCCCTTACAGGGGATTCTAAATTGATACTCCTGTGAGCTGTCTCAGCTCGACAGTGAGTCTTAGGCAGATGAGAAGTGAAGATTGCCTTTCTCAAGGGACTATTTCTGTCTCAGTTGTGTTGGTTTCACAGTGCTCATCACTCTCCACCGATTTACTAATGTGCCCTGACATTTCTGGGGCAGTGCTATCCTACAGGGTCCGGTGCGAAGTGTCACAGGGGCACCAGCATGGATTTCCATGGATGCTCATCCGTAAAAGGTGCAACTCCAAAGAGTTGCCATTGTTCCAAAAGCCTTGTGCATGTTGCTCTTGAGGTGGATTGACAAGTGGTTTGGCTTAAGAAAAGCATTCGAGTCAGTGTAAGGTAAAACCAAAATAGAGAGTGTCCTCTCTTTTTTCTTCGCCCTTTTGTCTCCCACCTTTCCCTTACTATTTAGTTGCTGTTCAACCCCTTTTCCAAAGCCTCTGTTGCATTTAAAACAAGTGTTGGTCCTTTACCAATTGTCAATTGACACTTGTATCAACACCTTCAGCTGTGTAAACCAGTTATATTTACTCATCTTTCCAAGCTCTCAAACGTGCAAAAGTGGCCAGACAACACTTCTGGAAGCCCGTCATCCCCACCCTTCACACACTGGTGGCAGTTAACATTATTGCGTCCTGTAAAATTATCTTTCTTAGGTTTGTTCCTCAATTTACATGTTTCTCAATGAATGTTGGGAATTTCTTTCCCAATTATTAGGATTTCCAGCAGAAATATGTCCAAAACAGGGTATGAAGCCAGAGTTTGTAAGTCTCAGTTTCACAGATTCCTCTATGGTTTTACATAATTTCTGTTATTAAGAAATGACTGCTCAGTTTTACAGTAGGGTGGTACAGTGTATCGAAAGATTTTAATCTGCCTTCCAACAGCAATTAGCCCCAAACCATGATGAGGCAGAACTATGAACTGAAAGTGGACACACCAATTATCAGTAAAAAAATGACAGAGCAGCAAAAAAAGCAGAAGAGGAGGCAGATTCACAGGTGGCCCTGATGAACACTGCACAGCTTCTCCCAGCCCTGCTGCCCTGGCTGGGGAGCATTGGCCTTTTTATTCTGTGACAAGGACAGGCAGGCACTGCTGGAGCTCGGCTCTCTGGGGCTTTGCTGGTGCAGTGGAGCTGCTGTGGACAGCTCTGCTCCTGAGCGTTTTTGCGATACAAACAGTTCTCCAAACCTAGAAGCAGAGACAGGGATTACGTCACTTTTACTGTGTTAACAAAAACCTTCATGATGAGACAAAGCACAGTGCAGGTGCACCTGGGAGTCAGCCTGCCTGAGAATGCTCCGTGTAGAGACACTAAGGTGAACTGCTGCAGATGTGCTCACCCTTTAGAACAACATCTCACTTCTAACAGTAAGTGCTCAGTTTGGAATCTCCATCACTGGTGGCTCAGGAAGACGTATCTTCAAAGGTGCAGGCAGAGAGGCAGGTATTCACAGCTGAAGTACTCTCTAAGAATTTCGCTTGTGCTCAACTCCTCCCTCAAACTGAATTTCAACAAATGCCTCTCTTGGAGCAAAAAAAGAAAGTAGTCTTTAGCTGACATTATTTGTGGAAGTGAACACAAGCAAGAATGTAGCTGCTGAGGAAAACAATTTCTGTCTTCTCTCTTACCTAGCAAGAGGATTCTGTCTGAGGTGAAAAACTGACTAACAGGGGATCTGATCAATAAAGCTTTTGCCTACCAGGAAAGTAGAAAACTAAACACAAACTGTTTATTGTGTGATTATGGAAGGAAATGCATGTTGAACTTCTCATTAAGAACTTCTTAGAGAACAGAGCCCCATTGTGCTAGGGCACTGTACAAACAAATACTGCAGAAGACAGTGCTGCCTTTGAAATGTTTATCCTCTCAGGGAGCCAAGAGGATGAAAATATGCTTTGAGAGGTTAGTCTTCAAAAACCCAACATGCAGGCCATGAAATCAAACACCTGCTGGGTTATTCATTGATAGCCATTCACAGCTGACTCTCAAAGACAAACAAACTTATTTTCACCTATCCCTTCATTTGTATTCACAGGAGTTGGGCATCTGTGAAAGGGAGATAAATGTGAAAGCAGCGTTGTGCTGCCAGCCATCCTGCCCTCCCAGGGATGCAGCAGTGGGATCCTGCCCTCCCAGGGATGCAGCAGGGGGATCCTGCCCTCCCAGGGATGCAGCAATGGGATCCTGCCCTTCCCGGCGATACAGCAGTGGGATCCTGCCCTCCCTAGGGATGCAGCAATGGGATCCTGCCCTCCCCGGGGATGCAGCAGGGGGATACAGCAGTGGGACCCTCCCCTCCCTAGGGATGCAGCAATGGGATCCTGCCCTCCCAGGGATGCAGCAGTGGGAGCTGCCCAGCCCCGCAGCCAGCGAGCAGCCTCGGCAGCACAGCCTGCCACTCCTGCATTCAGATTGTCACCAGGCCACCAGTCACCCCTAACCTACAGGAGACAAGCTAACTTTTCAGTTCAAGCCTAAAAATGTTTTCTGTATTGCGATGACAGTAGGTAGGAGTCCAGTTGTTCATTCCGTAGAAATCAAGCAGAAAGAAAATGTCATCACTGTGGTGATCTTTAGTATCATTTTTCTGATCCTTACCTGAGGTTGTGAATTACATGGATGTAAAATGAATGTAAAATAAAGTAGAAAATAGAGAAATGCCTGCTTCATAGATGGAGAAGACAGAGGAAGGCAAAGGAGTGGGTGAAAAAAGGATAATAAGCGTTACTACCCAGAGAAAGGTTTAGTTTTGAAACTGGGCATTGGGCCGTGATTAGCTGTAACCTCTGTCAAAAGAAAATTAAATACAATAATATTTGGCTGTGAATTACGCTGATCTCCACATTTACTCCAGCTAAAAATAAGAAATTGGTATAGCTGAGGATTCAAGTCACCATCCTAGTCAACTTCCTAGCACAGTTAGGATTTGTGAATTGTCACAGGGTTAATGAATTCTAGCAAAACTTGATGCCTCCACTTGGGAACAAGACAGTCCTGTCAGCCTTCGTGCTGCTGGGAAGAGGCAAAAGCTGTTGCAGATGATGTGGGGAGAAAGGGAACCACTTGAGCCCTGGTAACAACTGCCGTGCTCCCTCCTTTCTGCCTCTGCTGTGAGGTTTCACAGTGAGACTAAGTTATTCTCTTGACAGAGTTATTTGTATGCTCTGTGACTCAGCTGTGTTCTGAGGGATGGCAGCTTGCCTCCCGAGAAACAAACTTTGTGCTGCCACTTGTGTTGTTTTTTCCTTACATATTCATTCCATGGTGTTAGATGGAAGTGCTATAAGCACCAAAACAGTGATGGGAGAGAAAAAAAGAAAAGAAAAAAAAAGTGACAATTGTTTTATGTTGATCATAAACTGAAAAGGTGGACAAAATTGAAATGCTGTTTGTATTTCCCTTCCTTGTGTCAATAACAAAAGACCTTCTGCTGCAGGAGGATTAGAAAAATAGGGAGTCCGTGTTTCCTCTTGAGCCTGAACTTCATTTTCTATCTGCAGAGTTTCTGTCTTGGTACAGTAATTTCAGTGGCTGCTGTGAAATAGTTCCTAATTTATAATAACAATGAAAAATCAGGATCAGCTTTTCCTTTGTTGCCATGCATTATGAAATTATTTTCTTTTGTGTGAGGCACAGGTACAGCTTCATGTGACGTTCCTTGGCTTTTTGCCTGGGCTGTTTCCTTGAGTGTACAAAATTTAAGGAGAGAAGAATATTCCCATTATTCTTGGGAGAATTCAGTTTGTAAGTCTTTGTATTACACCACTTCACTCTGGGTTTTGTGATGTCATATGTCATTTTGCTGTGTGTTTTCATTTATTTGTAAACAGTGAGGCTTTTTTATTTTTTGGGAGGGGTGGTTTTTTTGGGTTTTTTTGACAGGGTTCCTCTCCTTATCCTGTGGTCTTTTTTTATTCTGTAACAGTAATTGTTTTGCATTTCCTTGAGGCAATGAGCCATTCCACTGGTGGGAGATAATATATATATTTTCTCTTTCCAATGAGATATGTGTATGAAAAGGCAGAATATGTGTATTGGGTTTTAACCTTCATTGCTGTTGGTTTTCACCTTTTTCAATCTTCTCTCCACACTGTCTTTTTTAACCTAGTTTTTAGTGATTTGCTGCAAGATAACTGAAGCTTAGCTGTGTCAGATGTTTGCATGCCTGTTCCTTTAATCCAAGTAAACTCATCTTTATGAATTCAAAATCATCTTTATTCATATTGTCCGTGTTGTTAATTTAAAATAGAAATCCCTTACCGATGCAGCAGTGCGTTAAAGTAAGAATTCAGAATATTTGCAACCTGATTATTTTGGTGTTATAGCGTGCTCACATACCAATGCCTGGAGCCTCTTGGCTCTATCACTTGTCCCTGGGAGGGAAAGTCGTAGCAGGTGCTGAGGATATGTTCACCTGTGACTTCAGGTGAACATGCCAGTCTGTTTGATCTTCAGCTCAATTATGTGGAGACAGATTTATTTTTTTTTAAGTAGATCCCTTGGTGAGAAGGAGCTAATTGCTGGCCGAGGGTGCTCTTTTAGCTTGCTTCAAGCTTCTGCCTGGCATGGGTCTGCTGCAGGCGCTTTGTGCTGGCTGGATCCAAATAATCGCCCATGTAATGAGAGTAGAACGTGTGGGAGAGGAAATCCTGTGCAGACGGGGCTGGAATACTGATCAGCCACATGTGAGTGGTGACCTTATATCCTAGATGGGGGACTCAAACTTTATTTTACCTTAGAATTGGGTAAATACTGCCCATGTGCAATGAGGTTTCCTCTTCTGACCATGAAATGCTGAGAAACATGAGAAATGTGTTTCTGTAGTTTCTGGATTTGCTGTACTAATTGTGCCTCATGTCATTGAGAAGGACATTTACTTCTCGTGATGGCAGTGAGGTGGCTGTGGGTAGCTGAAAACAATTCCTAAAGCCAAGAAGATCAGAAGGGACATTTCTCTTGGGCTAGATTAAAGCGGAAAAGTCAGGTTAATTCTAATGTTTCACAGGTGGAAAAGCACAAAATATTTGACAAGCTGAAAGCTCAGTGTGATTTCAGTTACACAGACACTAATGTCAAATAAGCAATTATACAGAACTCAAATTTCTCCTGTAAATTTGTAACACAGTAGAAGAACATTATGCATAATTGCGTTACATATCGTTTTAAGGATGAAACTTATATTCTTGGCTCCATTAGCTTTCAGAGTCTTTGCAATATATCTGTAGAACACATCCTAAAAAGTTAGAGACAAGATTATCATTGATTTTTATTCACAGCAAGAGATTTAGTGAAGAATTGATGCTGCAGTTTCAGTTCTATTTCTTTAAATACCTGTTGGCTTAAATTCTGATATCTCTATCCTCAAGATCCTTGCGTTACACCAGTTGTGATTCTGGGTATAGTTTTTGACCCAGTTAACAGTGACTGAGCCTCTGCTGCTCCTGGTTCCACTCCGCCCTGCTGCCAGAGGTTACAGCCTGTGCAGCAGAGACGCTGGAGGCAAATCTCTGATTCTGTCTTGCCCCTACAATTCACAATCTGACATTTTAATGTGAATGGCAGTTTAAACATCCTAGGCCATGAGCTGCAGTGACTGAGGAAAGGGCCCATGGGATAGTGATCTGAATGTGAAAGTAGTTTAAAATCGATTTAGTCACCTGGAATCCCATTATCCCTTTTCTCCTGGCAACTTCGGACCAAACACTGAGCTTGTTCTATCCTTATCTGCACTAAATGTCCCCTGTTTCTACACACATAGTGATTATTATCTAGAGTCAGAAAGTTGCCTTGGAGATGTGTCTGTCTCAGAGGTGTTGTGAAGGCGATGACCCATGGAAAAGATCAAAGATCAGATGATCATCTGATATCAGATTACATATAAAGTTATTATTCTTCTATATCGTGAAAAGCTGCTCAGGTGTGTGGTCTCAGCTGTCTTAGGTCTGAAGTTGGAAAGTTTTTTGGACTGTTTGAAAATGGGGATGGTGGCTCTGTTTCCCAGTATGCATTGTCCTTAATGGAATGGTATTTCCATTACATATGCAAATTCTAAACTAGCAGGAGTCTTATTTCTAGATAGTGTTAAATGCACACAATGCTAATTTAAATCAATAGGATTAATAAATTCTTTCTGTCTGTCATGTTCTCTAACTTCCGTTCTTCTGAATTGTTTTGTTTTGCTAACACACTGTGGTAATTTAGGTTTGTGGTTCTGGGTTAGAAATGGGGCTCCCTCTGTTCCCATCAGCTCTTCAGCTTCTGAAAACTAAAAGTCTTTGATATTGCTCTCTTTTTAAGCGCATTTCCTCATAAGAATAATACAATATAAATTGCTGGCAAAAATTGCCTTCTTCTGAAATGTGGTTCAGAAGCAGATATTCCATTCTGAAAGCTGAAGTACTCATAGGACAACCTGTAGATTCAGAGTAGAAAAATTACTGATCTAACTTCGATGCAGAATTATGGTTTCGTGAGAGACATTCCACAAACGTTGGATAGTATAAAAGAAATTAATATAAAAGAAATAGAAGACTAGTATTCCTGCTTACCTTTATGGAGATGTATACCTGCTTTTCAAATGAAGTCATGACCAACCTATAGGAGCCATAACACAGCTAGAATAAACAACACAAATGGCCTCATCCTCATGGACTGATCTATTTAGTGCTGTGAAGCCTTGCCCTGCCTCCATTGTGGTCCAACATGGCAGGTGATAATGGGATGGTAACATAATGTTTTCTAATGCTTTATCATATTCAGCATTTCTGTATTGCTGTAACACTGATTTTGTTGATCACGCTGTGAGCACTGACTATGTCTTTTTCCTTGTCTGTCTCAATCACACTGTAAACAGAGGAACCACAGTGATTTTCAGGAATGGACATGATTTAATAGTAGCAAAAACATGTTCTCTATTTACTCTGTGATGAAACGCCGTGTGAGAATCCCTCTATAACAGGCTACTGACCCTTGTAAAATGCTTTTGTACAAGTATATTCATTATCAGCCTCTGTCAAAGAAACAAATTCTTTCTTTCCTCTGGAGGTGAGGTGCTCTGAATGACAAGCACAAGAGAAATAATACAGTAATTTGCTGGTTTAAGGTGTGGGAAGTTGATTCACAGTTTACAGAAACAGCAGTGATGTTAGTCTACCAATAAAGGATTTTTACACTTCAGATAAAGGGATAATTTTGACTGTATTTTGCACCAGAGCTTATTAAATAGAGATGCAAAATAAACACCTAGTTTGTGCTGTTGAAAGTCAGTGTTTGCATATACAGCTGTCATATTTGAAATGCCTCTTTATTGTAAAGATAGACAAATTTGCAGATCCTGCTGGTGATCACTATCCTGTGATGGTAACCACTGCTGACAATATTACACCAAGCTACAGAATGCTTCCCCTTTACTTGCACTGTTTTCTGCAAAAGTATTACATGTATTCTGTACAGGCTGGGCTGACTCACACATCTCTTTTGACTCCTTTATTAGCATTCTGGCCCTTTCAGACGGGTTGAACAGCCCTGCTAACAGCATTTGGAATTCTGGAAGCTCATTCTCCAAGTGTAGTTCTTGTAGGAGCTGTGCTTGTAGAGCTACCCTAAAACTGGGAGATTTTGTTGGATCCTTCAACCTCCTGTTCTGGACAGGGTACAAGATAATGAGAGAATGGATCTGGAGGGAAAGGGAGACTGAGAAGAAACAAATATTTTTTCCTCTGTGGCAGCTCTCTGCTGCTGGGCTTACAGGGAGATGTAAGGAGTGCTTACTGCAGTCACAAACACAGCTTTTGGAAATGTCAGGCGCTGGCTCCTGGCTCCTGCTGAGCCCCAGCCAGGCAGGCAGCCCCTGGATCCTGCTTCCCTCTGAGTCCCCAGCTGAACCAGGCACTGCCAGCATCCCTCCCGGCACAGCACTCAGTGCACACTAGCGGAGGTGTGTGTTTCTGGAGGAGGTGAAGCCTGGATAGAAAACGTTTGCTGTTGCAGATACTGCAGAGATAGTAGTTCACTTGCATCTTAAACGGCCCTTAAGGAAAGGTATAAGTCAATATTATTTCAAGCAGAATAAAAGGTAGAGTGTGTTAATAGAATAATAATGATGGAAGCAATGAAATGCCTTATTGCCTGAGGTTACTTTGCTGCAGCAAGGCAGGACTAGCATCAAACCATTAACTCTTGTTTTCAAAGGTGGTCTCTGTGCCCGTGTGGTTTTGTGTGGGTCCCCATCAGTGCCACGGCTGGAGCCACGCTGGCCTGGAGCTGTGCAGCTCCTGTGTCCCCAGCAGGAGCTGAGCCCTTGCAGTGACGCTGAGTGCCTGAAGGCCCTCGGGGGCTCTGCCCTGGGGTGACCTGGCTGCAGCTGCCCTTGGTGCAGACAAGTAAAATACACTGCTAATACACAGTTAAATACACTGCTTAGTGTGTGCTAATGAGGAAAAAGACTGAAAGATTCTCAAACTTGCCAAAAATTGCATCTCAGAGTTCTGCCTTCTGAATTTTATGTTCAAGAGCCGCAAAGTAATGACAGAAAGAGAAATTTCAGTATGGATAGCTTTGGTAATTGTGTTAATAACACCTTCCAGGGAAAATGACAGATAAAAGCACAACAGGATTGGATTTCTGCTGGCTTCTAGAACAAAATTCAAAGAGCAAATTTTTTTTTCTGGGAAATATATTCATTCCTGTGTTTGTGTTTTCCCATTCTTAGTTCTGTACTTAAAATAGTAACGCCAGAAGATGTAGAAAAAAGTGAGATTGTGATAGAAATCCTGAACTGCTTTTCAGAGCAGTGCTAATAAGCAATCAGGTTTCAAACAGATCACTCAGTAGTTTCAAACATTTCCAACATGAGATGTGTGCGTGTGTTCCTAAATGTTTTCTGGTCACATGAAGGAGGATCTTGACAGTTTTTCAGATAAATAGAGAAAATAAAAACATAAATCCTGTAATCCAGCAGTAGTTTAGCCATTGGAGCTGTCACATGTGCCTTAAAGGTGACTGATCAGGGCTCCCCCAGGGCAGGACTGGGAATGGAGCTGCAGGAAGGGAGAGCAAACTCCCCAGCAGGTGCATGTTGGCATTTTTCTGTGAGAGCAGAGCCCTGATTTTTTGCCCGATGGGACATTTTGCATTATGATCTGCATGCAAGGAGCTGCCTCTGAGCTGTCTCTCTGCCTGCATGCCATTATTCCAGATTGATTGTTGCTCTTTCCTAAATGCCCTGGCTTCGTGTACTGACCTAGTGCCGACATTGCAGGAAGAGCCAGGGGCTGGTGGGTTTTTGTCACTGTGTTGGTCCTTACAGCACGAGAGGTGCTCCTGTTCCTCCGTTTTGAGTTTTCCAAGGACAAGCATTTGTGATGCCAGGACTGCTTTCTGGATCTCTGTGGTGTGGTCAGAGAGCTCCTGGGATGGCACGAGCGCTCAGCCTCCCGAGCAGACACGGCAGCGGTGGCGTGGGACAGACCCCAGGAGCACACAGGGGACGAGCTCGGGGCACGATGGCGGTGGGAGAAGGGAAAGGCCATTGCTGCAGGCAGGCAAGGTCTGGAGGGGCCCAGACAGACCCCTGAGCTGGGGAGTCACGGCAGGTGTGCCGAGAGCCAGGTGGGAAGGAAGGACCACTTTGCAAGGACACAGTGCTGGGAGGGGAGGCAGGATTTGTTTCCAAAGCAGAAGATTTGTGTTTTGTATCTGGAGAGTTCTGTTGTTCTTGTTTGGGATTTTGTGGTCTATTTAAACAGCTTTGGGGACGGAAGCCTTTGTGTGCTCCTGGCCTGGTGTCCCTGGGGCTGCTTCGTGCCGTGGGTGCCTCGGGCTGGCTCCAGGCTGCTGTGTCCTCTCCGTGCCTTCCCTGCTCCTCACCTGCATCTCCAGGGGAGTTTGCTCCTGATCCAGCAGCAGCAAAACCATTACTAGAGCTCGCCATACCCCTCACACTCCTCAGCAGCAGGAGATGAGGATCTGCAGACACACCCAAGCTGCTGCAATTTTCCAAGCGGACTGTAGGCGCTGGTCTTCCCTTCAGAAAGCCCAAGCAATCTTCTGCCTGGGTTTATCCCTGTCAATTCTCAGTGTTGCTAGAGCAGCAATCAGGTCTTTGCACGTCCTCAGAAATCATTTTAGCCCTGAAATATTTTTATTTATGTTCCTTTTCTTTGACTTAGCTGGACCAGATAATGTGCATATCTAACTATTTCCTTCTTGCAGCTAAGTGGGGAGTTGCTACAGATAGAGAGAGAATAAATATTCATGTAACTCTTAACTAAAAATGTCAATAGTTATTGCAACCAAAAATATGCTTTTCTTATATCTTATGCCCCTTCTTAAATATTTCTTATGTTACTGTGACAAGATTCACAAATTCACGTTACTACACAAACTATACACATCCCATGGACTGTTTTCTGGTGGGGGCTCCCTGCCTCTGCTTGGTCCTGTCACTGCCCACAGCGGTGTGTGAGGATGCTGGGACAGCCAGAGCTGACCTGGAGCCCTCCTCTTTCAGGGGCTCCTCAGTCCTGCAGAGCAGGAGTGGTGCTGCTGCAGGGGAAAATAGAGTTTGTGGGCAGTGGAGACACAGGCTGGGTGTGGAGTGTCTGAAGAGGCAGTGGGAATGCTGGCTGACGAGTGTCCTGAGAAATCAGGGATTTCAAAGAAGCTTTGGGACCTCTTTCTGTCCTCAGCTCTCCAAGATCTTATTATGACTTATTGAGGTCTATTATTTGTGCACTTACAGGGTTGCTATGGAATTTATTAGGCTGAGTTGTGAATGTAGAGAGCAGTTGCTTACAAAAGAGAAAGAAATATGGTTTGCAGGGCTGCCTACAGATTTAAGATATGCAAATTCTGTTTCTTGGAAGTTTTTAAAAAAGTATTTCTTTGCCCACATTTCCTCTCCATGCTTTGAGTTTGGAGAATTTTGCTTTCTAATTATTTCTTTTTGGGAGGTTTGTGTGAGAATAACAAGAGAGAAATTCCTGTCTGATAACTCTCCCCATTTCCTCTTCCACAGACAGAAGAGGCACTACCTAAAAGCAGCAGCATCCTCCACACGTTTTTTGTTTAATTTGTTTTTTCAGTAATGTGGGAAGACTTTGAATTGCTTTGGGGTGGTATTTATTCAAATATACAAAAACAAATAAAATTTCGCTGTTTGAGGTATAATGCTGTGAGCAGAAGGGACAGCAGACATGTTCATGGAGCAGGATCCACGAACCTTGCTGGGATTTTAGGCAGGAAAGATTCCACCAAACCAGACAGAGCAGCAAGAGCAGGTTTGAGGCTTACATGTGCCCATCTTTGAAACCAGGAGTGTAGGCAGTCCCTGCCAGAATCTGGGAAGTCCTGGACCACTGAAGTGCGTGGCAGAGCCACACACGTGTGAAGGTGGGAGGCAGAGGAAGTGCTGGCTGGGAAATAAGGTCAGACTCATTTCTTACTGAACAGCTCAGCAACACAGGTTCATGGGTTTTGATTGCAAAAGAGCATTTGACTAGTTTGATCTGTGTGATGGGACACGAAAAAAGCCAGGGCTGGGGTAGTTTTTGATTCTACCAGGGAGGATTTAGTTGCAGAACTGGAAAGACTGGAAAATGAAAATGGGTGGAAAAGCAATATTTCTAGATTGCTTAGCTAAAGAATAGTCTTAGTGCAGTTGGATAACAGTCACAGATGGAATTTGATACATGAAAAGAAATACAGTTCTGGATGATGACCAAGCAATGTTCTTCAGGGTCTTATAAACGCAGAGTGAAAATAGGATTGTTAGGAGAGAATTTGATCTCAAAAATATTGGAAAGTATTTTTCTAACAGAACACCTAAAGGAAAGTGAAAAGATAAGCTGCACAGGGTCTAGCTGTGTGGAGGTATTTCTGCAGATAGTAGAGTTATCACTTCCTAACTAGAAGAATTTTGTAAACTCTGTAATTTTGTAAATTGGGGATAGTTTTCATCTGTATCTGAAGGAGGAAGTCAAGTTCAAGACATTGAAATATCATAATGCAAAAAGGCAAACTAAAAGACACAGATAAACCAGAAATCCAGTGTATCCTCATACTATGTTTTGATGAATTCTAAGTATGGAAGACTTATCTTTTAATATGCCCCTGGGTGCTTTCAGCCTTCCCTGGATCTGCTTACCATGGCTGTGACATTTTCCAAATGACCTCTCCACCTCTAGTGGTCTTAAATCCTGTTCAAAAGCATGTTCTTGTCTGAATATTGAGTTTTGAGCAAGGTAATGGATTACATTTTGAAGAGCTGCATGATCACTCTCATTTTATCTGTGCTAGTTAAACCTTGATTTTTACCTTGGCTGGATTAGTTTCAAACTGAGAAAACAGCTCTTGCTTGAGCTGGAGGAGGATCTCTGTCTTGCAAGCAATGCAAAGTCTCAGCCAGTTGGAAGGTGTCTCAGCTTCAGTGTCAGTGTGCAGGTGCTTTATATTGCTTTATTTCACACTTCCTCCCAACGCACCCCCAAAGCTTGCACCTTCACAAAGTAACACCTTAATGAGGTATTTCGAGTGTGAGCATTTATGTAAGCGTCAGCTCTCCAGGCCAGGCAGTGACTGTGACTTTCTCTTGGGAACGTGGGCACAGAAGCACAAGGGGACACAGGTGATGGTCCAGGCTCTGGGGCAAGCTGCTGGAGCCAGTCATCGAGGGGCAATTAGTGAGGATTCATTTGGAAAACCCAGCCAAGAAACAAAATTAAAACAAAACCATGCCATTTCCTGGCAACTAGCAAAGCTGAATTAAGCCGCCCAATTCATGATAAAATCACAGCAGGGAAAACAGAACAAGCAAACCAGAACTCTGTTTTGCAGTTAGATCCTGTGCTATTTTTAAGTCATCCTGACAGCTTGTTAAATGCCAATCTGGAGAGCAGCTCGAAGTACTGACTCTCACTTCAGGCATTTTCCACAGGAGGCTTTGCCCTGAGAAGCAGAGGAGCGGCAGAGTGCCCTTTCCGTATGCAAGTCAGACCCTGCAGCAGCCCGGGGCCTCAGCCTGTGTGTCTGTAAACCTTTGGAGTCAGTTCTCCTCACGGTCTCAGCACTGTTACATGCTCACACTGGGCTGCGTAATTCCGAACGGAAGATTTTGGTGTTTCCAGACCTGCGTGCTCCCTGCAGAACACACTTTGCAGTAAACGCAGGTGACACAGGCACCCTGCAGAGGTCTTGGCTGGCCCTCTGAGGGACTGTCAGGCATCCTCATGCCCAGGCACTGCCAGCACACCAGTCTGAGCAGTAAGAGAATGAAATTTTTGAATATCCAAATATATGTACAATGCTGGGAAAAGGGAAAAAAAAAAGGTTGAAAAAGTTGTCCTAACTTCTTGGGAGGGACACCATCTTCACACCTCCCAAGCTGTTATCACACTTAGGTGTTGTGTTAGGAGGAGGAGTTGCCAGTCTCTGCCAGTGGAAGATAGCCCAGCATCACTCCTCTCCATCCATGGGTGCCTTGCATTGTCGGGATAACTTTTTGTGACAGACTTTGAATAAGCTGGGAATGCCAACAGCATAGCTGGATTGAGAATTCAAAAGACCATTTACAAAGGATCATAGGAAAGGAGTGTCTCCATTTTCCTCTATGAGGCTTTGGGATACTTGCAGCCTCTCATTTTCTATTGGTGATGTGTTCTGCAGAGTGAAGCAAAGCTTTCTTGTACTTAATTCAGAGAAGCATCCCTGATGCCTTGTAAATCTGGTAAGAGTTGAGTACAGGAGCACAGAGTCTCAAGCATGATAATTTTGTAGATTTCTCTTTTGTATTGAAAATCCAGGAGTATCAGAAGTTACAACTGGATAACAGAATCCTATCACAATGTATTTTAATATAGTGTAAGTGAAACAACATAGTAATTAATTTATTTTTGAATACAGAAGATTTATCAGTTTATTCATATTTGAAGAAGTTGTGTTGGCTTTTATCTCTGTGATCTATGCAAGTACGATCTAACATTTAGATTTACTAGATCTCATATCAGACCCTTATGTTTTAAAGAAGAATGTGTGAATCAATCAGTATTCTATATTATAAAATTGTTCTTCCATATTTAACACATTCTTTGAGGCTTTCTTTATGAGGAAAGCCCTTATCTACAACAAACTGATCTTTAGAATTTGGAGTGACAGTGAATGGGTGGTTCCTGATCCTTCAGAACATATTTAGTGTATAAAAGGTTATTTAGTGCAGTTTTTAAAGCCTGGGACTGCAAAGACTAAGTTTAGAATGGAAAGAAATTACTAATAGAAATGAGAGTTCTATGCAACAGAAGTTATAAACATGGACCAGTGTTTTCTTGCATTTAAAATGTAGCATTGTTTAATTCTGTTCAGATCAGGTTTGAATGGTATTTTGGAAGTATGGCTCCCTTTTAACTCCCATCTCAAAATGGTGAAAAATGTTTGGCAAAGAATATAATGGCAGGGATTTATGGTGATGGGCAGTTTGCACAGTTTGTTCAAACCCCTGTGGGATCAGATTCATACTTCTGGAGTGAGTAGTCTGCAGTATTGAAAAGCATGGACATCCATAGTCAGTGCAAAAACAATTGTGATTTTTTAAAAGTACTTTGTAAAGTTTAAATGCTTTCCTAATCCTCCTTTAAGGAATATTTCAAGGGGTGGAGTTTGGTTCAGCCCCATGGATATTCCATTACAAACCTCTGAGCATTTATGCTCTGAGTTGTGTCAGCACAACCAATGCCTGCAGAGCAGCAAGGCAGCTCTGATTTGCTTTTTGCTCCCACTTTGTTGAGTTGGGGGTTTTATTATGCATTTGATGACAGCTGTGCTTGCCAAAACTGATGTCTGTTTATGGTGCCATTATTAGCATCCAAGTACACGTTGTTATTATGTTGTTTTTAACATCCTGAAACTGTACAGCTGAAGGTTTCCATTTAACACACTTGGGTGCACAGTATGCAGGATAGGATAGGATAATGAAACTCCATCTTTCCAGTTTTATTGGCCTAATCATCTTTATCTCTTTATTAGTTTATTAAAACACTCCTTCCCTCCTAGCCTCTCAAAATGATACAGCCTAAGGCACCTTTAGTGTCACCGAGTATGAGGTGCTTGGGGTTTTTTTGAATGAAATCTTTGTATTTTGGGAACTTCATTTTCCTTATCAAATTCCATCATTTGTGACTCACTAACTCCTGATGACAGTGTGTTGAAGTGGATCCTTTCCCATTACACGGTACCTACATGGTTAACCAAAACTCAGACCCGAATCAGATTTTATCTTCTTTGCTATCGCTCTTAACTTCAGTTCCTTACCCTCAGACTGCTTTTAATTTCCACTTAGAGCATCTCATTGTAGAACATCTCTCCTACTCTCTGCTGCATCCTATGTCCCTTGTGTAGGTATAACCATAGAGAAGGAGTTGGCATCAAAGAAAGAAAGCAATTTCATACATTCCTACATTGAAAAGCAGTTTAGCTGCATGTCAGATTAAAGTTTCTTTCCCCAAAAAGCTTTACCCCAGAGGAGGAGGGTTCAGAGCCCCATCAGTAGTCAGTACCTTGCTCCAATGTAGAGGAAATATCACCTTTTTGCAGTTACATGTTTGCAAGAGGCACTAACATGATATTATTCTACTCCTCTTTGAAATCCTGAAATGTTGTGCTAGAGAGATACTGCTATTGTGTTAGAAATGTATCCGGTAATAATAGCTCGATATTTTTACAGCCGTCTGTGAATAGGTGTCATACTCATGGTTTCATTATTTTCTTATTTCTTCCATTACTGCTCTGTTGTTTTCTCCGAGCAGTTTCAGGGGCTTTAGGAATTGTGCTCTGAGAAAAAAACTTCATTGTGGGTTTTGCAGTGCTGAGCCTAAATTGGTCCTTTTCTGGAGTCAGCCCTGCAGTGTCACAGGAGTGCATTTCTTGGAGCCTCATGTCCTGGCTGGCCCCTAAAATGAGCTTCCAAAGTACACACATTGCCAGGAGAGTTTTCACATTTACCCTCGCACACATGCACAGAATTTGGGAGTAGATTCCCAAGTGGTTGCATCGAGATCTTTTTAAGTACTTGGATATGAGTATGCTTTGCATAATAATTATATATAGATGTAATTGCTGAAGTCTTGAAAATACAAATGTCTCAGCAGATGATTCAGTAAACTCATAGTAAGTGTAATAATAATCCCTTCTCTGTTTCACATTCATCTCCCTGCAAAATGGATTTATATATTTAACAAAATTACATATTAATGCGCAACTCTCTTCAAACTTGTGGAGTAAAAGCAGGAGAAACCTTAAGTGGGACAAGTTAACATCTTCTTCATCGTTACAATGGGCAGTGGAGGAAAAGTCAATACCTGCAGTGGTATTGTCCAGTGTGACAAACGATATTGTGAGCTCATGCAACACACTTGCTCTAAAATGACTTTTTGAAGCAGGTTGAAGGCAAAACTTTCATTTCACAGAATTGTTTCTGCTGGTGTTTGTGAGGCTGTCAGGACCAAAGCAATCCCTGGACAAAAAAAGACTGACTGGCCCAGAAATTTGATCCCTTGATTCATCTCAAACTGCATTTTCTGCTTTGTTCCCATTGCCTCTATCAGTCTCTGTCTCAGAAGCACTGTGTAAGGTGTTGGAAACCACTGCTAGAATAAAACACGGCTCTGAAATGAGCTCTTGGAGTAGCAGAAGATATTTTGTGCTTCTGGAGAACAACTGGAGAGAAACACAAAGCCTGGGGCATCCCTGCTCCTTGAGGGAAATTTGCAGACCTGTGGCCTGTGCAGGGTTTTATTTATCTTCCTCGTTGGTATTTAAAATATCCCTTAAAAGCAATTTAATAAAAGGATTCAGTGGAAAATGCTGTTTTATTATAATTTTATAGTATGATTCTGTTTTCAAACGTAAAGTAAATGCCAAGGAATGAGATTTTGAGATGAATGTAAATTCTGAAAATATGAGAATCTACACCATAATTTCTTTAAAATACTGAAGTCTTTAATCTATGAACTTGCAAAACTATTTTGTGAGGCATTTCTGATTTCTCAGCGTGATCTGTGCAGGCCAGCTTGAGTTGAAAGAGGGAAGGACACCTGGGTTACTGTAAAGGTGTGTGTTACAGCGATGTGGCATAGCCGCAGCTACTCTCACCACAGTGGTGGTGTTTTCCAAATCAGTTTTATAATGTCCCAGTGCTCCTGGCAGTTTAGTGCCAATAGCAAGGGACAAGATACAAAAGGATGCCCAAAGTTATGTTGGAGTTCTTTTGGTGTGAAATAGGACAGAGCTGCTACTGCCATGCTTTCATTCGAGTCTCACCTCTCTTATGACCTGTGTTTGGGATTTAGGGTAGCAAATCTTTCGCAAAGCTTTGTATTTTGTTCTGTATTAGTTACATATTGTTCCTCTTGGTCAGGTTCAAATGCAGCCCCACAGCTTTAAACTTGCCTGAACAGATCTTCCAAGTTTGGCGTTTAAATCAAGTCAGCTGTGAGACAAGAGCCCTAAAGAAACCGAGACACCTCCCAGGAGTGCTGTGGTGTCCCTCCATGCTGAACCCTTGGAGGATTTGTGTACTGCAGTGGGTGGTGGTGATTTCAGAGGTGTGGTACAGGGTCCTGGTTAGGAGCAGCCATCAAAGGTGCTGTGCTCTGAGCTGAGAGCAAGTCCTGGCCAGACATTGCCTGAGGTTGTTGCAGGGCGGAGGGATAAATGGTGTTTCCAGCTGGATGGAGTATTTGTCTTCAATTCTCATCACAATGTTTGATGAAATTTCCCTTTTCTGTGAAGCAACTGCTGAGCATCATCTGCATGGAAATGAAGGGATCTCTTCACCTATCTCATTGTGTTGACTACAATGAAATACTTCTTGCAAAGCCCTTTATGTGTATGAGACTTTTTTTACTATATACTGTTACTCATGAGATTTCGTGAGTAACACTATATAGTAAAAAAAGTCATTAAAATCTTCCCAAAAATATAAGAAGAGTCACCTGCGTGCTCTTTGTTTTTCCCAACTTGGCCTCTTACGTAAAACAGTGGCAAAATGTCAACTGGAAGGAAATCTCTGTGCTCAGGCGTGTCACACAGGCAGAGACATCTCAGGCGTGAACAGTTGCTTCAAGCTCTGTTTGCATTGGGAGTCTTGAAGCTTTCCTGTAAACCTTGAAGTGACCCCAGCCACAGCGTCCCTGTCCAAACTGGCCAGGGAGGCCAGAATCTCTGAGCAGCACTGAGTCAAAACCCTTTGAGATAAAAACCTGATCCTGTTTCCATGTACTAGTCACTAGCACTTATTAAAGAGAAGCGTGAAGAGGCATCAGAAGAAGACACACGATCACTGTACCCTGTGGAAAGGATGGGTGTGTAATATCCCCATCCAGGATTTAACTTTTTTCCTCCAAGCAGAAAAAATAATCTCAGAAGGGAAACTGTTGGCTTGAAAAGTCACAAAAGCCAAGGTTCAAAGAGGTAAAGGCAAGTTTGTTGTAGAACAGATTTTTTCCTTTTCTTTGAAAATTACAGTCACTGTACTGTACCAGAGCTGTGCACACAGGCAATTGGATATTTGCTTGGCTGCATTTCTTTTTTCTAGTGGAAATACGAGTGAAAACTATAAACTATTAATCTTTAGTTTAGTTTTGCTAAGTATTGAGCAGCATTTAAACACAATTACTTTGCTTCACGGCAGAAGTTGTTAGAGGAGAGGGATTTAGCAGCTGCTGCAGCTCAGGGTTAGTACAAGAGCAGATTTGTTTCTTAGTTATGTGGTAGGAGGTACAAAATAGGTAAAATTATTTACTTAGACCTTCTGGTTAAAGCTCAATACTTGAGGAATTCAGAAGGTTTTGCAATTTTTTATTAATAGATACAATAAAAAATACATTTCTCATATTTAAGTGACTCTATAAAGGAACATCCTTCATACACTTTTACTACTGTAACATTTTACTGCTCCTTTGTTTTCTGTCCAGCTGGCTTTGCTGGGGCTGCTCTTGTCCCCTCGCTCTGTGGCAAAGCCACGCCTTCACCTACAGCGTGGCTCCCCCAAACTAACACAGTTCTGGGGATAACCAGCCCCTTTTGGGGTTAGGAATGCTGGAGTCACAGCACTGCCAGCGAGCTGCTGGCACCCAAACTCTTTAGTGCTTCCTCCATTTCCAGCGTGCTCCGATGGTGTGCAAAGACAAATGAAAATCACTGGGAAAGGGAAATCGCTGCTAGGGCAAGGGACAGAGAAGTAACGGTGCTGCAGTTGCCCGGGTTTATAAAGAATGAGCAAAGCCACTGCTCTTTCAGCATTTAAAGATGTGTTTTATTCAGAGTTATCAAGTGAGGTGCTGCATTTCTTTCGTGCTGGTGTTCCAGAGGCTTTCTTTCCTCCCTTTGGGACCTTGGTTTGGGCTCCGTGCTGCAGAGCCCTGATGGAGCCAGCAGGAGCCTTTCCAGCAAGGTGCTGCTCAGAGGGACTGTCCCTTCGGATCAGTCCTCTCATGAGCTCATGGGCTCCTCCCCCTGCACATCCCAAACTTCCTGCAAGATAAAATGCCCCTTATGATGCTCACAGTTCGGCCAAAGGATCAGAACAGAGTCCAACACCCTAATGTGCCCAACAGCTCACCCGTCCTGGCCTCAGCTGCCTCCATTCACCCTCTGTGTTCACAAGAAAGATGCAAAGCCAAATAAAGATATGTAATAAATAGGACCTGACTAATTTATTCACTCCATAAAGCACCAATAGCCGAAAGTTAGCTGAGCAAAACCAGGCTCACACTGAAATGATAAATTAATACCTCCCCGCTGAACAGAAACCATTGCTTGAGTGCATTTTGCAGAAGTAGAAAAAGGTGACATTAAGTGTGAATGTGTTTTAAAGATTATTAGAAAGGGCACTCCTTGTGGGTGATTCAGTTTTCCATTATTTTCAGCATTATATTTAGAATATTTTAGAGTAAATTGTATGGCAAGTCCTGAACTGCATTGCCTAGCCACAGCTATCTATAAAGATGTTAAAACCTGAGAGTTTTGATCCCTTTTTTCAGCAGCTAACTAGCAGTTGGATATTTTTCTCTATCTGGTATTTATTACCTCCTCCTCTCTACTGTGCTGTTCCTAGCTTTCAGCCCTAACTCACAGCAGCTCTGTGACAGAGCTGCAATTTGTTTTTCTCGAGCACCTGCAGCTCTGAATGTCCTCGCACTCCCCCTGTCCCTGGGCATGGAGAGCAAACGCAGGACAGGGCACCTTCCCACAAACCCAACCAGCCCCAGAGCCCCCAGCCCATCAAAGGGAGTTTGTGCATGAAGAGAGTGCAGGATTCAATGTACAAGAGGGCTAGACCCCCATCAGCGATGCTTGTCACCCTGGTGTGGCTTTCTGTGGGCAAAATATACTGCTGCAAATCCCTGAATATGTATTAGAAGGGCAGGCAAGGTTGTCTGTACCTCCTGATTGCCTGAAAAATGAGGGAATATCAAATAATAGCTAACAATAGGGAGGGTTAGAAATTAAGTAGCTGGGAGGTAAAGTGAATTTTAAAATCTGAGTGTTCAATGGGCAATACAGCAGAGAAGGGAATGGCAAAATCTACCACCATCCCTGAGCCTGAGGTAATTCTGAGCTAACCATGATTCCTGTCCTGTGCCTGCAGATCTCAGCTATGTGCCCTTTGCAAGCTGATAAATGGCTCTTTGTAGCCTTGTACTATTTTTATTGCTTGCAACATTTATTTTAGCCACAGCAGGGAAGCATCCCTCTAAAAGTAAAATGCTGACACATGTGAAGGAAACCCACAGTCCATAACATCATTTAGAAGAAAGAGGTTTTTATGTTGTTTTCTAGCTTCCATCCCGGCAATGCATTTTGGTGATGGATGCTGCTGTGCAGGATCCTGCCCCGCTCCTGGTGCTGTACAAATGGATGCTGCTGTGCAGGATCCTGCCCAGCTCCTGGGGCTGCACACTCCACGAGTGCTGTGGCTGGAGTGGCATTGCCCTCAATGGGAGAGGCTCCCTGGGCTGTTCCTCCACAGCACCGCCGCTCACTCGGTCTGACTCCTGTCTGTGTGACAGCAGAGGCAGGGAAAGGAGGAACACTGCTGTCTTCCTCTGTGTGCTGGATCCTCTTACAGGATATGGGTGTTAAACACTCTCCTGAAGTGTGAGCCTTGGAGTTCAATAGAGTAATTCTTGTCTAGACTATTTCTCTAAGCTTTGTGTAAATTGCTAATGTCATTTTACTTATAAAATATGAATGTCTCTACAATATGCCAGGTAATTTAATTCTCCCTAGAAATTAAGCCATTAATCCAATCTCCATCAGACATTTTTGTGCTTTTTCCTGTAACAATGCACAAGAAAAGCTCTCCTAAAAGCCAACAAAATACTACACTGTCCTTTTTCAAATCTCTCCTTGACTTTTGCCCCTAGAGCACTGCCGATACTCAGCAACAGCTTGGCAGCTACTCTGCTCTATCCACTGCTTATTGCATTAGTCACAATTATCTCTCTTTATATCCTCCTGCTGTTATTCCAACTCTTGTGGCCTTTTCCAGTTGTGCAAATATATATGCATGTTCTTGAATTAATGAATAGGATGAATAATCACGTTGGAGTCTTTGGAACAACCTACCTGCTTCAAGATAAGGATGTGAACAAGTGTTCAATCACAGTTTTAAATTGTAAAGTCTTTGGAGCAGGAATTGGTTTCTGGTAGGTCTGTATAACGCATTTTGCACTAGAGGACCATAACTGGACTTCTGTCCTACTGTGAATAAAATGCAAAGGTTTAGAGGCTTAAAGCTCTTTATAATAAAGCCCAGTAAATATGAAGTTGGTACTTTTGAAACCAGTAATTAATCACAGGAAAATAATTGCCAGCTAAGGAGAAGCAGTAACCTCTGAAGAAGTAATCAGGAATTAAAGCCAGCTAGGGTGGTGGTGTTTACTAAAAATTACAAAGTGATCCCTCCGCACTTGGAGAGACAAATCCCCGTCCTGGAGGGGAGCCAGGGCTCCGGAAGGGAACACCAGCCTGGCTCCTTCCTGCATCGGGGTGTGCTTGGAGGGCAGGAGTCCCCAGCAGTGAGCTCCTTGTCTGTAGGGTCTCTCAGAGCCCTGAGCACGCCAAACTCACTGAGCTGGGCGTTCTTGCCAGAGGGGCCAAAACCAGCTCCTTTTCCCACGTGCTGGAAGCTTGTTGGGAGGGGAGAGGGGATGCTGCTGTTGCCAGCCCCACTCAGAGGAGTTGTTCTTTTCATTCTTAGCTTTACCCAGTGTTTCATGGGTGGTTTCTTGGTGTTTTGTCCTCCCTGCAGCCCAAGCAGAGGTGCTGCTCCTGCTTGCACACAGCCCCGGCAGTGTCTGCTGGGCTGTGCTGGTGAATTCCTTCAGGAATTGCCATATGGATTGCCCTGGGAGGCAGGAGCAGGAGCAGGGGACACACTCCCAGGCAGTCACTCCTGCACTCTGATGGATGCTTTTGCACCCCACAGTTGTGTTCCTGCGAGGAGCAGTGCCACATCCTCAGCCTCCCCTTTGTCCTTGGTGTCTGTGACCCACAAGGGACCTCACAGAGCAGTGGCTGCCTGTCAGGTGGCAAGGACGGTGCTTCTGCATGAGAGCCTGATGCTGCTAATCTTCCTGAGGTTAAATCTGAGCTCATACAGTCAGTGGAAGACTCTCATTGCTTTTAGTGGCCTTTGGATTCTCAGCTGTATAATTACGAGGCAGTAGGTGCCTGGAAAGACAGGATTTAAAACACCAAGGAATCGGAATCTGTGCTGCAGATGGAAGATGTGTCTTCAAATGAACTTCTGCTGAGCAGAGGGAACCATGGTCAGCAGTGTGAGTGTGCACACTGCTGCACACCAGCTGTGTTTGAATCAGCCCTCACAGTGCCCTGGTGAGGAATTAAATGCCCTCACATTAGTGGAAATCTGGACACTTTCTTCCCAATGATGATTTACTGCATGAAAAGAAAGAAATGAGGTGTAGGAAAGTTTTGGATTGCAGCCCACAGGGTGGAAGTGAATGATCACAGCACTTGAGCCATCTTTCACTGGGATGTCATCATCTATTAGAAAGTTGGAGGTTGTAAGCAGCAGCTGTCCAGGGAGACAAATCAGCAGAAAAAATTATGTCTTACAGGTTTCTAGATACTGACCCCAGGAAGATAATCAATTATAAAATCAATGTAATACATGGAACTTGGGATCACATTCTGAGCACGCTGGGCTTTGAAAGATTCTGGCTGTGTTGGAAAATATGAATGCTGCAGGAGTCATCCTCCTGTCGTTATAAAAGATGATTTTATAAACTGAAACAATCCTAACTCACACGTGCCAGCAGGCTGTTTCTCTCTGAGCACAGTGACTCAGGTTTTCAGTGCTCTCTCCTTGTACACTGCTTTTAACATGCGTCACGAAATAGGTGCAGATACTGTAATACTGCATCAGATGGGATAGGTTTAGGGACTGGATGCAACATCCCTGAGTGTTCAATACAGAAATCTTGATTGCAGTCAAGTCAATGCAAAAGTCCCATTGACTTTGGAAGGCCTATATGTTCTCCCTACCTTTTCTTTTGCAGTTATCCCTTTTTTTTTCCTATCTGGACTTTTAAACACGCTATTTGATTCCCAGAGTAGTCTTTCTTACCCTTTAAAGTATATAACAATTGTACCAGCACAATGGCTTCTTCCCAGATGTACCTATTAAGTATTTCCTGATCAGAATATTATACCTGCTATAGGAGAGGAAAAGACAAATTGAGTGGCCCATAGCTGAAAAAAAGCTGGTGGCAGAGCTGGGAGGTGAACAAAGGCACTGAGTGCTGACCACGGGGCTGCCCTTCCTGAGTTGCTGTTTTGTTTTTCTTTCTGTGCCCTTTTTATTTTCAAAAATGCCAGACAGAGATAGGATTATAAGTGTAATTAAGAGTTCTTAGGATTTGTGTCCCTAACTGTCTTGAGCACTTTTCTAAAAGCAATGTCTCTACAAGAAAGTAGCTAATGGAAATTTGATGTCTGTTTTAAGGTATCTGCCTAAAAACACTTTAATGTTTAATGTTTGGGAATACAATTTAACTGCACTACAAAAATCAATATTCTTGTATATTTTGAGAACCCCAAAACAGAATGTCTAATATCTATTAGGTTTCTCTGAAATCTTTTCTACTGAGTTCATAAATGGCATAAAAGATGCCATTGCTAGAGAACAAATGAATTCTGTTTCTGGGAAGATGATTTACAGCTTCCTATCAAAAGGATTGTGCATGGCATCTGTTGAATTTTGCTGCCCATTTTCCCCAAATACAGAGGTTGCTTTTCATTAGGGATAATTTTTGAACCTGGACAGCTTAGCAAAACAGTAAGGTTTGTAACTTGGCTATTAATACATTAATAATTAAATAACTACAAACAGAAAAGACTAAATGTAAAATACAATATGCAATAAGCAAAATGAATTGTGACTCTTCTGCAGCTCTGTGTGAGCTCAGTGCAGATCCTGGCAGTAGCTGCACCTCAGTCAGTGTCTGCTGCAGAGGTGTCTGTGTGTGACAGCTCCATGCTTCCAGTGTTGGAATATTGTTAACATTCACGTCACACTCCCGTTCTCTACCACAGGGATAAATTCTTTCCATTGGTGTTGGCATTTTGCTCATCAAAGCCACAGATCCAGGACTATAATCTTCTTCTCCAGAAACTGGAGAGTTTCTCCAGTTGGAGGCTCCCCTGGAAGCTGTGCAATAGTCACTTTTGGGGCACGCAGAGGTGCAGGGGGTCCTGATGCTGCCCAGCTGAAATGGGGAGTTTGCACCCAGGGCAGTGGGGGCTGCTGCTCCTGCCCTGTGCTTCCAGAGCCGGAGGTGTGCCTCTAGCAGAGAGCAGAACAGAGAGGATAAGGAGGGCTGAAATCCCCAGCAGCTTATCAGCTCTGGGCGAGGACAGTCCTTCTCCCGGGAGCTGCAGCTCTTATTCGGGGCAGGACTGAGGCTGGACTGGGCTGAACTTGGTGCAGAGCATCAGATCTGCGATGAAAGCACAAATGGGAGTGAGTTTTTGGTGTTCTGTGCCCATTCAGAGAAACCAACTCTGCATAAACTGCAAAAACCAAACTCTGCATGAATTTTTTGAACTTTATAGAGTTTTTTTCCTGTTTTATTTGTTTATAAATCGTGATTTCTCTCACAGACAGGGAGCACTTCACCAGCCATTCTAAGCCAATATATGGGCCCACTGTGAATGCTGTGTCTTGCTCAATGCCTTAAGGACATGCTGAGCTTTGTAAAGAGAACATTAATAAAAAATAGCTTATAAGAGGCATAAAGTTGAAAACCACTGTGCTTTCTTGTTTATAACAAGATTTGTGTTCTTATTTTTTTTATGTGCATTTTATTAAAACTTTCATCAATTTATTAAAACTTCCATAATTTTATTCTCTCTTTTCAATTACATACGACTTAAGCACCATTACAACCCATCTCCAAGAGATGATGTATTACGAGAACTCTTCTTTGTTGGTGTGTTTGGGTGAGCAAGTAATGGCTGCAGGTTTCTCTCCTGCCTGGCAGCTCTCCTAGGACAGCACAAGGCTGATAAAGCTGCATGAGGATCAGTGCGCATTTCACTAATTTAGGGCAATGTGAAACCCTTCACGTTCCATGCAGATTTCATGCCAGGGTGCTGTTTGCTCCAGAAGGTAAGAGGCAGACTCTGCTCTTGCTCTTTAGCAGTTTCCAGAAATTTGAGATGAATTTCATCTAACTTGAGAATTGTATGTTCATCATATCATAATCAATGATAGTTTTGAGTCATGACTGGTATTTTGAACGTATGACATTTCTTATTGAACTATTTTGGACACTCTTATTCCAGGCACAGGGAGCAGTTTTGATTCAAGGTGAACTACATCAGTCACCAAAATTAGGTGGTTATTGCTAGAGGAAGAAATTCCTTCTCCTTCCCCTAGAAGTCAGCAGTGTATGCCAGCATGTATTTTTACAATATTGGTTTTATAAGAATGATTTCTTACTTTTACTCATTTGAGAATTGAATTAGTTTTTCCTGCTGCTTCACTGATTTCACAGAACATTTCCCCACAATCATTTAACGTGCTATTAAATTGTAGAGCGTGTTGTCTGTACATCTGATAATTTGATTTTGAATGATGTTTGTGTCATTACTAAGTATTTTAGTCAGCAACAACAATGTCGGTAATGTGTAGTGATGCTTTTAGAACGAGCTCAAAAAGAGATGCAGAAGCTCTGGTGTAAAGCTGGCAGTGACCAGGATGGATGAGTCCTGAAGCCATTATCTTCCAACAGCTTCTGAGTTTCAATTCACTTAAACTTGCTGCTTTTGCATTTCCATCAGCTTCTTCACTTTCTTCTATTTAGTCCAAACTGTGCAAAATTGGATTTCATAAAGCTATTTTTAGCTTTACAATCTCCAAAACTCTGAGGACTGTACTTCTCTCTAAATGTCTTTGTATTGCATGTTGTTATTCAGGGGCTATCAGAGCCAGAGAAGACCTAACAGATTATTAACTGTGGCCACTGATTCTCAATTCTTGGCCTTGTTGCACAGTGCAGCTCATTCCAGTGAAAATGAATCCTGGTGAAGCCATACCAGTTTGAAAGTGTCAGACATGAGAGAGTGTTTGGTGTGTCCGAGTAGCAAAATTGACAGTGAGGTTACCTTGGCTTAAGCAATTTATCATGTGGAAGATTTGTAGAAAAAGGGAAGAAAAGGGAAACACTGAATAGTCAACAATGAAGATTTATCTTGTTGCCCATAAATGTTCCTGTTAAGGCAAAATGTGTTTATGTCTGGGGCCCCATGCTGCCAATCTGGTGACACATTTCACCCCAGCCTGAGGGGATGGGGACATGGAATAGTTGGTGCCTTTTCCACCACTTGGTCTTCAGGCTCAGCATCCCTCCCTGGCACTCCTCGTTAGCAGGACAAACAGCTAACAGAGACTGTATGGCTTTGCTTTGCTTTCTCTTGGGGTTTTGGGCTTGGTTTGTTTGTTTTTCTGGGGATGGCAGAAGTGATAGGCTGTGATTAGTAGAAAACCTCTTAATTTGCTGCTTATTGGGTTCTGTGTATTTTTGGTTTCTCCCTAAAAGTCTTGTCCTAGAGAATTCTCCTGTGGCTCGTGAATGCTCTGCTTTGTGAACATTTAATCCAGCGTGGGCTTCAGCAGTAATTAGTAACATGGATATTTATGGAGACATTCTAACCTGCTTTGTTCATGAATATTTCACCATGGTGGAAATTTCACACCCAATAAATCACTAATGAAAATGTCATTTCCCAGCTGCACTTACCTGATGTGCTGTTAATCTTGCTGTACCCATTGGAGGCAGAATTACTGTCAGATTGCAACACAGAAAGGAATTGATTTTTAATTAGTGACCCCAATAGTGTAGGTTAAAAATTATTTTTAAATGGTGATTTAATGGCCCTTTTAATATAATGGCATCAGCTTCATTGCCTGTACTGATGTTTTCTAGGCTGCCATTCAAGCAGATGCTTTGAAGGACAGCGTAACAGCTGTTGGATAGAAGGGATCAAGGAGAGCAGAGGTATGGGGAAGGTGGCCCTGAAAGCAAGAAGTGTCAGAGAAATCCCTCAGCACCCTCTGTATTGACAAAGAGCACAAGCCAAAACTGTCAGTCTACTTGCATTTGGTCTCTTCCCAAAGTGGTCCTGAACTGAGCCATCCAACTCTTGGATGACATTTCATGAAGCAAATTATTACAAGATAGATTATTCTGTTTGGAAAGATCATAAATTATTTTGTCTGATTGATGACTTTTATCCATTTTCCTAATGCAATTTATATCATGGCCAGCATTCCTGTGATCAGACATCTCTAATTTAAGGGAAAGCAGAATGGCACAGCACAGAAAGAGTCAGCTTCCCTGAGATTGCCACTGCAGGTTAATTGACTAAATAAAAAATGTTAATGAAATATTAGAATAGGATGGGCACTGTTAAAAATTATCAGGAAAAGGATCTGAATCATGCCATAGGAGGGAGCTGTAGCATTCTCCTTTCCTGAAAGCCATGCTCTCTAGCTGCATTTTATTATCCTGCACATTGCTGGCTGCAGATGCTCACAATCAAAAAATTTTAAAAAATAAAAATATTATGTACTGGTCAGTGTCAGTGAAGCTGTCAGCTCATTAGATTCTGAATTTGAGAGAACAAGCCCTTCTGAGCTTGCAGGTGTGTGTGCCCTCACACAGACAGGGCTCCTCTGTCAATATTACAGTGAGAGACCTGCAGAGAGGCTGTGATGGGAACACCTCCAGCACCACCTCGGCATTTTCACCTCGATTCTGACTGCTGCAGCACTGCTTGTCTGCATCTGTGTTGATCAAGCTCTCGATAAGGCCATGCGTTTCTTATGTGTTACTGCTGTGACCTTTCCTTCTGGAAGGATAACCCAAACTATCTGTGGGCTGAACTCAGAGCTCTCTTAGTCTCGACTGTTGAACACACAAGTTGAACAAATATCTGATATGTCTGAAATAAGGCCTTTTTTAATAACTGTTGCTAAAATATGAATTTTAAAGCTTAAACCACTCAGATTCCACCAAAATCAAACCCAGTTTTTCTAATCACATTGATAGGTTTTGGAGTAAAGCTTAATTCCTGAATTTGGAGCACTCATTGTCTTTCATGACTAACAACTGCGTCACGTTGGAGATCACGGAGCTGTGACAAGGCTAAACACTCCTCTCCCGGACTGCAGGCTCTTCTGTATTTTATAGAGGTTCATAGCCATGGCGTTCTTCACCGCCTGGAGATAGCTCCTCTCTCTGCGGTGCTTTGTCTGAGTCAACACTCCAAAAGGAACTGTCCCTCCCGTGAGCTGAACTTGCCTTCAGCAGACACACAGGGCACTGTCCCTGGAGAAGGGAAGGCAAGCATCTCTCTGAGAAACAGATTAGCCACCAGAGTCACTGCTGATCTCTTGAGCTGGGTGTGGGGTGGGAGGGTGTGAGCTGCCTCCGAGGGAATGCACCGAGTGAGGAAAGCTCTGCCCTGTCCATCAAATCATGCCACAGGGAGTTGTAGGGTGACACGAGAAGGACACAGTGCCTCTTTGTGGGCTTCTTCATTTGTATTCTGTCTCAATGTGCTTTGCACCATGTTCGGTGTTTGTAAAAGCAGCATTGGTTAGGAGCTATGTGCTTTCCAAGTCCCCATGCTCCCATCCTGAGGACAGAGGGTGGGACAAACCCACCAGCTCCTTCCTGCTTCCCGCAGCTCTGACAGGCAGCCTTGCTGTACCTCTGCTTTTAAACCTGAGTTGATTATTCTATGTTGGTGCAGCTCGAGAGCAGATTCGTTCCCCCCGTGCTGATGAGAGAGCTCCAAGCAGCTCACTGTCCATGAGTTCAGTGAGCAAACCCTGCAGGGCAAGAGGAGCTTGCAGCAGTGGATCCCCAAGCTCAGATTGTCAAACGCTTTGGCAAAATGGCAGATGAAATTCATTGTTGATAAATGTGCAGTGATGCGCATGGGAGGAATAACCACACTCGGTGATGGTCTCTGAACTAGCTATTAACTCAAAGATCTCTTTCCTGAGTGGTTCTGTAGGACTATCCATTATATTGTCAATTCAGCAGCAAAGCAAAGCAAACCAAACCAACCCCCAGCTAGAATGGGAGCAAATCCTAGGAAAAGACTGGAGACTAAAACAGAAAACATTGCTGTGCAGCTGTATAAATCTGTTGTGTGCCCACATTTTAAACACTTTATGCAGTTTTGATATCCTACAGACCTCCCCCTCCCGTTTCAAAAGGGGATGACACAACTGGGAGCAAGCCACCTTCAGATAAGGTGGTCACATGTAAGACTTAGATTGACTAAAAGGAGGTTCTCCTTCACAGAGCTGTTCTGAGCTGTGAAACCGTGCCGTTTGCCACTGTGGATATGGAAGGAGCAGTGAATTCTCAGGGCAATGAGAGCCATTCCTCGAAGAGCTCAGTGTGTGTTGCCTCGGGCTCTGCAAGGAGCTGAGCTGCTGGTCAGCCACGAGCTACGACGGGGAGCTGTCCCTCCCTGGATGGGACATATCAGGCACTGTCCCTGGGGCACCCAGGCACAAACCTGGACCTTTGAACCATCCCATACAACTTGATCCTTGGCTCTGTCAAACCTAAATCCTTGCTAGGCTGTTGAGCAGTGTGTGCCCAGATTATCAGCAGACATTCCTAGAAAGAACTTTCAGTACTGCCATTCATCCAGATTTAAGGAAACTGCATATCTTCACATCTGTCAGATACCCTCAGAGCTCAGGACAGAAGCTTTTCTCCAAATATGTCTCCTTTTTAAAAGTTATGAACACAGGGGACTTGGAGCTTAGTGTAATTTGAAGTTTCTGGAAGATATGAATGGTTCCAAGACAAATACTTGAAAAGACTGCTCCGTTGGAAGCGAGCTGGTTTGCTGCTTCACCTTTCCATGCTGTGGGTTCTCAGCAGTTACTGGTGGAGCATTAATTTTTTACTATGAAATGTAGTGTCTCATCTTTCATTAATAAATTTTCTCAGGAGAAGAGGCAATGGCATTTAACTGTCAGGACAAACAAGGAAAGCCTTGTGGAAGCTGAAGATTCTGCATGTTCTCCACCAAAGACTCTGCAAGGGCAGCTGAGCTCTCAGATCCCTCTAGAGGTGCAGTCAAATTCAAAAGATCTTTCCCTGAAGGTCTGAACCTTTTCAGAGCACTGTTCTTGTGAAGGTTCCTCTGGGATACACAGCTGCCCTGGCTTTGCACTGAAATTTCCAGAAGGAAACAAAACACACACATCACCTAGTTTGACCTGGAATTGTTGCCTAACTCTTAGCTTCAAAACTTTCTACTCTAAAGCCACGGAAAAGAGCTTTTATGGACCTGAAAACCTCTGTCCCCAAGGTTTTCCTCCCTTCACAGCTGTGTCTGAGCAGCCTGTGTGATGAGCTGAGAGCCACCCTTGGCCTGATGGACCAGGTCATGCTGTCTGCCTGTTTGGGAGACTTCTGCAGTCGATCTGGATGGAAACTGCTCCAGGTGCTGGGGCTGGGGGGTGTGAGAGGTCTCTCTAACACTGCAAGTCACTCACAAAGCCACTCAAAACCACCTTGTCCCCAAGGCTCTACCTGCAATGGCTGCTGGAGATGTTATTCATTTGGCCTGTGACCCTTTATCAGATTTATTGGGAGTTTAACTCATTGCTTACATTACTGAGCTAACCGTTTGATCCCTGCCTAAAGCAGGATGGAGAAGCTGTTTGCAGTCATTCTTCTCCCTTGATCTTGGTAATCTCAGCTGAGGTTAATTTGTCAGCAGTACAAGCAGAGGAAATGCAGTGTGCCTGATCTGCATGAATGGAGCAGGAGAAAATGCACAGCCTTGTGATTTAAATTAATATTGATCCCACTAATAGGAATCAGAGGACCAAAATAAATTAAATAAATGGAGTAATCAAGACGAAAAATTTCTAAAGAGTAACCTTGTGTTAATGGAACTGATTTTTCTGATGTCATCTAAAGACATAGAAAAGGATAACACACCATTTGTTTGGAAAGATAGTGGGCACTGCTGTCTCCTGCTCTGACTGCCCAGGACTGCTGAGATAGGAAATTATTTCTGAGGACCCAAGACAGACTTGAAAAAAACCATTTTTTCCTGTTTCACCTGACTCTCTGTGAAATACCCAAAAGCTGAGGCTGCCAACACATTTCAGTGTCTGATGGATAGCCCTGTTTGCCTTCATTTGGGAGTATCCCCAGCTGGCAGGAGCTCAGGAGCACTGCCGGCAGTGCCGGGAGCTCTGTGCTCTGCAGAGGGGCAGAGCAGCAGTGCAGGCGTCAGGCGAGCAGGTGGGGATGGACGGGAGCTCGGGGCAAGGGAATCAGTTAAAGCTTCTTGGCAACAGACAGAGCAGATAACATTTTAAAAATGCTGCTGCCCCTGCACTCCCACACCAGCCCTTGCTGCACTGCTGAGCAGATGGTGTTTAACCTGTACGGAACTCCGGGGGCTGAGCACTGAGCTCCAGCCCTCTGGGGAGGCAGGAGGGGAATCGGGGGGCAGCAAATTCTGGGCATCCTGTGGGTGGTACAGGGTCTTCTCATAAAGACCTCATGGACACGTTTTGCCTCATGGTGTTCCGCAGGTATCACAGAACAGCAGGGTCTGCCACAGGAGCTGTGCAGGAGCTTTGTGAGCATCTTCTCTCCCTGTGGGCAGCCTCCTGCAGAAACAGGGCTCTGGCACCTTGTGGGCAGTGCAGAGGACACAGCTGGGCTCTGTTTGCCGTGTGCTATCTGCTGCGCTTTGGGAGGAGCAGCTCAGGAGATTTCTCTTACTGAGGAATTGATATGTAGAGTGGAAATGGGACTCAGGCAAACCTTGTCTGGTGTGGGAAAAACATCATAGTAGAAACACTCAGTGCCACCCATGCTCAGCCCAGGTTCTAGCACAGCCAGGCACCACAAACGTTTAGCATATTGTGTCTCGTGAAGCTCAGAATGGGTCTGGCTAGCCTAGGGTTCAAAGTGGCAATGGAGTTCTTTCAAACTGCTCAAACCTGGTTGGAGATGGTCTGCCCCTTCCCCAGCTCAGCAGATCAAAATTTGTTTCCACTCCTTACATTGCTCTGTCACCTGAAATTCAGGTGTTCACTCGAGGGTACTCAGTGAAATGCACGTCTATTGTACATCGCTGGGGTTTCTCCAAGAGCAAACTGGGAACACAGCACCTCCACCAGTCTGATCCATGCCTGTCCTCACTGAAATGTTCTGTCACCTTCTCCCACGGCTGTCACCCCTGACAGCAACCGTGCTGAAAAACTTTCAGAAAGAGAGTGTAGTAAGAAAAAGATTTTAAACAATGTTGGACATTCACTAAAGTTGTTTCTGGAGACTTTGAAACAGCTCAGGGAATTTGGATGTGTCATTTTCATTCTTTCTAGTTCTGTTCAATTTTTATTATATGGACTTTATTTAAATGTCTCAGACTGCATCAAACATAACTATTACTGGATGTGGAACTGTGCTGGCTTGTTGTGTCAAATGTATTACACACTGCTGCTTGTTTTTGAAATGTAACATTTTTTCTTTGACTTTCTTTGGCATTATAACTTTAGTCATTCAAACTCACGTTACATTAGTACTTCCTTGCATATTTAATACATTTCAATTCTATCTCTGCAGCAGCTGCCAAAGTCTTCAGACAAAGCCTTCAAAAATACAGTAAATATAAATCTTCATTAAAAAGTTTTCAGAAGATTATCCCAGCTATTTTCCTGTGGTGATGATTTCCATGTGTTTGGTAGAGAGCTCGTGTGCTGTGGATGCTGCACGCACAAATTCAAGGGACATAAATGAAAGACTGAGACAGTGAATCTATAAAACAATATGGTTTCATAATAGCTGAAAAGCTACATTATCCCAAATACTCAGAAACTAATCTTTCCTATCCATTAACTGTATTGTTACTAGAAGAAGATTTCCTATCCAAAAGAAATGCAAACAGTCAACATGGATGCCTTAAAAATATTAGCTGGAGGAATGCCAGGGAGCAAAGAGCAGAGTGTGCACATCTGCAATGTGCAGATGTTCTCTGCTGTATTATGTGGCCAGCAGAAGTGTGCAAAGACAGTTCTGTTTATCATTCGATCAAGCCAGTAACTTGATTGAGCACTCAGCAGATCTCCTAGCATCCTTCTCTTCCTTCTTCATTTTCGTAGAAAATCCTTCCAACATGAAAATAATTTCTTCCAGCTTTGAGGTAATGTATGTCCCAAATGCCTTCTTGAGATCAGTGCAAAAAGCCACCATCAAATAAAGAAATGAAGTCTCCAGCAGAAGGAATCTGTGCTGCCTACCTTGAGGGGCTCTGCCTGTGCTGGGAAAACCTCAGTTCCCGTCCACTGCAAAGGCCCTGGTACTGCTGCACCTCTGTCTTCTCCTGGTCCGTGGGATTGCCCCAAATTCTATGACAATATAAATATCATAGGAAACTCAGCTGAAGAAAGAGAAAATTAATATTCAAAGCAAAGTCATTCAAAGGGTTATAAAACCTTTCCTTAACCCAATAATAAGAAAGAACAGTACCCAATGACCTCAGTACTCACAGCTGAAATGTCTTTAATTTATTTCGTAGATCTCACCCTTTTTGGAACAATTTCCATGAGCAGAGGATTTTCGCTGAAGGGAAGATGAGGCTTCTCTTAATTTCATCCCGTGATTGTGCGTTCAGCCGCCGCCTGGCACGAGTCTGTTTGGTGTTTACACTGCACATCCAGGGAATGCTGCTCCGTGGGTGCTAATCAGCACCCTGAGCAGCACTGGTTCGTGTCACTCATTATGTGGTGCTGCTGATGGGAGAAGCGAAATGCAGGGGAGGATTTCATGCCTCAGTTTTGAGCTGTAGTGCAGACGAGGTGCCTGTGGCATCATTTTCCTGCTGAGTTTTGCTTGACTGAGCGTGGGACCAACCTGAGCCTCCTGAAGCACTCCCAGCTTTGGCTAAAGGGAACTTGGCCTGCGCTCCCTTGCTTGGAATTGCATCTTTGCTGAGCTCTGTATGTGCCCTGGGACGGCAGGGCCAAAGCTGGGCTGCAAGCAGGAAAGTGGGAGGTCAGCACAAAGCCACAGGAACATTGTGCAAAAGGCAAATGTGGACACAGCAGCAGAGGAAGGAGGTGTGAGGGAGACCAGGATGCTGTGGTGGGGAAGAGGGAATGCAGGCAGGGAGGAGCTGGGAGAAACTGGAGAATGGTCATTGTTGGGAGAGCACTTGGACATCTGGGTGGGAGCTGAAGACTTTGCAGAGGTACAGCCAGGCCTGAGGGATACTGAAGGGGATGGAGAAAGTATAAAGGGCAAGAAGCAATAAGACCAATGAAAATCTTTACAGAAATATTTGAATCTCTCATACATGAATCTGTGTGAAAGTCCATATTGGCTATAACTGTAATATATTCATCCTGGGGCCAGTAATAATGTTTTACGGAAAATAAGCTCACACTGATTTAATTTCTTCTTCATGCTTCTCAAGGGCAAGTATTCTTTGGTAAATTTTCTGAACAGGTTTTAGAGCTGGACTACAATTGCTCAATAGTTCATATTAAAGCTATTGCTAAAATTCAGAATCAATTAATGACAATGGTGTTAGCTCACAGAACTTTGGAAAAGCAAGAAGGGAACACAGAAAGAAACCTGTCTCACTGTCCTTTTCACTGAGTTTGTGTCTTTTACATCGTGAAGCTGTAAGGCCAAAGCAGCACTGGGGAAATACAGTGGTGAAGCAGAAAGTTGTTCTTCCCTCTTTAATTAAAGATAATGAACAATTTAAACTCACAGTTGATTGTTAGAGAACCAAAGCCAGACTCGTGAACTTTCCAAATGTACTGAAGTTCCTGAAGTCTGCATCAGGGAACTGGCAATGGCTTCGTGTTTAATTGCTCAGCTGGATTGTTTGGTCTATTTTTCTCTCCTCTTTCATGTCTGACTCTGGCAAATAACTTCCAGCAGAAGGACCTGTTTTGGTTTTTTGTGAGCATGGTCCTATGGCTCAGCAGCAATTCCAGTGCCCCAGGCAGCACACAGTGTGTGCTGGGATGGAGGTGGCACTGGGGCAGTGTCAGCATCACTCTGTCCCTGTGCAGACAAAGACCTCATCCCATGGCTGCAGTGTGAGAGTTGAGTCCTCGCTGCCATTTCTCCCTGCCTCCCACAGCAAAGGTGGAAAACTCGTGCAGTTTTTAGCCCTGCTGACAGCCAGGCTGTTGGTCAGCTCCATGGCCCAGCTGCTCACAAGGAAAGCACCACTGGACTGTGGTCAGGACTGTCACCAGACTGGTGACAACAGGGGAAACCCTCGTGCCCTTCTGAGCCCCAGGTGCTGTGTTAAGGCATGCCAGAGACACTTTAGGTATTTCTGATGGGACTGTCACAAGGACTGGAAAATGCCCAGACCCAAGGAACTCTCTTGGTCTGAGCCATTTTTTAGCTCACACGAGTTCTGCTTTAAAAAAGAAAACTTTTTAAAAGCTCCCTGACATGCAGTGGAGCTGGATTCAGCAGGTTCAGATTTACTGACTTGAATTCATTGTGCCAGCTTTTGCTGGAGAACAATCTGGCATGATAAAAGTTGCGTGTTTTTAAATAAAGTTCTTGTGCAAATGCAGTTTAGACGACCTTTAAAAAAACAATAAATATCTTCTATTTCATCCATGCATATAAATTTACATTAATCTGCAGCTAAGTTAACAAATGCTACTTTTTGCTTTAAATTCCAAGTTTGATGAAAACAGTATTTGGTGCCAAACTGGTTATAATGATCATGTAATTGAGGAAATATATGAGACATTAAAACTCTGTGATACCTCCTTCCCATGCTAAAGACTGTAAGAGGGATTGATGGGACTAATAAATCCTTTCCCATAGGGAAGAATGCAAAAAAACCCAGGAAACAGTACAAAATATAGCACACCTGGTAGTTTTATGGCCGTATCTGAATGCTGTAATCATTTTAAAGAGATGTTGATTAGCACCAGCAACAGGAGTTGAATTGGCAGCATCAGTAGCATCAATTTCAGCAGCAGCACTGGAGGTCCTTAAGTTCCCATTCTGTGGCTTGGATGCAAATGATTCATCCAGGCAGCAGGTGCCATTCAATCCACACTAAATATATGGAGCTAACAGATGAAGGAATGCAGAATTTGCACTTAGAGAAATAACTGAATGCCTCAAATGTCACTAAAATTCATTTATTTGAAAAGACATTTTACAGTGCAGACAGAAAGTAGACAGCAAAGGTACAGGCCCAGGTACAGGCTCTCTTTGGGAGAGCGAATGTGGCCAGGCGAGTTTATCCTAACTGGGATGTGGCATGGACATGGCTCTTTCCCTTTTGTCAGGAGTTTCTGTAGTTCCCACACCTGAACCTCTTCCTGCTAATACCCAGCAGTGCTTGGCTCCAGCCAGATCATCAGGATTCATCTGGCTGAGCCTGGAGGAGGAGAGGCAAACCATTGCAACTCAGAGAACTGGGAACACCTTTCCAGAGCTGCATAAATGCTCTTCATGGACCTACAGAGCAGCATGACGGCGTGATGCCATCAGTAACACGGATCAATGATTGTGTTTTGCAGGCAATTCCTGTCTGTCCATTCAGACCCTGCCATTGGGTTTATGTGTTTCAAAAGGGACCTGGCTGTGGTGTCTGAGGCACACAATTACACACTTCTCCAGAAAAGAGAATTAGAAGTACACGAGCAGCAGCCCGAGTATTGCTTGTCCACGGTTCCATACAGACTCAGGCCATAGGGTTTCACTTTCTGAGGACAAAGTGCTGGCGGATGCACTGCACTGACACTCATTGTTCCCAGCGTTTTGACACTCCAGATGCCCCTCAGAGCTTTTCAATGTGTCGGTCCTGTCACGTATCAAAGTAAGATGAGTCTGAGCGCTGTGCAGGGCTGTCTGAGCAGTGAGGGTGACATTCAGGGGGCTCGGCAGGGATTGCAGCAACCCTCCCCTGGCACGGGCAGGGAAGGTGTGGCCCTTGGGCTGAACCGCTCCCATTCTCACCTGCAGCAGGTGACACGAGAGAGCTGCTGCTCTGCGCTGAAATCCGCTTATCCACAGAGTATCAAACACACCTTTTTCTCCCCAAAGCGCTGTGATGCTCCAGCAGTGTTGTACCATAAATACAACTGTTGCTGTACCTCTTAGCTTGGCACTTTCTTTCTGTACTTTTTTCCCTGCAACCACTTTCTACAGAGTTTAATGACAAATTGGACTTAGATCAGCAAAGCCTTGAGTGAGCTGGCCATTGATCTTGTGGCAGAATATATCGCTCTGTTATTCCTGGTGCTTCAGTTCCTATCACCATTTCTCTGTTTCGTTTCCTTGTTGTTAGTAAAAAAGAAGGATGGCAAATACCTACTGTGCTCATTATCTTTTCTGCACCCCATTTTTCCCTGCTAATTTCCTGATATTTTAATTTATTTCTTTATTTTTTGGTACATTTTCCTTGAAGGCATTATAATTAATGGACTGTACTAATTTACTTTGAGACAACATTCTTAATTGCTGTAGTTCTCATTTATGTCTTTTAGGCATCCCTGCTCGCATTGATTCATTTCAATTTGCATTCCCAAATGCTGTAACTATAAATACCTAATGCATGTAGGAGCTACTCTCTTGTCCTCTGAGTACTATACAGGTTTTTCTTGGCTTTTTTTTGTAGCAAAACTAAATGGTGACTTATGGTGCAGCCTTATTTTAAAAGCTGGCAGGTGTGTGCTTTTATCATGGTTGTGCTTTTTGTTGGCAACTAAGTGCCAGGGTAATGTGTTCCCCTGTGCACACCTGGCATTCCTGAACTATTTTGGGAATTATAACCTTTAGGGTATTTTAATGCCAAATTGTCCAAACAAATGAGTTTTCCATAGATAGAAATGACAAGTTATGAATAGGACTTGCAAATCTAAAAAAAATAACATGTGCTGGTGACACAAGATTTCTGTATATAGAAGAAGTGTGAATGAGATCATCGGAAGCTGAAGGTCTCCAGCTTGAGGAAGGTAGCAGGAGCAGCACGGCCAGGCCATGATGCAGAAAGATTTTACCTCTGCAGGCACCCCTGTGCCAGGGATGATCCTGCCCTGGCCCAAGGCTCTCCTGCCATTGCCCTCACCTCAGACTGGCTTTGAACTAAAAAGCTTTGAGTAGATATTTTGCCGCTGAAAACTCATTTCTTGCAGAAAAGCACAAGGGAAAGAGATTTTAGTCTGAGCTGTAAATAAAACAGAGCAAAGCAAAGCAGCTCTGTGTCCTGTTCCCAAACTCTGCCTCACTTGGACCTCCAGGTTGCTCATTTGACTTTTCAGCCTGGTACAGTTAGTTCTTGCAGGCACAGAGCTTCAAAATGAGATGGAAATTACTTGGTTACACTTTGGAATGAGTGTATCAAGATTGCTCCAAATGCAGTAAAAATATCCTCCACGGAGAAGTCCTATTTATAGATCAAAGAAATGCAACAAATAATCCCCTGCTTTGTTAGCCTCCCTAAAAATGCATTCCCATGGAAGGGAGTGTGAAATGTGGCTCTGCAATGAGCTCTTGAGCAGTTGCAGTTTCTGTATTGATGAGAGAGAATTGCAGTAGGCAAAGATTGCTGGATCGCAATAAAATGGGGAAGGATTAAACAATTGTCTTCTCATCAATTAAGATGATTAATCAATGAGTTATGACAAGAATTAAAAGCCTAAAACACTAAAATAATATTGATACTGGTGATTTAAACTGCTTTTATAGATTACCACTTGGCAAGTCTTTCTTGCACCTTTTCCTTCTTCCACATGTTTTTGTTTGGAATTTTTTACTTGTTTTTCAGTACTCTAATGTCTTTTTATTTAATGGAAAATATTTGTGAACTATCATTATGTTCAGCAGAGAATCCCATTTTCCCCTGCCTCATTTATTATTGTTGTAAATTTTCCATTCACTGACAAAAATGAGTTCTGTTTTCCTTGTTCTTTATGAAGTATAGAGTAAAGTAATGTCTTAAATGCCAGCTAGAATGAAATGCAATGTTGGCTGGCAGGAAAGCTCACCAGCCAGGCAGCCTTGGAGTCCAGATAAGGCTGTAATGTGCTCTGAGAACAGGCTGTGCTGCTGTTGCACCTTTTGTTGTCATCATTGCTCTCAAATGATGGGATTTACCCTGCCCTGGGTGCTCGGTGCAGAGCACCTTTCCAAAGTGGGCTGGCCCTGCACAGAATTTTGTGCCCCCAGGCCACTTCGAGTCTGTGTCAGCACCGAGCTGGACACGCTGGGATGTGCTGAGAGAGGACCAGGCTTTACTGCAGATTTGTTTTGGTTTTAAGTAATAATAAATGGTCTCATTCTGTGTGTGTCTGGGTTTAAAACAGAGAGAGATGACTTAAAATGAGAGGGAATTAAAATTCAAGATGTGTTGGGAGCTTGAACGAGCTGGGCTGGGTTCCAGGATGCTTCAGGGAGAGACAAAGACAGGAGGGGAGACAGCAGAAGTGGCGAGAGCAGACACGAAAAAGTGAAGTGGTGGCTGGCAAGGAGCAGGGAGGGAGCGATTCCCCCGTGGTGAATGGGAAGTGATGAGAAGGAGGTGCTGCTGGGCCCGTGCTCTGTAGAGAGCCAACTTTCGCTTAAATTGTTTTGAAGTTAATCAAACTAGGAGGAAGATGCCTTAAAAACATTGCCCCTTTTCCCTTTCACTCCTTCCTTCTACAACTGACGCTACCTCTGTCTTGGCCATTTTCTAATCTTCCTCCTTTCTACTAACTCTGTGCAAAATGAAGGAAAATACTCATTGTTCCTTGATTCCTTTTCCCCTCAAGAAGTCCTTTCTAGGATAAAAATCTGAAAACAGCTGTACATCCCTGGAAGTGTTCAAGGCTGGGTTGGATGGGGCTCTGAGCAACCTGGTCTCGTGAAAGGAGTCCCTGCCCAAGGCAGAGGGGTGGAACAAGGTGATCTTGAAGGTCCCTTCCAGCCCAACCCATTCTGGGATTCTGTGATTCTGATTCCATGAGTCTGTGATTCCATGATTCCAGGATTCTATGATTCTGTGATTCCATGAGTCTGTGATTCTGTGAGTTGGTGAGTCTGGGATTCTGGGATTCTGTGGCATGGAAAATGCTGCTTCCCTCAGGACAAGCCCAATATCAGGAAGGTTACTGGTGGGCTGTGGGAGTGTGGCTGCAGCTCCAAGGGGTAACAGCCAGGATGAAGAGCAGGCTGAAAAGGTGTCTTTTTTTCCCCAAGTACCCTTTTCTAAAAAGTGTCAATTCTTTTTTTTTTAAATTCCTTCTTTTGTAATTAGTTGTCACTCATTTGTATTTTCTTATGGAGAAAATTATGAATGGGTCTTAAGTTAACACTACTTTGCTTGCAAATGAACTTAAAATAAGTCCATCTAATAAATGATAACAAATGTAATAGAGCTGAAGGGAGGGCCAAGTAATTTATTTATTTTTTTCCCAAATTAATACATAAAATAAATTTGAGTAATATAATTTTCAGCTGGCTTCATAAAAATAAATAAGCATATTTTGCAAAGCTCTATTAAAGCAGGAAGAGATGTAAACAAGACAACCTTGTGCTCTGACTGGGATTCCATTTTTGCAAAAGAATGTTTTACTTTGTCAAGGAAAATTAATAATTAATGTTCTCATCCTCTGAAATGTCAAAGGAGATATGAAAGATTTTCTGTTACGATGCAGAATTTTCATTGAGAAAAGCATATGCAAAAGGTAGCCAACCTTGCAGAACTGCTCCTCCAGCAGTTTTCCTGTCTATAAATTCACAGAACTCCCTGCACTGTGCTGTGCTACCTGCACAGTGTTAATGCAAACCCGTGTGGCTCAGTTTGTCACCTGCAGTCCCTGGGGTTCGTGTGCTGGGGTCTGATGGTCCTGATGGGCAGGACGAGCCTGACCCACAGGTGGAGAGTTCTTGAATTGTCCTAAAGGAGCACAAAGGACTGAACTAAACATTGGCAGCTGCACCCTGGGCTGCATCTCTGGCAAGAGTAACCCAGCTCTTCTTCCTCCCCTGCATTCAGCCTCATAAATTCTCCTCCCTGGCATTGCCTGACATCGGAGCACGCTTATTTAAGGTCAGAGCTAGCTTTTCGATAGCTTCCATAATGGTGATTGCCATTCTTAAGGATGTATACTGTAAGAAATATAAATCGACTGGCTTTTGCTGCCTGCTGCTGTTTGTCAGAGTTCTCAGCTGTAAAAAATAAATATGCTGGTGCTCCTGCTGTCGCTGGCTGGAGCTGTGGCTGAGCAGGAGTGGCGAATGGGTCTGCTCTGAGCAGCCTGGCTGCTGCAGGGGCTGCTGGAGACATTTGTTTGGGAAGGGAGTTGCTGTCACTCGAGTCTCAGCAAGCACCAGCTTTCCCAAGAGCAGCAAATTAAAATGTATTAAAATGACAGAATAGTTTGCACCAAAGCAGCACCATGGAGCTTTACTGCGCTCTGGAAACCTTCTCCTTCCCCAGCTCTGCTCTGCCCCAGCATTCTCTTCACACTGAGGTGCGCGAGGGGAAGAAGAGAAGTTGGGCTTTCCAGATGACACTTCACAAGTGACAACAAAAGCCAGAACCAGTAACCTCAGCAGCTTCTGAGAGCAGCTGAAGAGTCTGAGAGAGTGACGTAGTGTGCAAAACACACAGAAATTCACCCTGGAAAAAATAATCTGAAGTGCTGCAAGGAGATCTATCTGTTCTTACGCTAAAGCACCACAGAGAGCCACACAGGGATTTGTGTGCCTGACAAAATTCAGCTCTCTGTGGGGATGTTCCTTCCTTGCCCTCTGAGATGCAGTGGAGATGATTGCTGAGACTTGCTTGGGTTTCTTGAGTGGCTGCAGAGCACACGGTGCTTCCACGGGCACTGCACATCTCTCTGGATGTGCCACTTCTTCAGCACTTGTTTTTTGTGTCCTTTGTGTCCAAGCTCTACTCCTGGAATAAGAGCAGGATTACAGTAAAGAACACTGAGGCTATGGAATCAGTGTTTTCATGTGCTGGGCAAGGTTACTTCTCTTTAGAGGATTTAGCTGTGCTGGCACAGCAAAGCTCTGGATATCTGTGCGTGTCCTCCTTGTCCCACTCAAGTGTAAAGAACAAACTCTGAGATGTGTTGCTGATCCTTACAGGCTGATAAAAATGCCTAAGTGACTCATGGATTCTTGATTCAGTTGTTCAAAGAAAATTGCTACAGCACAGGTTGAGATGCACAGATTGTTTAGTCGTGTCTGTGGTGCCGACACAGCTCCACAGTCAGACGGAGGCTGTAGCATTTCGGATTTATCCATGAGATGCAGAGCGGCTCAGTAACACACCTCCAACCCTTATTCTCCTAAGGAACAGTGTAGATAAGTTTGTGGAAATATCTTTGGGGGAAATAGCCAAAAATCTGCACGTCTGGTCCAAAATTCAAAGTGAATCCAAATGGAAACATCTGGGACATTTTGAAAAGGTAAGTTAACTTCTCTAAAAATGTAAATAAATCTCTACACTCCTGATTTTCAGGTTTGAAGTTATCTTACATGTAGCTCTGGACAGAAAGCTACTCAAGTTACAGTCTAGATCACTTTGGTCTTATCACATTCCTCCACCCCTACTTGTGTGACACCACATACACATCTGTTGGAGCCCCTGCAGCTTGGCCACTGATTGCATGTGTAGGTTTTTCTCAAAGTTTCTGGAGGAGCTGCCATGCAGTGAGCTCAGCTGTAAAATTCACAGTGGCTGAAAGGTGAACTTAGGAAAACACAAATGTAAGGAACACTTCACACCTTTCTACTGGTTGCATTTTATGGTGTACACTTCTTATTCAACTTCTCAGTACAGAAGGTCGTATGGGGGTGAAACTGTGGGTTTTTTCTATCACAGCTCTTTAGCATAACAGCACCCTTATTTTCTTCAAAGCTTCTGACTGCAACTTAACATAAATACTAAATAAGTTGCACTGGTATTGCCTCCATTCAGAGCTATCACATCATCCCACCGTTCACTGGTGACTCTCCCCAGCTGGGCACAGGGTTTGGCTGGGCAGGGAGCGCTGATTGATGCTGCAGGCAAATCCTCATCTCTGCTCCCACAGCCCAGGGTGGCTTCAGTACGGGTTCTTCTCCCAAAAATACTCTCCAGCTTGGTGAGTGTTGAACAACAGCCTTTCTTTTTATGAGCACAGCCTGATGTAAGCTTGAGTGAAAGCTCTGTGCTGCCTGTGCTGTCCCTGCCGTGGTGTGGGCGTTTTGCTGACAGCCTGTAGCGATGGCAGCAGCCAAGGGGTCCTGGTGTGTGATGGGGAATGCCACACCACCCCCAGAGCCACCCGGGAGCGGCTGTGTCACCGGAGGGGACTCCTCTGAAGTGCACAGTTGGGAGCCTGCTGGATGCNGAGGAGGAGGAGGAGGAGGAGGAGGAGGCAGCAAAGGCACTTGGAGCACACAGGGTGTGAGTCAGGAGCAGGGAGGGAGGAGCTCAGCAAGCTGCTCTGAGCTGCTGTGCCTCCCACAGCAAAGCTCCGTCTAGCACCAGAGGAGCTCTCCCCACCTTCCAGGTTTGTCACCAGCAGCTTCAGCTGTCCCTCACGGGGACAGATTTCTGACCTACCACTGATCTACCGCCGCTCCCAGCCGTGACCTCTTGTACCGCTCTGAGATGCAGCTGCAAGCCTTGACCAAAGGCTGTTTGCTCGTGCCCTTGGCTGTTGGACTCTGAGCATCAGTACAATATCCTCTTGTAAAGACCAGCAGGTGTAAACTCTGCACATTGCAAACCACTGAGAAAGTATCCTTTCCTAATCCACTGAAAATTTGGAAAGATTTCAGCCCATGCCCCCTTTGCGCTGTTTTATTCATGCAACACACACTGCATTAAAATCACATTGAAAACACTTAACGACAAAGAACAGAGAGAGGAAAGAAGAAGAATCTTGGTGAAGGCTGAAACAGATTTGCTGCATCTGCCCCTCCTTGTCCAGTCACCAAGGGGGGCTCTTTGACATCCTTTATCTGCTCCCAGTGCTGCCAAGATGCTCGAGGAAATACACCTTATTCTGTCCTTCCCTGTGAATTTCTTTGCCTTTATGGCTTCTCAGACTCAGGTGATTGTCAAGGAAACACAGATCCCACTCCATTTAGGAAGTACACTTTTTAACCTTAGTGTAGGTAATGCACTGCTTTTGTTAACAGCCAATGGGAAGATCCCAAACCTTTAGAATGTTTGTGAAACTTCACAAGTTTTTTCCTAATGACTTAAAATATTTTTTGAGAACTAAAGCTTAGTTCTGTCCTCCTCACTTTGATGTTTTTATAAATGCTGGAAGACTGTCTCCCTGTCTGCTGTGGCTCTACATTCATGGCATGCTTACAGCAAAATCCTATTTCTGTTTGTAGTTGTAAGAACTCCCAAGCTGATCCTTAAATAGATCTGATTGCTCTGTAGTCCTTACTGCCTCAATTTGTTTAAAAAATATTGGTCTATTCTTTCTGGTTAATAACTGTATGCCCTTTCTGTCTGCCACCAAGGATTTAATTGGTGTAAGCAGGGCAGAATATTTCATACTTTCCACATGTGAATTAGAACAGGCTTAATGGAATGTAAATCTTCATATTATTTGAATAAACAGGTTTCTGCTTTTTTCTGGTTGTTAATTTTGCTCGTTAGTTTTGCTCATTTATTTTGAGTGTTTTGTTCTGTCACAGACCTGCCACAGGGATCAGCGAGACCTGAGATCAATAACTGCTGGAAGCGAAAGGCTAGAGGCAAGCTGCAGCTCCAACAGTTTTCCAGATGTGACTGGGAGTGCCGAAGGGCAGTGCTGGCCTCTAATGTGCCAGTTCTTCCTGACATCCACTGCCTTGGCAGCTGAGCTCAGGTGTCCCTGCGGGAAGGGTTAATGTCACATCTTTGTCACTCCTCTAGGGATGACCTTCGATGTAATCACTCTGCTGCCATTATAAGGTAATGCATTTTTTCTTCCTTTGGAGTTGCAAATTGTTAATAATAGGTATGATTGGAAAACATTATTTATACTAGAGAAATTATTGGAACTTTTCTGCTATTTAAAGCTTTCTTTATTGCTTTCCATGAGCTCTTTGTACTTCACTCTTAAGCTCCCACCTAGGGCTGAGTGGTTGGAAAAGGGTCAGTGGCAGAATGAACTGAGATCTTTGGAATTATTGGGGAGTTTTGTGTCAGCAAATCATTCAAAATACAGCTTAAGGAGTACATCTGTCAAATGATTTAAAGAAATTTGAAAGAGCGGAGGATGCTGGTGAGAAATTAGGTGCTGTTGCTGATAAGGCATTTTTCTCAAACAATGACAACCAGGTGCTGAGATCTGTTTTTACAAAGGGTTTTCTGTCTCAAAGAGGGACACATCTGAGGCCCTGTGTTGCTGGGGACTGCACAGCTCTTGCTGAGGAAGTGTTGTTTCAGAGCTGTCACTGTGAAGCTTGTGGCCCCTCCAAAGCCATCTCCAAAATGTGAGCTCTCCCTCATGAGCAAACCTCGTGGCACCTGCAGGGGCAACCACTGAGAGTGTGTGTCACCTCCGATACATCTGTTTATGTCACAAACCCCACTGGTTTTTAATAGAAATGCTGTGTGGAGTGTAACTAATTAATTTCTTTTTTTTTTTAGCTTTTTAATCAGGAATTCAGGGAGTAATACTTGCATTTGATCCCTGCAGGGTCTCTAGCTGAGATCCACAGTCACAGCCCAGGGACTGCTGCAGTTCTCCCAAAATAAAAGCTCTCAGATCACCCAAGGTTGTTCACACCTTGTGTGCAACCTTCACCTCTCCCTCTTAAAGAAACAGCTGAAAATATCTGCATTTATGTTTTTTCCTCTGAGATATTTAAAGCTCAAACCCTGTGCAGTGTTTTAATATAATTGTTATGTACAGTTCTCCCTGTGTACTTGCTCACTTCAGCAAACAAAGAATTGCACATCATTGATGTTCAGAGTCTGCAAAATTTATTCCCCAGGGTTGTTTATACACTATGCTTGTTTTATTTTTCTCTCCCAATGCTCCTATCTGTCAGATGAAAGCTGGAAAATTCAAGATGTCTATATGAAATGAGAAAACATTTTCTGTTGGTTTAACAGACAAGGCAGCAGTTCTGGGAAGGAGGCACCACCTTAAGGCCTGAAAATAAACAAATATTTATTTCTTGTTCTGCCCTGAAGTGAGGCAGCACTTCTTGCCTCTTGCCTTGTGCTCTTGGTCAAGACGCAGAGATGTGGCACTGAAATGTCCTCAGCCACAGAGGAAAGATAACAATACTTGTCTTCCAAACAGGGAATTTGCCAGGAATTAGACAGTTCATGTTGCTGTGTGTCCTTAAAGTGCAAAGTGATGAATGCCCCTGTGAAACACCAGGGACATCAGTGTTATTGTATAAATAGCAAACAATAATAAAAATATTAAATTGGATAGGTTTCTTAAATAGTTATTTCACCAGGCTGGCAGTAACATAGTTTTAAAATCATTCTGAAGCAAATTAGCATGCAAGTGTTTCTGCCTCCATTAACAGATGGTTTTGGCAGTTTTTAGTTTAAAAGACGAACAAAGCAAGATTAGAAGTTAGAGCCTGTTATTCTCTGACTGACAATGGAAAGCAGCTGTCAGAATCCAAGAGATTTCTGCTTCTAGTTAAATCCAAGAGATTTCTGCTTCTACTGTCGCTTAAAGGAAGTCTAAAGGAAAGGGGAAATGCCATCTAAGATGTGGTAACATCAAAGGTGGAAATAGCTAAATACAGAGTTTTGTAAAAGCTCACCTACAGCCACCATGGGGAGGCAGAGTGTCTCGTAATTTCTTTGCACGTGATCTGCCTTTTGAATTTTGCAAGGGTGTGTTTGATCTCACCCAAGCTCAAAAATCAGTGAAACCCAGCAGAGTTCTTGGGTGGGCTGGGGGATTTTGAACAAATCCTAAATGCGTTCAGAACAATGTGAGTGAGGCAGATGGATTTTGCTTGATATGAGCTAAAGGGGAATCAGATCTGTTACCTGGAATCAGAGTGTACTAATGGATCTCTCTGCTATTTTGAATGCCTTTTCCTACTTATGTTCAAATTTCACTCTCTTCCTCAGAATTGTTTCTGACTTGCAGATTATATAAACAAATATCCTTTGTACCTAGTCTGGTGTTACACCTATTTAATGACAGCTGCTGTCAGAAGTGCTCCCAGCTCCACTCTTGGTTTTGTACTCCTGCTGTCCCTTTTGCACTGGATCTTGCAGAGGTGCTTGGCCAAATTTGACAGAAAAATCTCTCAGTAAAAAAAACCCACAAAATCCCATACCCTGCCTGTTGCCTTTGGCCAGCCCAGTCATTGATTTTCACATGGGCAAGGGGACAGGAACCTGGAGCAGGCACAAACTGCAGCAGGGAATGTCAACTGCTGATTCTGACAGAAGCCTGCAGTTGCACCAGGAAAAATGTAAGGTGAAGTTCCTGTGGTAGCACTCCTTGAGAGGGAAAGGTGTGATAGGAGCAGGGGCTCAGGCAGATAAACTCACACCTTTGGCTGAGCACAGCCCCTGCCCTCTCCCATGGAAGAGATCACTGAAGATATTTTCATTTGTGTATCAAAAAGCTGTTCTGCTAAAAAAATTAATAACTGATTTGTTGATATGGGAACGGAGCTCTTGTGTAATATGGTCCTGAAGTTTTCTAAGGTGTACAAAATGCTGCCATTCCCCTAGGACTCACTAACAGCTTGATTGACTGAGGAAGAGCTGCCCAACTTTGTCTTGCAACAAAGTGAGATCCCATTTTCTGTTGGGACTCTCTGTGCATGTGTGGTTTCAGAGGAAGGAATGAGTTCATCTTTTCTAGTTGAAACCTCTCTGATACCTGCAAATTGAATGCAGTTTGATGTATTTTTTAATTCTTGGCTCCACACAGAGACAGGGTTTGGGATGGTCAGTGGGTGAGCAGGGATACTATTTCTAAGCTTAGCATAAATCATTCTCTTTGCCTTTTTTTCCCTGTCAGACTTAAAGCTGTACTATTTTCTGCATGGTTTTCATGTCACTTCCTGCACCACGATGAAATGAAATAAAATCATTTCATGCATGATAAAGAAATCCCTGGTCAGTTCTGCTCTGCAAGACCACTGTTGGAAGCTTTAGAGTGAGATATGTGAAATGACAACATAACTTTTCAATATCTATTTCAAAGACTCTTTTTTTCCCTGCTTAATCTTCAAAGACTTTTATTCTGTCACAGCTGCCATAGTTTGATCACTGACGTACCCACAGTGCTCTCGTACAGACCGTGGGCACTCCGAGATGATGGGGGCAGTGTCTGCCATTCCTGCCTGGGCTGGAGGCTCCTGCAAGGAAAACTCTCACCTCTGGTATTTGCAGCATCCTCTTACGCACAGGTGAATCAACAGGAGCCTGGCATTCAGCACGAGCCTGACAACAGTCAGCAAAAAAATCCATACAAATAACCCCTTCCAAGCCCTCGGGGGCCATTAGACTGAAAGCAACTGGTTTGGAGATTAATTTCTTAGAAATTTCTGAATGCATGAAGATCTTCAGGCCTTTGAGTACCAACTGAAGGCAAAGCTGGTGATTCGTGTGAGCATTTGTGACAGGCAGTGAGAGAGTGAGGGCTGGAGGATGTGCGCAGGTGCTGTGTGCCCACTGGGCTGGCTCTGGGCTCAGGGCATGGTTTGGGGTCTGCTCTTCCTCCTGGGCACAAGCTGCTGTCTCTGGCTGCTGTCCCTGGGGCAGTGGCACTGTCCTGCCCTGGCTGGCGCTCCAGGAGCTCCTGTCACACCTGTGAGCAGGTTCAGTGCTTCCCCGGACTGTGCTGAGCCAATTTCCAGTGCCGTGAGACTGGCGCTGGCGTTTCCTGGGGCTCCCATCCTGCCAGCCCTGGGCACACACTGCTGCGGGACACCCCAGGCAGCACGGGGGCCCTGGGCAGGCAGAGTGACCCCACTGCTCTCTCAGAGGCAGAGGTTGATCATTCTGTGCCCTGAGTGAACTCAGATTCGATTTGTCTTTGAGAGTGAGCAGAGCCTACTCAGCCTTCCTCACAGCTGTTCATCAAAACCACAGATAGTAATGCTTTTCCTGCAAAGAAGGGGCACAGCCTGGCATCTCCTTTTCCTGTTTTACTTAAAGCAGTAAATCTTCATTTTCTCAGAGCTCTAGGAGCAATTTCTCATCTCCATACATCCCCATTTATAAAGATGTTACTTATGCAGACATGTCCTCTGCAGAATGTTTTCTGCCTCAAAACCCTCGGTACCCTTCAAGCATTCCATTCCCTTTAACACACATCTTGTTTCCAGCCCAGCACCCTGCCCAGCCTTCTGCTGTGGCTTCGGCCTTCTTCTGACAGCAAGTGATTTGCAGCTCATCCTCGTCCGTGTGAAAGCAAAGCTGATCATCAGCCGCTTCCAACCCAGCGCCCCTTCCCTGCGATGGAAGGCTGTCCTTCCTCCCAAGGCGGCAGGGAAGCGTCAGGAGAGCAGAGGATCACACAGCCAGGCTTGTGGCACTCGAGGGGAGCCTGATGCTCTCCTTGGGTCCTGCCATTCCGTGTTACAGACCACCCGAGCAGCTCCAGGGCTCTCTCGTTAGCATTCACCGCACTTACTGTGCAATTGTAAAACACTGAACTCGAGGAAAAAGCCTGCCTCAAGTCCCGTGGGCAGCTGAAAGCTCTCATAGCAAGAGATGCTTTCTGTGGTGCTGGGACAGCATTCGGCCAAATCTAAATGCTTGTGGCAACCCCGTCTGGCTTTTATTCAGAAATAATTTGGTGCTACTCATGGCGCTGAAGCAACGAATATCCATGCAGCCGCTGGTGTTTGCTGTGGGTGTTTCTGGCACAGTCTGAAGTCACTGCTCCAGGACACAGCGGGACAGAGCAGAGAGCTCGGGGGGCTGAGGGCTCGGGGCTCTGAGTGCCCCCAGCCCCACAGCTCTGCTGGCTCTGCTGACCCGCCTTGGCTCCACACTTGCCTTGCATTCATCTTAGCTCAGTGGTTTCACCAAGGAGGTTTCTGAAGTTACAAATGTAGGAAAGAGGAAGATTAGAGCCCAGCCATGATGGCAGAGCAATAGCACAGCAAAAATTGGCTGTTTGCAGGTGGAGCGGAGCAGGGGCTGCAAGCTGTGCTGTTTGCAGGCTGACAAACTAGCACCAGTGCTGGCCCAGCCGGGCAGGAGGGTCACAGCCATCAGCCCTGGAGCCCCCAGCAGCAGGGAGGCTGTGCTGGGCTTGGCTGAGCTCCCCTCTCTCCACTCTGTGCTTTCTCACCTGGCGCAGGGGCTGCAGCTGTCCAGCTCCAGCACAGCCCCTGCGGTGTCACTGTCACTGTCACTCTCTGCAGAACGGAGCATTCTGAAGCGAGCAGGGCACAGCCATCAGCCCCAGCCCAGCTCGGGTCACAGGCAGGGGCTGTGTGGGACTGAGCTTTGCTGTCCCTGCTCAGCTCCTGCTGTGACACCTCCAGCTCTGCACACCCTCCCAGCATCACCAATTCCTGCAAACACCGAATGCTACCGCGCTGCAAGGGCACTGACATTCCCTGGGGCTCAGCTACGTCAGGGAATGGCACGACTTGTAATTCATCCTGTCGACAAGTGGGTGTGTTAATCAAGGGGAAAATTTGTGCAATTGGCTGATCCTGATTCCAATTAATTTCCCATTAACAGATTTCCTCAATCACTAGCAGAATGCCTAGTTACAGATGATGCCAATAACTCTTGGCACATATGGCCTTCCTGCCATTGTGGGAGGGAGTGGGATGGTGCAGTCAGAAGGGAGAACTTTGAGGATCCTGGTGCCTTTCTTGAAGTAAGGATTTTTACTTGAATATTTTTATAGAGGGGCTGCTTGCTGGAAGACGTGTCCTGGTCAAGATTCCTTTGTAAAGCAAAATTAGGTTTTGTGTGATAAGAAGCAAAGCTTGCAATAACATGTGTATTGTGAAGTTTAATAATTTTGATTTCTATCCCAAATTATCATGGCTCTCAGTTAAGATTCTAGTCCTTTGCCTCTGTTAGAAATAGCAGACTTTAGCTTAGATGTGATTGTTGTTCAGCACCTCTCAGCCCCAGGTGGTTACCAGTGCAGTTTAGGACCACGGCAGAGCTTGTGTTCCCTAAGGAACGCTGTGTTAACCATCAGCCCTGGGAGCAGCCACTGAAGTGGGACCCAGCAGGTCAGTCACTTAGCCCTGGAATTTAAACAGCAGCATGAGGAAGAAAAAAAATGCAGAGCAAATAGTCTGGCTGGGGGGAAGGAAAATAATTTTATTTGATAATTAAGCTACAAAGCAGGATGACAGACTTCATAAACTGAGTTCTGTTTCCCCAGACGAGCCAATTAATGTACATGGTTGGAATGATATGTGTTTTAACAAGCAGCATGGAGAATAGTGTGTTCCAAGTTAGGAAAGTCACAGTTGAAGCCTTTAACATGCACAGTCAGCTAGATACAAAACACCAACAAATCTATCTTAACAAGCTTTTAAAATGTATTTGGAGTAATGAGGAGAAAATATAGGAAGACTTATAAACACACATGAAAGTAATTTCAGCAGTTATAGATTGCATAGCATAGTGAAAGCATTTTAGTTACTGAGCAGCAGTAAAATGTGTTGACTGTTTAATTTGTACACAGTTTTTTAAATAGCATTGTAAAAGTTGCCTTTTGGCAGAGAGAATACGTAAGGATGTCGACTTATTGTAAGGCAGATGGCTGACAAGAGAGCCGAAGTTATCCTCAAGGTTAGAACAATTGTGTGAGAACAATGCTCCTGAGGATCTTGGGATGTACGTGGCTGTGGCTGGGTCCATAATCAATTCCAGTTATGGATCCCACCAGCAAAGGCGTTCTTGGATCAGCAGCTGGATTTCAGATATTCAGAGCCAGGGCTGGTCCCAGCCTTGTGCTAAGCAGTCTGCTCTTCATTCCATGGACCACAGAAAGGGCCGAATGAGAAATTGTCCTTTCACCAATGGTGATAATGAAAGAGAACAGGGGCCTCGTTGCTGTTTGTGAAATGACTGAGACTTCCTGCACTTTATTTTTTTATCAAACAACCATGCAGGAGTCCCACAGTCCTTACGAGGCCTGAAAACTTCATCACAGATATTCTTACAGTTGGTATTTTCCATCATAATTCACTTTAAAAGTACTGCACTTTGAATAGTAAGTATATAATAGTTCTTCACCCCGGCCAAGAAGTTCGGTTTCCACACTTCCATCTGAGAGGCAAATGCTTTTCAGTCCTAAGGGCAGTGGTTAGCATGATAATAACAGAATTGTACGGAACTACTTGACCATGTATGAAGTCCATGTAGAAGGATGGGCAGTACTTACACCTACTGCCTATCAGCCAAGGGAAAGGCAGTGCTAGTGCTGGACTAGCTGCAGGTCTCAGGAGAGCAGGAATCAGTCTGTAAGGACTAGGGAAAGGCTGTGGTAATGCTGAACTGGCTGCGAGTCCCAGGAGAGCAGGAATCAGTCTGTAAGGACTAAATGGCAACATAAATGTGCAAGAGCAGACCCTGCACTTCAATAGCTGAGCACGGTGCTCTCTCTGCATGCTGCAAGGCTCGTTTTTGATGATTTGTCTCCTCCCCTACCCTGGCAATGCCTGACGAGAATATCTGATTGTAAATAGTCTGGCTCAGGCTGAGGGCAGGGCTGAGCTGCTCCGAATACAGCAGCTCTGGAAGTGCCTCTGACTGCTGTTTTCCCTAAGGAATGCTCGGCTGTTTGGACTTGATATCCAAACATACGGCTATAGGTGTTTCAGCCTGGAACCTGTGAGTTCAGGGCTCACAAACCTCAAGCTCCCACTCGTTGTGTTAAGGTGTTGTTTCTTGACTGTTGTCAATGTGCTTGAATGCACAGGGTCAGCAGCAGTGATTTTTGTGCTGCTGGGGTGGGGTTCATGTGTGACTCCCAGATGCTGCAGGCACAAGCCAGGGTCCTGGGTGAGCTCTGTGCCACCAAACCCACAAAAGACTCCATTTGTGTCATTGCTGCTGAGCTGAGGGCTGGGGAAAAGCTCTGCTACACTGAAAACTAGCAAGACCTCTCAAAGTAGCAGCCCAAAATGTACCTCTCTTTGTGGCTTGGTGCAATATCCTATGAATCAGCAGCAGTCAAGGCTTGTTTCCATCCATTTTTCCCCATCTGTGACATGAAAGACCAGGGCCCCACCCTTGAGCAATAAAGTTTCACCAGCAGTTCCTTCTGCTTGTGGATGGCCCAAGTGCCTTCCCCCAGCACAGAGCCAGCCAAGTTACACTGCACCATCTGCTTGTCATTATACAGGAGTAACAGCCCTGCTTTTCTATCTCTTATACACATCAGTGTAGCACTGCTAGACTCCAGAATGTGGAGGGGAGCTCTTTGCAGAGGTGGGTTGCGCACAGCTCAGCTGTGGAGGTGGCATCAGCACTCCCACTGCTCCCAGGGGTTAACCTGCAGCTGCAGCCACAAGCCCCACAGCAAACCCTCAGCTGTTGCTGTTTGTGTGGAGCAGGAAGCAACCTTTCAGAAAATTACCGAGGAGAGCCATTTCCGTGGGGTTCTCACCCCATCTCTTTGTGTCTGGTGTGCAGTGCCATGAGCCTCCTGCAGCACAGCTCAGAGGTTCCCAAGCAGCACAGGTGCCCCTCCTTGTCCACGTCATACCTCCTCTGCTTTCTCCACCACCTGATGTGTCACAGAAGTACCAAACCAAAGTTCCACAGCCTCCATTCTGCTCTCCTTAGCTCCAGTCCCATAAAACAGCTTTGCATGTGTTTAATACTCAGCATGGTCATCTTTCTGCACTCAAAATCTGTCAGTTCAGCCTTGTGCGGCACTTGTACAGGAACGTCAGCATGGAGAGAGGGGTATAGGCACAACTGCCACCCACACAGCCAGGTCCAGTAACTGCATCCATTGATATCTCCTGCTTATGTCCCCTTTGGAACCAAGTGTGTGCCTTCTGTTACACAAAAAGGAAAATAACGTGGATGTGATCTCAACTTCCAGGGTACAGAGCAGCCTTAAATGCAGCCTTGGCATCCCTTGATGACAGTCCCTTAAATGCAACCTGAAAAAAGGAAAATGGGGATCACTAGCTCAGATTAAGTTGTAGTTTCATTTCTCTTACTTTCTCTGTGTTTAATTTATCTCTACATTCAGAATTCCTCATGCAAATTATCACTGACTCTGTTTAGCTCTGCTTAACTAATTGCTACTTGTATATGCAAGATTGGTGATCAACTATACTAATATTATTGACCCCTGGTTGCCCCTTGGTGCTATCTATTTTTCCCAGGTGAATGCAATTAGAGTGTAATTAATTATCAAACAGCTATGTTCCTTTTATTCCAAACACAGTAACAATTACTGAGATCGGCACAAAATCCTGAATACATTGTCTTGTGCTTTCCCCATAGAATCCATTGGAGATTTCCTGGACAACAAACACAAGCAGTAGATACATAATGTATTTAAAGACCTATAAAAGTTTTATCCTTGAAGGCCCGCTGGGAGGACAATGGTTGAATTTAACTTTTAATTGTAGAGCTGTGAAATGAAATACAGATAAGGTATGGTTACCGTAACTGGCACCAGACCAAAATAAATGTTGGACCCAGCTATCCATATCCATGAATACATGAGTAACTTTATGCTCTTGGGTTGTTTAATTGGATTCTGTAGGACTGTGAATTTGAGTAAGCTTATTCATGCGTGGGTGTTTTCTCAGCACGTGGCTGTTGTGAGTGCTTTCATTGTCGAACAGAGGAGAATGTCACAGTGACTGTAGATGAGGCCATGTGTGACCCCTGGGTGCAGCTCTGCTCACCGCGGCGTGCTCTCGTCACCCGCTGGCGGCCCCGAGTCCCACTGCCCTGGGACAGGGACAGCGCTGGGCACCGCGGTCACGGCGCCCATCGAAATCACAGCAGCAGGAGAATAATTTCGGAATAAAAGCTGCAGCGCTGGCACAGCTTGAGGGTGCGCTCCTTGACGGGCGGGCGAGCTGCCGGCCCTGGGCGGGGTTCCTGTCCCTCTCCCCGTCCCTGTCCCCGTCCCTGTCCCTGTCCCCGTCCCTGTCCCTGTCCCGGTCCGGTGCCGCTCCCCCGTGTCGGTGCTGCGGCGCCACCTGGCGGCGCGCGGGGGCAGAGCGCGGCCGCTCCTGCGGGAGCTCAGGTGAGCTCAGGTGAGCTCGGGGAGGCTCAGGTGAGCTCAGATGGGCTCAGGTGAGCACAGGGGGGCTGGAGGGGACTCAGGTGAGCACAGGGCGGGCCCAGGTGAGCTCAGGGGGCTCAGGTGAACACAGGGCAGGCCCAGGTGACCTCCGGGGGGCGGGGCTCAGATGAGCACAGGGGGGCTCAGGTGAGCTCGGATGGACACCTGCCGCCCCTCAGGCCCAGGGCACCCGCAGGTGTGACTCGGGACCCTCCATTGCGTGCCCAGCCCCGTGCCCTGCGGGTCTCGGTTACAGCCCAGGCTGGAGCGCTGCCCCTCCATGGGCACATCCTCCCCTGCTCTCCTGTCCTGCCCCGACACTCACAGCAGCCGCGAGTTGCTATTCCAGACACAAGAGTGCTACGTGTGTTAATAATTTTCCGAGAGATTTTCCAAGAGTGGTGCTCTAATGCTGAGCTCAGCTTTCCATGGCAGGTTTTACTGGTTTGAGATGGAAAATATTCTTAAAAATATTTAAGAGAGGGAGGAAAAAGAAAACACCCCAACGTCTAGTGATAACAGGTTGGAATACAATTAGCTGAGCTTCTCCTTGCTGGGAAGCCCTGAAATACTGACGGCTGCAGGAGATTCTTGGAATGATATTGCAAGAAGTTTTAAAAATATGTTCTATATTGTTCCGAAGTTTTAAGTGGCAGAGTGAAAAAGCTAAATTTCATTGGTAGGACACATCAGAGAGTTCCTTATATAATTCTTCTCTCTCATCATGGTATTTTTATGTATGTTTTCTAACATAAGCACTTATCTGTATATGCTGTGGACATTCTAAAATGTTTCTGTGTACCTTTGGTGGGTGCCTGACACGAATTAGGCCAGAGGACTTCAAGGATTCATTAAGTTTCCACTCTTCTTGCCAGCTTATGCAGCTCAGAAATGGTAAACCATGATGTCCAGCTTTCTAATACCCACAAACATATCCTGGGACAGAGAGGACGATTCCAGGTCCATCAGCTGTGAGTGTGGCTTTAATGATTCCAATCAGTTTCCTCTGTCAGAATCTGAATTGAGCAGAGCAAAGAGCCAGTCCATTTTTAACTCCTCCTTCTGATTAACAAAAATAGTAGCGCGTGAAGGTAAAGCTTCTTCCCCTAAATCAGGATTTGCACCCTGGCTGCCATGTAAAAATAACTCCAGAACAATATCTGGAGACACCAGATCTCTCCTCTTTCAGTTGTATCACTTGGAAATTGATCGTTTGCTAAATGAAGGTTGTTCCAAATCTTCATTTGATGAAAGGCTTGGATTACACAGGCTGCTTTTCAGTGGGATTTACATGAGAAAAGATAATGTTCTCCACCCTCACATACTTTCATTTCTGCTTTTCAGAGCTTTTCTTAGCCTCCTGCCATACTGAGAATTGCTTTTCTCTTCACTGAGGGAAGGCTGGTGACTTTGACAGCTGCCAGGGTATCCATAGTCTGTCACTCACAGCAGCAAGTCACAAGAGCAGAAATTCTGTCTGCATCTCTCAAAATAGGTTAGGTAGTTAGCAGAAGCATTAACAGAGCCATTCCTTATACATTATGATTAATTGAGCATGAATTATGAATTATAGTTCACATTTGGTGCTCAGCATGCTGCTTAGGAACACTTGTCACATGTGGTACTCTTCCATTTTCCAGAAAGAATTAAAGGATGTTTATAGAGAAGAAGGAAGTATTTTGATGTTACTGTGGCATAAATTGGAATAGCTTCACTGTTCAGTGATTTTAATCTGGAGTTCATCCAGCATTACTCAAGGGATAATTTCACTCAATTTTTATTGCATTTCTTCCTTCAGATGTTTTGTTGTTTGTGGGTTGTGTGTTGTCTTTCCACTCCCATTCCAAGGGAGTTCCTGACACTCAGGTTTGTGACTTCACCTTTGTTCCTAGTCCAGGTGCTGGAGGGCAGGCCAACATTACTCTGCTTTTGGGGCAAAAATCAGATTGTCGGCTTTTCATCTGTTTGGGTTTTTTGGCTTTTTTTTAACAAGGCAGAAAATGAGAGTTTTAAAATCAATGCTATTTCACTACATCATTAACATAATGATAGGGGGGATGAAAGAGCTGTACTGAGCATGGAAGAAACATAAAAAATTTAATACACTGCATTACATGTAAATCAGGACAGGTATTTATTCCACAGTTTTGAAATAGCAGGAAAACATAACTACTTACTGGTACTGAAGAATTTGTTCTGTGCTGGCATTATGCTAACATTAGATTTTTCAGCTGAGTTCAAAACAGAATAATCCTGGTTAAACACACAAAAATGTGGCCATTTCGCCAAACTCACGCCAGCCTCTGAACCTTCTAATCTCAGTCCCACCAGCACATCGTTTGTCCCTCCAGCACATTTCTCCACGATGCCTCTTTCCTCGCTGCCCCAAAAGCAGACTGCTGCTCCCGAGGGAGCTCCTCACTGAAAATCCTGGGGGAAGACCCTGGATTGTTGGGCTGGAGATGAGAGCTGATTTACATCCACACACCTTTCCTCTTTCCTGGGCAGGCCCTGGGGACAAGCGCTGTGCCGGTGACACAGCAGAATCAGCTTCTCCCAGCCTGAGGAGCCTGCCAGGCCCTTTCACTCGCACAGATTTACACTTCATTGCACATTACACATCACTTGCATCTCTGGGGTTTGTTCTCCCTTCATTTTTGTTATTATTAAAATAATCATCAACACTTTCAGGTGAAAGGGGGAAAAAGAGTTCTTCAAGTCCCTGAATTCTTTTGGAAGTAATGCTCCCCTGTGCTTATTCATACAGATAAATACATGGTTCTAATTAAAACAACTACAATGGCATGTGCAAATGTAAATGGATTTTTGCTTGTGCTTTGAAGGTGCTCATACATAGGTCTTGAAACTTCTTTGTGAGCCTCATGGCTCTCCCATGGGATGTTCTCCCTAGGACAACCACAATGTGGGCAATCAATTGTAAAGCACAAATTCTGGCAGTGAAACATCCATTTTTTAAAGTAACTGTGAAGAGAAAATTGAGAGGAAGATGTAGTTCATGTGTAGAAAACTCCCAATCAGAGAAAGTATTATGGTTTGGAATTGAGAATTTGTTAAAAAATCTGGGTTTACCCAGTCTTGAGAAACCTTATTTTTACAAGCTCTAATATTTCTGATTTTGAGAAAGACCTTTGCAAAGCAAGACCCCTCTACATGTAATAGCCTGAATTTATTTAGAGGCAAATATCTGCCAGAAGAACACAGCATGTAAACCAGAAAATGTAGAATCACAGTGAAATCTGAATGAAATTATTCTGTCAGCAAAGAATATGGCATGAGGAATATGGCATCCTTCTTATTCAAGGAAGATATAAGGAAGGGTCACCTGGATGTTATCCACAGATTCTCCCAGAGACATGCCTTGACAAACCTAAAAAACAAATGTTATTTATTATCTAAGGTCAAGGGTACCATAGCAGAGGAAACAGAACATGCTACATCAAATCTAAATATTTTAGCAGTAGTTATGGTCATTGTATATAGAGTATAAATATACATTAATAGAATTCTTGAGTGGGTGGAATTGGATTGCTCTGGAAATTCTCAGTTAATGTTCCCAGTTCCTACAAACTGCTAACCCATCCCTACTGGTACTTAGTGCTGTGTCTTATCTTGTCCTCCCTCATCATTTAATCAATATTTGTTTCTGTAACACTCATTTTAATAGTGTAACTTTAAGCATATGAACTAATCTGAAGTTCTTCATGATTAAAATAGAACATATCACTAAAAATGGTAATCTGTTCAGAACAAACTTTTTTCTACATTTATAAATTGGAAAAAAAAACCACAGGGACCATTTTTGTAATCTTCTCTCAGCTTGCACAGGCATTAATTAGTTATGTCTTGGACCTTTTAAAGTGATTTTTCCCCCTAAACCTGCCTTGATTTAACCTTTAAACTAGAGATGACAAAGATTATTCCCTGAGAGTCCTGGCTGAGATGCTCTATTGGCTGTTTTGATCCCAACCCTTCCTTACAGTGCCCAGCTGCAGTCAGCCAGCCGCTTCTGCTGTGCCAAACAGCCTAGCCTTGGTTTTTTGGTCTGAATCTTCATTCTCTTTTCAATTAACAAACATTTTCAACCCCTAGAACTTTTCAGCAGAAAGGGTGTTCTTCCTATCCCCTGCCCTTTCATTACTCTTTTGGTTTTAACACCTTTCCGTTTATTTATTATTATTCACTATTCAGTTTATTCACCCACTCTGGATCTGGTGCTGAATTCAGCATTCTGACAATGGCTGAGACAGTACAGAGTCTGTACAGCTCATTCTTTAAATGCTGAGGCACATCAGGATTGTATTTTGGCCAAGAGGAAAGAGCAAGATGCCCATGCCCACAAGATTTCTGCAGTTTCTGTGCCTACTGAGTTCGTCTGAGCTTATATTGCACTTTTGTTGCTGCTACATTTTCTTGCAGAGCGAGGATATGCTACAGTACTTATCTTCTCTGTGCTTGTGCTGGCTCTCGGGGGAAATTTAGCCTTTTTAGTATGCAGTTCAAACACTGTCTGAAAAGGAGTCACAGTTTGGATAATAATTTTTCAAACAAATTTAATACACTGATTTCCTTGGGATGAAGATAAAATACCATTCCATCAAAGATGCACCTAAAGGGCAACTTGTTTGAGTTAAGTTTACTGAAACAGAAGTGACAGAATATCAATTTGTTTTCTAACTTCATGTCATATTTGAGAATCAAATAAGCAATTACACAAGAGTAAATTGGATTTATTTCAGTATCAGATTTGAAGTTCACTTGTTGGTTTATTTGATTGAGATAAAATAGCCCTTCATTTTACAGTAAACATGCTCAAGTACTACATTTGTTTCTTGGCTGCTTCAAGAGCTTGTAATTTCTCAGCCTGGAGTTGAAAACATTCCTGATACATAACATGTGACTGACTGACTTAGCACCAGAAGCCTGCCCTGGAGTAAGGTGATGAACAGTCCCAAATATCTCTCACTTTGCAATGAGGTGACTTCTAAACTAGTGCCAATTTATTCATATCAACTTCTTCCATCATTTGCAATTACTAAAACACCAAAATTAAGTTAAAAATAAGACCTCATACATATGTATTTGCTTAGTCTAAGGGTGAAAACATGTAAATATAGATCCAATTATGACCAAAAGGATAGAATTTTATCTTTTGTTTTAGAAATATGGCATTTTAAGAGTCTTCCTAGGTTTTTCCACATGTTCAGCTGCCTTTAAATAATCCAAATTGTCCTACTAAAAAGAAGATTTTGGCAGGCTTCCCCTTTCTGTTGTTTATCAAAGAGCTCTTACTGTAATTTGCTTTGTTACTAATCATGATTTTCACAAATGTTGCTCCCTAAGACCACCTAAGGCTCCGAGACAGCTCCAAGGATTCCCGCAAGGAACTGCAGTGCTCACCGCTGGGACTCCTGCTCTAGGTAATGAAATTGCTCACTTTTGCTGCATTCACCCACAAGGTATTTTGCAAAATGTGTCAAATCAGACTCTTCCAGTTCCATTTTCTCAACCTGAATTAATCCCCGTGGTGGAGAGGCAAAGATCACATTGCTTTTGTTTCAGTTCATCTTTTATACAGAATTATTTTGGAACATTCTATTACAAATTACTTCTGTATTGAAAAGCACATTTTTTATCTAGAATTGTAACGCCTCTCTAGGCCAAACAGAATTTTGATGAAATATGCGAAGCTCTTTGCCAAATCCCTGAGCCACTGAGAGTCATTCCATTCTAAACAAATCAAATTCATGCATTTATAATAAGTGTTAAAGAAAATCCAAACATGACAATTGAGGTTTTACAAGCCTGAAAATTATAGCCCAGCCATGATAAGTGACGTTCTGACAGCAATGAAACTGAAATTTGGCGGCCAGAGCTGTATTTAGCTGTTTGCTCTAATGGCTGTGCTCGCCACGGATTCTGAAGGAGAGGAACAATCTCGGCGCCGTGGCTGCAGTGTGTGCACCGTGCAGAGACAGCCAGGGAGCTACAGCAGAACTGCCAGCCACAGCGACGAGCTCCGGCAATTAAAAGCTAAATCAGACTCTGAATGAGGGGCTCGGAGGAGCTGCCCACCCAGGGCTCTGCTGGAGCTCTCCAGCTCTGCAGGACCTCGTGCTGGGTGGGAATGCAGCGCTCGCTGGCCGGGGGCTGCCAGCCCCTCAGAAACACTGCATTAATGTTTGCTGCTGCTGCTCTCTGCAAACACTCCTTAAACCATGACTTGGACCCTCTTACTGCAATTGTTTCTGTAGATCCTTTCAGGAAAATAATGCCATCTATTAATACATGTGGCTGTGTTTGTTTTTCTAGCATCCTAAATTTGCAGATAGGAGACACTGAGTTCATCTGTGTTTCTGTGTGGAATTCTGCCCCTTTGGTTTACCTGCTGGCATGTCTGGTAGGATCAGAGCATATTGGGAGGGAAGGGATCCTGAAAATTCCTTTTGACCTCAAGAAAAATCAGAAACTCTGAAGCCAGTCTGTCAGCTTATTCATCTAACCTGGTTTTTGGAGACTTCATAACTTCCCCAAATGATCTTATCAGTGCTTAGAAAGTTTTCTTTAATGTCTTTCTAAATATTTTCTTGTTGCAATTGAACTCAGAACATTTTATTACCTTTGTCTTTGCAACAGTCTTATGTATATTTGAAGGCCGTGAGCATATCTACTAATATTCTTCCAAGATATATATTTTATCTTTTTTTCTTAAGGCACAGCACACAGATAGTCTGTGTCATAGAATTTATGTTACCCCATGCTGGGTTAAGGACTTGGATAAAGAATTTGCATATTGGCTTTTAGCAAGAGGTGGTAAAGAGTACAGGACTTTCTCCTCCACAAGGTTTATTAATTGTTCCTGTGACACTTGTGCTTGGCCAAAACTAATATTTTGCAGATTAGTCCAGAAGCTGTGAGCCAAAGAGCAGCAGAGCCAGCAGTGCTCCTCCTCATTCAGGGTGCCTGTTTTCATTTCTCCATAGTAAGACTGAGTACTTTTTTAGCCCTTTTGCACAATTACTTAGAAACCTGGGAAGGGTTTGCTCTTTTCACTCCTTTCCACTTCCTTTCCAGTCCAGCTGTGTCCGAGGACAAGATCACCATCCTCAAACAGTCTTAACACTGCTCTGAAAGAGAGGCGTTGGTGCGAGTGCTACTTAGGAGGCTTCTGACAGAGCCAGCTGGGCAAGTTTGAAGTTTATAAACGGCTAGTCTGAGCTATTTCAGACAAATCTGCTTGAGGAACTGCAGGAGTGTTCCTGTAAACATTTTCAGTAGTTATCTGCACCAGGGAACAGTGACAAGTGGCTGGCAGGGATGGTGTCCCTCCAGGACAGCTGGACAGGGAGCTGCAGTGTCTGCAGCCCAGCTGCCAGGCCAGCAGAAAGCGCCTCTGTATCTTCTCAGGAATCTTGTTCTGTGGATAAATGTTTTCTCAGCCACATGCTCTCTATCCATGTCGACTTTCTCAGTTTAGTTAAATAGAAGACCCTGATATCCCTCCAGGAATTACAGTCTTATAAATAGCAATGGGAATTTACACCTGAGTTTAGTCCAGCATAACTTTTCCTTTCATCTCAAAACTTACCATCCATCAGATGAATTACATTCATTTATCCTAGGTGTGCTCTTAGCCTATGATAACCGTGGTGATTTCATCTCAGTCATGAAGTAATAAAAATAAAGACTAAATATACTAGGTTATTTAAAGGCTCTATAACTGTTTCCAAATTAATCTCCATCTACTGTTTGTAAGGAACTCGCTTTGCTATTTGAACAAAAACATTGAATTTGAAAAGTGGAAGTGTGAAAGAGAAGGGAAGAAGCACTAAAAACTGTTCTTTTGACTACACTATGAGCAGCAAAAATGGATTAAGGACCTGTTCCTGAGCTGATGGTATTGACTGTGATCCATAGCAAATTTAAAATCCATACAATGTCTAGTTTCATCTTCTTTAATTTGTAGTGAAATGTTTTGTTTATAATGACAACCATTCCAAATAGATAAATCATAATTCCAGCTAGTTATGACAAAGGAAATTTGAAAGAAACATAACAAATTGAATGGAAATGCAATATTACGAATTTCACAAATATTTGATCTGCAAGTATCCATTGCATCTTTTGCTCATGTCTTCGAAATGCTTCCTCTGCATTTCAGAACTCCTGTGGTAGAACGATTCATTTCATCATCACATCAGGTAGCACTTGGGGTTGCTTAAGCAGTGCCTGATGGCTGTGGATTGGGTGGAATAACCTTTCTGGAGGTTATTCTGACACCTAGAACACTTAGTACTGTGAAACCCAGAAAATGCTTGTGGCCATTCAGCAGGTTATTTGGACATTTGGAACCCCAAAACTCCTCCATCTGGCTAACAAGTGCCCATGTTTCCATTTCAAATCCCACATTAGCGTTGCTTATGCAGCAAATTTATACCATCGACTTCAAGGAGACTTAGACTGGCTATGTGCAGCCAATGTCCTTTGAAATTCAGGGGCATACTTGTGCACCTTTAAATACTTTGGCCTTAATTAGCAATAAACTTTACAACATGATTTAATCAACCAGTGATTCTCCACCTAGTCTTATTTTTTTTTCTAATCTCTTACTGTGTGTGCGAAAGAAATGGAACTAATATCAATAGAGCTCTTAATCCACTAATCTACCAAATTTTTGTGTTACAAATATGAGCCTGGCTTTCAAGAAGCTCCTTCTTTATGCTTTGCTTAGGGTTCTAGTACTTGTGGTTAACATCTTTAATAGATTAATGAGTAAAACCAAGCCTGTTGTGATATGCCTCTGGACCTAAGTCTATTACAACTTTTCACTGCAGCAAACACAGGTCATAAGGTTCCAGAGGAACAGAGAGCATTGAAATTCTTTAATATGTACTCAGCTGGAATCTGCATTGCTTTGGAAGAAAGCTTGGAATTTCTACACAGTATTAGCAAATGTGCTAGTTCAGAGTAGGGCGAGGCAAGGGAGGTGCTAGCAAGCCCTGAAGGACAGAATAAAATAAGATGGACATGAGATTCAGAAATACTGAAGGCTCGGAGCTTGCCACAGTACTGTTTTTAGGGGAATGTCCAAAAGCCACGGCACTAAGAAGAGGCAGCAGAGTTTTGCAGAGAAAGGGTTAGAAATGTCCCAGTGTGAAGGTAAGAGCTGATCCCTGCAGCCAGACCCCCAGGGAGGTGTGGTACGAGCACTGCCTGCACTAGGGCACTCTGTAAGTCAGGAGCCAGCAGGGCAAAGTCCAAGGATGTGCTGCTGTAAGAGCAGAATCAGGCACCATTTCCATGTGCTGGGATTTATTTGCTGTTCAGGATTTACAGTCATCTCTGACAATTGCTTCTTGCAGCCACAAAACCAAGTATATCCTATACTGAAGCACAGCAATAACAAGATTTGAATGTCATTAGGGGCTGCTCCTACACATCTTGTATTAAAGCAGCTAAGTGTTTAACCCATGAATAGAACTCCTATTATCTTTGCTTTTGAAAACTCAGTATAGATCACTTAACCACTCCGCAAGAAATCCCATGAGAGACCAACAACAGCAGGGAACAAAGTCGGGCAAGAAATAGCAGATTGTATCTGCTAGAGCTTTTTAAATACATTTTTCATATGAGTGCAGTCAACTTGAATATTACTGCTAGTATAGATTAACTTAAGACAGATTTTTGCAGAGCATGAGGCTCTGAGAATTCGGCCAGATAGTTCTTCTCACTGAAAAGCTCTGCCAATTATATGCAGCACAAAGGAGAGAATAATGCATGAGAAGCATAATATGCCTTTTTCTTCACTACACAAGGCTTAAAAATAAATGATACAGATCCTCTTTGCATTTTTCATCTGTGCTCAGGTAAATCTAAGTCTGAGGTAAGAATCTGTTTCAGTGGAGCTCATCTAGCAGAATGAGCGACCAAATTTGTTGGTTCACTTTCCAGGCAAGAATGTGGCCATTTGAGAAGTTTCAGTGTTATACAGGAGCAGCTATAGTGTCATCAACTGTTGTGTAAATCTGGAGTATCAGGCTTGAGGAGGTAAGAGCAGTGTGAGATCTGCCTGTGCGTAACTGATTGAGAAGGAACCTAGAGCCTCTTTGCCATGGACTAATGGCTTGCTTTTCCAAAAAAACTCTATTTCCTTTAAGGTACAACAAATATCTTCTCTGAAAACTTCCTTTCCTTGTAGCATCCAAATTACAGCCAGACAGGTTTTTGCACCCGCTTTTGCTAATGACTTTCTAAATACAGAAAGATTAATGATGGTTATCAAGTTTGTTTGCTCAAATTTGTCTAATTGTCTTTGCTCTGCAATATCCTACATAGCCCATGGTGTTGGCAGATCAGTGTCAGAGGGAAGCTGAAACACTCCTTTGCCACCTCAGCTGTTCGGAACTGCGGCAGGAAATCAGGCTACCTGTTCAGGCCCCCTCTCCTAGGGGAAAGCAGCATGATTGCCCCTCCCCTGCCCCCGCCTGGGGAAACTTGCCCCAAAGGTTTGGAGACTTCATGCAGAAGCGCATGGAAATGTCACTGTCACCCACTGGCAAATAGCCCCAGCTCCAGCTGGCACGCTGTGCTCTGTGGGACTGCGCAGTGAGGACAAGGGACAGGAGTGCTTCAGTGGCAGGCAAATGATCTGCTGAGGCTGTCAATACTGGGTTTGGCATGCCATCATAAACAAGGTTTCCTGACAGAAGAGCTTGTATTGAATCAACAACTACAAAATGGCTCTGTTTTTGAAGAACAGCCGTACTATTTCATCAGGTATGATTTTAGAGTAAGCTTTCATGTATGTGAATGTGCATTGTATCAGGAACTTAAGAATAAACCTTTGTCTTTAAAATACTGTATTTTCCAGTGTTAGGCAAAATGAAAGACTATTGAAATCTTCCTTCAAAAGCTTGTTTCTTTTCTAGTTATTGTTTCTGCAGCAAGTCATAGTGATATCTCAATAGAAGTTCAGACACATAGATCATGTTACAGGTGACTGCTGGGATAAATCTCTACATATCCTTTGCACTGGTATGTCATCAGAGTAAATGTGGTCAAAAAACTGTTGGATATTCTGAAAAACTGGCTTATCATGCAAACACAACCTACAGTGTCACTCTTAGTGAAAAAGTATCTTTTTTTCCCTCTCTTCTCCTTTGATTACCCTTTTTTGTGCACCACTTGTCTTTTTCCATCAAGTGGACAGGCAGAAAAAAAAAGGCAAAACCTAGAATGAAAGCCCAAGCCAAAGAAACCAGTTCCTTCTGCATCTAAACAAAGTGCTATTTGCAACAGGCAGAGGCTGGTTCTAATTTAGATAATCCAAGGTAGGTCACCTTCATGAGTCTTCCAGACTTTCCAACTTAGTAGCTCAGACAGATAATAAAACAATTTTTAGTTAATGAGAGAACATCAGAAAAAAAGAACTGCAGGAAGCTGTGAACTGCAGTATCTCCTTGCCGAAGACAGAATGCCACATGGCAAGAACAGATGGGTAATCCTTCCGTGATTATCCTCGACCACTGGCTGAAAGAAAAAGCTGTCACAACACTGAGGGCTGTATATAAAGTACATATACAGCCATTTCCCTCATTGATAGTAAAAGGTTTTATATGCTAAGAGATTATAAAGAAAAAGGGATGCTTTAATGTGATGGTGAAGGGAATAATTCTTCCATTTTCCTTCACTTCCTGAAGTGGAGCATATGCCAAGGTCCTGAACTAAATTTATCTCTCAGAAGGGAGATGTAAGATGCGTTCCACATACACATTACGCATTTCATACAAACTGAACACAGAACCTGCTTTTATTGTCTTTGACAATCCTGACACACTATGTTCAGTTGATAATTTATAGACAGCATTACCAGAATGAAATATTGGTGTCAAAAATTTGGATTTTGCATATTCATTGACACCAGAGCTGGCATTTGTGAAGTGGCAAAATGAAACAAGAGTGGATTAAGAAAGGTTTGCTGGAATCTCAAGGTTTACAAAAACACCAGAATGAAAGGCATTTCTTGCATGCAGTGGTTTTATCTCCATTGACTTTAGTTCTGCCTATGCACATAAGAGAGAACCTGAATTTTAAAACCCACTTGGAGAGTAGCCTGACATAAAATGAGTACCTGGCAAAGAATCTTGGTTTTGCTTATGAAAAGAAAATATGGAAGAGTGAATATCCATGGTACACTATACCTGAGTGGTGAGGAACACACATATAAACCATAAAAATGACTGAATTGCAGAACATGAAGTTAACGATGGTTCTGTGGTTCCAAAAAACCGAAAACACACTTCCTCTACCTTTTAAGTCTAGCAATATACCAGTGTTTAAAAACAAAAAGCAATGTTTTGGGAACTTGTTGCAGAGCAGACAGTGACCTCTAGTCTGAGAGGGTGAAATTCTCAAGGAGTAATTCCCTACCCTGGTTTTGCTCTTTCAGATTTGATGCTCAGACCACTAAGAGTGCCAGGCTCCCAGGGAAAAGGTCTATGTCCTCCATATGTGCTACAGTGATTAGGAGTGGTGTGTTGTTCTGGCTGGTGATAGAAGGAAAAGAAAAGAAAGAATTTTTCACTTCAGGGAAGAAGCCCAAACTTCAGAAGACATGGCTACTGCTGCTGCTCGTGGCCTACTTTCAATCTTTTATATTCCTAAGGCACATTCCTTAGGTGCTATGATTTTTTTTATACCATAGGAATATACACAAATTTGTCATTTGTTCTGTATTCGTCACAGATTTTCTTTTACAATTGAGTATATTAGAGATACCCATCCTTAGATAAATCAGTTCATTCACCTTTTTCCCCTTCAACCTGATAACATACATCTGAAATCTAAATTTTGATGTGATAAGGACATGACTGTTTTTAAGAAAAAAATGCAAATCTTCACTCTGAAATAACTTAGTCTTTCACTGATTACAGAATGTGCTTCTACACCGCCTGTGAGTCAGGCTGTGAGTTGGAGTTCAGATAAGCCTGTAGTGTTTGTTCACCAGATGGACCATAAGCTCTGCAAAGTAGAGCAAAGGATATTGCTTATTAACACTGCTCCCAACTTCACTTATTTCTTTGTGCAAAGTCTGGTTACTGGGTGCAATTTTAGACTGTATTTACACTGTTAGGAGGAGGAAACAATTTTTTATAACAGGATAGGTAAATCTAGCAAAGTAGATCAGACTAAAATGGAACTGAGTATGGTTCTTTTTTTACATCATTTTAAGTAGGAAAGATTGATACCCTCCATCTCTCAAACACACCCACACTGAGTATACATACCTGTGCAGTGGCAAAAAATATTTAAATCAATTATCTCTTGGGATTTTAGAGCAAATTAGCCAAGTCACAGTCGTTACCCGTGCTTAAAACACCATCTCTTTGACATTTAAATGCAACTAACATAATACTTACATAAGAATCGAATCTGTTTTTTCTCTTATATATTTTGGGCCAGATACTAATTATCTCACCTAACATGGGCAACATGGGGAATTTTCAGTGGTAACTCTCTCAAGTGTCTTCTGTGTAACTCGATTAAGTATTTTCTGATGCAACACAGCTCAATCAATCTGCCATTATTCATAAATGTTATAATAAGAAAATTCATATAACAGTTTTAACTTTTATGCAATTTCCAATTTTAATTTGTTCTTTGGATTGGTACAGTTAATTTTTTCAGTTTCTGTGGTTTTTCATCTTCAAATTCTCAACATGCTCAGCCTTGCCCTTTCTACTTGTTAGTCTGAATCAGCACAAGAAAAAAAGTTATTAGTTAAATTCTCTTCCTTCTATTTGGCTGTTTTCTTTAGCACAGAAGAAGGATGTTTTGAACAGTTGGTTGTTATTGGTCATACCACATTTTAAAAAATGAATGCCATATCTACTGCACTGTCCTTTCCAGATTTTACATGTCTAAATATGGGGAAAGGAAGATGTTGAAGGAGAAGAAGTCTCCTCCTCTCCCTGCTCCGCTTTTTCTGTCAGTGCAGAAGTGTCTCATTTATGGGGCTCCCACCCATACACAGAGTTGACTTCACACTGAAGACTCAGATTTTTATGGCCTATAAATTATTGTGGTTTGGATACAAATCTTCTCTCCAGACAGGCTTTCAGTAGGACACGTGTGAGACTGAGCATGCACTACTGTTCCTCACTGCCTTATCAGTCACAGTAATTATATACAGAGATTAGGAACACCCACAGACATTTTCCAGCATGAAAATTACTCAATAAAATCTGGAGAAAATTTTCCAATAGGTCATAAAAATTTTAAGAAGCCTGGATCAGAAGTTCGTCACAATTACTGCTGTGCGCCTTTTATAGAAAGCAGTGTTGCCCTGTGCTAAAATATTGCCTGCCTTCAATGTTGCGGTTAGGGTTTTTAGCCATTTTAGGGTATCCATGGGAATGTGTCTGCCATTACCAATGAGGTACACAGGATCAGAATCAGGTCCTGAGGCTCTTCACAGCACTCGGTCATTTGGGCTGCTCAGTGTCTGTTTTATTTCTGGCACCATCAGCACCTCCTGCAATCTACAAGCCCAAGGGAAGGCCATGTGGAGCAACCACTTGCTAAGACCACAACTTCCTTTTGAAGAGAAAAGCATTTAATTCCAGGTGGAAGATGCTTTTATCTTGTATTTGTCAGCAAATTTGCTTGTGTTTATAATGCCCAATTATTTGATAGTTTGCAATACAAATTATCCATCAACTTTGTGCGCTGTGCAGAGTCATTTTTTTGTTGTAACAGCTCATTTCACTGTACTGTGGGACCAGCAAATCTGATGCATGTGCAACTGGTGTGGAAGCCCAACACTGCCAAAATTTGTTATCACAGGCTCTCTGCCATCACCCCAGCTGGCAAAAATGGGACACTGTTCCACTGCACGAACAGAAGGTCAGTCAGACGATGCTCTGCTGTCACACAGAGAGGAGCCTTTCTGGGCTGACTTTCCTGGAAGTTACTAATGATGTATTTTGACCTCTCTGTTTGGAGACACCTTGCAGTTGGTGACACTCAGAGTGTGGCACTGTTCACAACTGTCACAATACTTCCTCTGCTTGAGAAACGTTAAAAGGAAGGATACCTCCTGTAAAGTTTTATTTGTAGCCTTGCTGGATCATGAGGAAAATTTCCTTAATAAAGGATGCTTTCTGAATCTTTCTACTTGTTTCATTTTCCTCAGATCAGAAACTAAAGCACTTCCAATGGAAACAAAATCCCGATGGTCTGTGTAAATCCTACCTGGCTGTCATTTAAAAAAGCAACTGTTCTTACCAGGAGGTAATGTTTTTTACCTTTGGTTTTTAAAATGGAATTAGGCTTAGAAAAAGAGACACAGTGCAGGCAGATTAAAAAAACTGCCTACTTCAGTACCATCATCAGATAATGAGATCTTTCAGATTAGAAAGCCAATACCAGTATGGGAGAAAAAGGCAACTGAACTCGTCCATTATGTTCACTTTTTGAGACGCTGGTCATTTCGTTTCAGTCGCCTTTGTGCCTGGTCTCTGCAAACCTCACCTTGGCGGCGTTGGGGGTGCTGCACCTTGCCCTCGCTCTCATTGAGCTGAGAAAACAAAAAA